>OZ010596.1:27930982-27943482 GCA_963932145.1 Acanthosepion lycidas
CAAGTTTTTTTCCAACTTTGCCGTGGTCAGATATTGAACTCACAATTCTTTGGGTCAAGTCACTGGATTACTTTAACCAACGCTTTCAATCACTGGGCCATGTGCACTTAGGATACATATAGACAGATAGGTAAATAAAAGAAAGAAAATAGTGCTGCACTGCTTACTATGCAATATATCATCGCTATCGCAGTAAATAAGGTACACTTTCTTCATAGACCTGAAGTGACAGAGACGTGGTTCTATCGACGAGCGCTAATCCCCTGGATAGAACATGTGGACAACGAGGAGATTTTAAGGAAAATTGGATGTACAATTAGGAAGAGAAAGATAAAATTTTTGGGCCACATAATGAGGAAAGAAGTCTGAGAGAATGTAACACGTTAATACATGAATGTAATTGCTACTAGATTGGCATTTAGGTCCCACACTTTTACTGTTGAAATAGCTAAATGCAACCGCCACTTCTACTCCAACAGTTTCTTTTCTTGCACTTCCCAACCGTGGAACTCCCTTCCGTTTCTTTGCTTTCATGATACCCACAATATTCAATAATTGAAATGCAACTTCCATTGCCATTCTCTGTCTTCTTGAACCCCGTTCATCTTTTGTCCTTTCCTCAATCCTCCTGATTCCCCGTCTTCTCTTTCACTTTCACTCCCTGTAACTCCCCCTGCTTACTAATGGCATTACCGCCTCGCTTGGGGCGAAATGATTAATAAAAAAAGTAAGAAAAAACATTAAAGGCCAACATATCAAGTTCTAGTCAAGAAAAACAGTTGCTGATATTAAAATAGATGAATAAACAGTCCTAGGGGTATAGTTTAGGGTAGGTTATTTAATACCCCAAGAAGGCTGGCACCTACCATATCTCGGCGGTTATTCTGGACTAGGTTGGATTATACCCGCTATATTCTTGGAGGAAGTTAATCTGGGCTGCTACACAGGTAAAATAGAAGGCTGATATAATCTGTAAGTTTAAGTTCCGGGATATTCGTAAGAAATGCATGAAGTCATCTTTTCTCCCCAACCGAGGGGTAAAATAGCCAGTCAGTGTGGGCTGTCGATCCTTAGTCGGCAACCAATATAGAAGAATTTTTAATTCATCTGGTCTGGTGCTTCTGCTGTGTATTTAGAGATTCTTGATAAAATACAAAGAAGCATCTGCCATTTTATTGGTCCTGGCATAGCATCTCGTTATCAGTCACTTTCCCAGCGCCACAACGTAGCTTCCCTTTGCCTTTTCTATAAATATTTTCATGGTAATTGTTCTAATGAATTTTACTCTTCGGTATCCAGTGCTACTAGATTGACCCAAAGTCTCATAATTTTACAGTTGAAATCATTAGATGTAACCGTAAGTTCTATGTTAATAGTTTCTTCTCTCGCAATTCTCACTTGTGGAACTCTCTTCCGGCTTCTAACTTTCCAGTCAAATTTGATTCTCAAAAAATTAAATGTAATGTCAATGGTTATCTTCTGTTTTCTTAATTCTCGTTCTTTTATTGTCGTCTCTGCTTAATAGTATATTTTTCTCATATTCTATAACACTCAGTCACCTTTTGTGTCTTAGTGGCTTTACTACCTTGCTTGAGTTTAAATGTATAAAAGAAAGAATAAAGAAAAGAGGAATTTAACCCTATTACTACTGTTGTGCTGATCATTACGAAGGAAGGACCCTGTTTGAAAACTTTCATCAACACGCAGATCAAGTGTAGCAAGTATATCAACTATCCTTAGTTTAAAAATACTGAGAAAAACTTTGAAATATTTGACCAGGGACTTTGTATCCATACTGTCGGGTTTGTGGCTTCATTTTCCGGACTTTTACGTCTGTTGTTTTACGCATGGTCGTTGTTTTCGTAACTCAGAATATTCCTTTGACACCAAAAGCCCCACTTTAAAGGTTATCACCCGGATGCAGTCGTAAATTTATCTTAAAATGATGGCTTGGTTGGGAACGCTGACTTGCGAGCTGCAGCAATCGTTATTTTTGTTTTTATCTGTTTTCTCAACTAAACAAATAGTTACTTAAGTCAGACATTTTAGCTTATCTTAAATGTAAATAAATACTCCCACCTCTCTCTCTCTCTTTCTGTGTGTGTATAAATGCAGAATTTTCAAAATAAAAATAACCCTGAAAAAACAAAAACAACAAAAACAAAGCACTCGGATCATTTCTACGGGAATGTTTTTTTTTTCCCTCTGTAACCTTTCAAGGGAAGAAATGAAAGGCGTGAATATAAAATGAACGGAAATTGAAAGCGATAAAGAAAATATGTGATGAGAAAGGCTTTAGATGAATGAAAAAAGGAAAAAAAATGGAGAAAGAAATATGAAGAAAGGCAAGCAAAGAAAGAAAGAAAGAAAGAAAGAAAGATAATAAATAAAACGAAGAAAAATATATTACATAAGAGACAAAAAGAAAGAAAGAAGGAAAATAAAATGGAATATATTTTAGTTATTTTAAAGAATAAAGAACGAGAATATAAAAGTCAAAGAAGAAAATTAGTAAAAGAGGAAACGAAAGGGAGACAAAAAAAAAAAGGAAAAAAACGAACCAAATAAATAAAAATGAGGCAAAGAAAGAAAGAAAGTTAATTCTTTGAGTCCTGCGTAACTGAACAATTTTAAACCTTCTGCCTGAACTCCCGAGTCAAAATTCGCAAATAATTGGTATATAATGTTTCATGGTAGATATAAAAATGGTTATAAGTGTTTACCCACCGTTCAACCGGTGACTGGGCATTACGTCATTTTTCTCTATCACCGGTAAAGCGGTGGTCAGGGCTCAAAGGGTTAATGAATAAAAAAGGAAAAATGTCTTAAAAGACCAAAAGAAAGAAAAGAAGAAATGTTCACTAAAAGAAGAAAGAAAGAAAATAAAAATAATTTATTTTAAAGAATAAAAAGCGAGGGAAAAAGTAAAAGATACTGAAAAAAAAAAAAAAAAATATTAAAAAAGAAAAAGAGAAAGGAAGGCAAAAAAGAAAGAAAAAGAAACGGAAATAAATAAAAATGAGATAAAGAAAGAAAGAATGAAAGATAATGAATAAAAAAACGGAAAAAAAATGACGTAGAAGACTAAAAGAAAGATAAGAGAAAAACTGACTAAAAGAGGAAGAAAGAAAATATTAGCTTGGTGCAAAAATAATGTCGTTTTATGACGATTTTTTTTTATTATCGATCACCCATTTATCCAACTTTTTTGACTTCCCTATTTGCTTTAAATGGCGAACGACTGTTGAGTGGTCGACCTCGAGTTCAACAGCAACATCTCGTGTGGTTTTGCGAGGATCGGCTTCAATTAAGGCTTTCAAATGTTCGTTATCAACCGCAAGACGGCCGGCCGCGACCGTCTTCATCTTCGAGGCTCTCGTCCCCATTGCGAAATTTCTTGAACCACCGTTGTGCCACACGTTCGTTAGTGGTTCCTGGGCCAAACGCATCATTGATATCACGAGCTGTCTCGGTAGCTTTTCGGCCTAGTTTGAACTGGAACAAGAAAATCATGCGGATTTGAATTTTGTCCATGCTGTCGAAAAGCCTGCAAAAAAATGAATGAAGAGATTGAGAACGGTAACGAATAACACGATTCGATAGAGCGAAAAACGCGCTTCAAAACGATATATAACATGGCTATATATATCAATGAATTAATTCAGAAATCATATATAAGCGTAACACATGTGAGAAAACGACATTATTTTTGCACCAACCTAATAAAAAGAAAGACGTTATTTTAAAGAATAAAAAGCGAGGGAGAAAGTAAAAGAAGCTGAAAACATTATTATGAAAGAAGAAAGAGAAAGAAAGGGAGGCAAAGAAAGAAAGAACGAAAGAAAATAAAAGAAAGAAAGAAAGAAAGAAAGAAAAGAAATCGCATAAAAGCTAAAAGAAAGTAGGAAAAATTGACTAAAAGAAGAAAGAAAGCAAATTAAAACGAAGAAATTATTTTAAAGAATAAAATGTGATGGAGAAAGCGAAAACCAATGAAGAAAAGAAATAAAGACAGAAAAATGTTCTTCAGCTAAAATACTAAAAATGAAGGAATCTAAGCAACAAAAGTAGACGACGGCCCATGCTTTCTTTCGAGAACTAATTATATAAATTGGTATCGGATATTAATTTATCAGTATTGGTCACAAAGAAAACGGAATGGCTATTCAGTTTATTAGTCAGGAAAATCCAAGAAGAATAAGAGCACAATTAAGTTACATCAACAGTAGCATGTCCCTTTCTTTTGGACTGAAACATCCAACGGCAAAAAGTAGGTTTTTTATTATTATTATGAAACTCTCTTTAAAAGCTGCAGTATCAGGTTTAAATGTTTAATGCATATACGCTATTCATTTTATAGAACAATACACTCGGTAATGTTTCGAATGTTTCAAATAAACGTTCCATTTTATTAACGTAGAGATTTGTATCTTTACTCTGCTAAATTAACACACAAATGACTTTATTTCATTCTGGGCCATTAGCATATTATTATCTAAGTTTTGTCAGAAAATAGATGTATATTCTGTCTTGTTTACAATAATCTGAACATTATTCTATAAAAGCAACAGCGTAAATTATATTTACTAAGCTTGGATTACTATGACACAAGGCCAGTGTTGTGAAATCATTCGTGAGGTTCGAAAGTACTACACTAGCAAACTGGTTAGCGAGACGAGCGAGATAGATAGATAGATAGATAAATAAATAGATAGATATGAACAGACGGATATATATATATCACCCCAAGCAAGGCGGGAGTGGTACTAGCATGCAAGGGGTTACAGAGGGTGGTAACAAGAGTAAAGAGGCGAGATAGACGAAAGGATGGAGAGAAGGACGTGGAATAGATCAAGGCATCTGGAGATGTCGATTGATATTGCATTTGAATATTTGGAGATTATAGCTATCAGGGAAGCAAGTTAGAGGAACGGAGTTCTCCAGACGGGAAGTGCGAGACTTAACCGTTTTGACAGTGAAAGGGTGGGACTGAAATGCCGACCTATATATATATATATATATATATATATAATACTTTTCTTCTCTTCCCCTTTCTTTTCCTTCCTTTTTTACGCCTTCTTTCTCTCTTTCTGTTTCACACAACGCTGTGCGCTTGTTTGTTTAAAAAATATACCGTTCATAGTTTTTTTTTTTAAATATTGCGTTAAGAGGTCACTTGATAAAAATCGCCTGAGGATACGGTAAGGTTGAAACCAAGGTAGCAGCGGATTCAACTTTTAAAGTATATATATATATATATATATATATATATATATATATATATATATATATATATTATAACTTAATTGATTTAAAATATGGTTTTTCCGCTACACAGTTCTAACCATGTTTCAAAAATGGAAGGTCCGAATTTAATTTTGTAATTTAATTAAATACATTAGTTCCATTTCATTCTCAAGCGAATTTTGGAGTAACTTTTAAAATTACTGGGTTTTAAAGACACAGCGAAAATCATTATTCACGTTTCCAAGGTTACAGATAAATTCACTTCTACTAGACAGGGGTGTTTGCGTGTTCTTTATGTCTGTATTTTGATGTATCCATTATTAGCTACGTTTTGGTAGGGGGTAGGGATGTATTCTTCAATGAAATCTGACATCCGTTAAATGCATATTTCTGGATTTTTTTTTAAATTTTACTGTTAACCGCAAAATTCTTATGGCATTTTTTCTATTCGTATATTTAAAGATTTTTTTTTGGGCGGGGGGTTGTTCAGGTTAGAATTTTAATGCTCTGTAAATTTCCATTGAGCACTATTTTGTAAAAATAAAAATATCTATAAGAACACCGGATTATATATCTTACTGTTCTTTCTTTATATATATATATATTAACTGATTTCGTTACAAGCAAGTCAGTAAAGCCACTAAGACAAAGGGATTATTGGGTGTGAAAGAATTAGAAAACAGAAACATTACTAAGTAAAGAAAACAATAGAAAGCGAATCAAGAAGACAGTAGAAAATGATTGATATTGCATTTATACTTATATCGTATGTACGAGGTTCGCTTGAGGTCTGGGTTGAACTGAAGTCGCCAGGAAATTTTTCTCCCCTGAATCGATCCTTCAAATCTACAAATCAACCATTCGCCCTTTCATGGAGTATTGCTGCCATATATGGTCTGAAACCCCTTCTGTTTGCCTCGGGGTTCTTGATAAGATCAAGGGATATGCAATGTAATTGGCCCTGATCTGGCATCTCGTCTGCAGTCGCTCTCTCACAGACGCGCTGTCGCCTCTCTCTGTCTTTTTTTACAAATACTTTCATGGTAATTGCCCCGATGAGCTGCTTTCGCTAGTTCCCAGGCTTCATGAATTCAAGCGTCCTACGAGGCTGGCATCTCGCTCTCACCCTTTCACTGTTGAAACTGTTAAATGTAGCTGCCCCTTCTACTCCAATAGCTTCATATCTTGCACCTCACGCCTGTGGAACTCCCTTCTCTATTCCTGTTTCCCTAATAGCTATAATCTTCAACTATTCAAATGTAATGTCAATCGACATCTCCAGTTGCCTTGATCTATCCACTATCCTTCTCCTCATCCTTTCCTCTATCACTCCTATTTGCTCTCGCTCCAAATCCTCTGTAACTCCTTGCGTGCAGTTGCTTCCCGCCTTGCTTGGGGTGAAATTCTTAAAAAAATACAGGGTTCTAAACATGAATTACGTTATATTAATTCAACAAAGTTCTTTGTTTTAACATTCTGCGAAAATGCAACGGATTGCTCTTATCTTATTTCGTCTCACATTTTTTTCGGTATTTATTTTCATTAAGCATAAGTAGAGAACATGTGGAAATGTAGGGGGTCCTGATATTTACGTTTCAGCTGCCGACCCACACCGAGAAAACAATCAACTTTCTTTTTTTCAGGATCTAGAACCCAGAGACAAACTTCCAAAAATTCTTTCCTTTTTTTAAATAGAAAAGTGAATGAATTGTTAATTGTTAACAGCCCCCCTACGAGGGATGTATGTGGCAAAAGGCCGAGTTTACCGTGAGTTTTCCGAGCCCGTTGGCTCGACTAAAAATATTCCCTTAGAACCCGTATAAACGGGTTCAGGGTCTGTCTACCTCTCCGGACGAAACTTTGCCCTTCGGCAAAGCCTCGTGCTCTATGTCGAGGCAGAGATTTCGACAGTTGAACAGGCTATGGCGCTGTTCATAGTGAATGAATTGTTTGATAAAATGAATGCAGTGAAAACTCAGTTGCAAATTTGGATTCTGGTACCTTTTTCACTAAAGGTTCTCGTACGATCATTGAAGTTAAGCAACATCGAGCCTGGTCAATGCCAAGATGGGAATACCAGGTTCTGTAAACTTTGTTGTGCGTGTGCTATAAGATATAACGGCTAGGAATTGGAAATCAGAGTGCAGTTTCAATTTTTTGCAGTAAGATTCACTTTGTATAAGGCCCGGGAGCTTCTCGAGATAGAGTTTTGCAGTTTTTTGTGTATATATATACATACTAGTGAGTTATCCCAAATGACTTGACTCACTTTATAGTCCACCAATAGGAAGTTAACCAATCAGAAGACGTAGAACATTCAATCCGTCGTGTATAAAAGCGGCCATTTTGTTTACTCTACCCGAATGTCTAGTTCCAACTTGTCAGGCGAAGAGAAACAGAAGGACGAACTATGCTCTGCTACTTTTACCAAAACATCCACTGCTAACCTGAACAACACTTTCCTACTGTCTTCAAAATATTCACTGCTAACCTCTGGATTCTATACTCAAAGACGACCGTCATCATGAACAACAGAGGGTTATGTTAGGAGGCAAATTGTACGGGTAGGAGGGGAAGATAACGCTTAACCATAACCTTGAACAGGTTAAGATTATAGTAATCTAGGAAACATCCTCATGGGAGTCAGTTCCACAGGACAATCGTTGGCGGGAAGAAGCTGTTTGAATGGAACTTACTTCCCGTTAATGGAATACAGAGGGAATGTGGATGGTTTACTACAGTATAAAGGGCATGGCGGGTTCTTGTTATGAAGGTTAGAACTGGTGGAACCAAGGGATGTAGTTCTTACGCGAAAGTAGCGAAAGAGCAGCGAGAGACTTGCCACATCCCACCTGTAACAGAGAGATTGAACATGGTCTATCAGTTATATTCACATGAGTGCAAATACCTTTGGAAAAAGGTATGCATCTATTTATTCTCCCCCAGCTATGGGTTAATTAGTAGAACTAATCAGTAAAAAAATATTGTTATCTCCAAAACATTCTTACAATCTAAAATCAGAAATCATACCACATCAGAAAATATGTTCTCTCCTGTTTATTTGAAACGGCACGCTTATTTTAAAAGTCGGAAAATTTGCACTGGATTTGGTACAAAAGGTTACAAAAATAGTTAACATTTTCTTAACTTCTTGCAGGGGTACGCTACACTATTTACATTATTCGGACTATTGCCCTCATCTTTGTTGTCGTATTTATCACAACGTTTCGACCGTTGTACGCTCCGGCCTTCTTCAGGTGGTTGGAAAGTCGAACTGAACCCTTCATTTCGCTCGCTGGGGTAGATACTTCATCTCAGAAATATTGACAGATACAGAGGTACGCTAGGTCAATTACAACTTAGTAGTGACTCCGATCCTTTTGGCCTTGTGCCACATTTAAACTACGCTTAGTAAATCAGTAGGGCACTTCGATGCGGTGTAATGGTTAGCAAGCTTGTCTCCCGAGATCAATTACGACTGAGTCGTGACTGAGTCGTGAGTTCGATCCTCACTGGGTGCCGCATACATTCGTCATTGTGCCGCATATAAGCTACGCTTAGTAGATGATTAAGGCATTTCAACGTTGTGTAATGGTTAGCAGATCAATTACGGCTTACAATCTAAAACTATTTCCTGACTTTAAATAACCTGCAAAAGGTTGATAAACCGTAAAGAATAAATCAATCAAAACCAAAGCAATGCAAATTAAAATCTAATTTCACTTTGCTTAATTATTTTGTTTCAAATCATGACGTTCGTTTGTAATCAGAAGTAATTGCAAGTGGTCTCTCTAAGGGAAATTATTCATGTGTACTAAACACAAGTGCCGGCACGATTAAATGATTTCCTTCAATTTCTTTCTCTCTCCAGGCATGGGGATTATTTAGTACTGCACGCTTGTTATTTCTCAAATAATTTTCCACGAGGCACGATTATTTTTTCTTCCAGGAATCATGTTACATCAGAAAATCTACACTCTCCTTTTTATTTGAAACGATTTTTTATTTTAGAAGTCGACAAAACTCTCAATGGATTTGATACAAAAGAATACAAAAATAACAAACATTTTTTAAATTTTTTTCCTTCAATATCTACAAGTAACAGTAAAGCAACAGATATACCACGCAGTTTTGTGGGCCAAATTTATTTCCTTTCAATTACCCCCCCCCCTTTACCCGGCACGAATAATTTTGCGACAGAACGTTTATTTTGTTCCAGTTTATTAAATTAATAAATAATTTTTCGGTGGAACGTTTATCGGAAACGGCACGCTTATTTCACAAGTAGAAAAATTCCCACCGTTGTGAGTATTCCAGCCGGCACTAATATTTGGTACAAAAGGATAAAACTAGTAGAACATTACTGATGAGTAGTGAGTTCAATACCATATAAGATGCCATATAAGATCCCTGCACCAATTTATTTAATATCCCACTTCTACGGCTTTCCTTTTGTGTACCAAATACAAGTGCCGGTACGATTAAATAAATTGCCTTCAATTTCTAACTCTCTCCCGGCACCGGGATTATTTGGTACGGCACGATTATTTTGTTCCAAGAATCATTCTGTATCAGAAACATATGCACTTTACTGTTTATCTGAACCGGCACGCTTATTTTAGAAGTCGAAAAATTCTCGATGGATTTGATACAAAAGAGTACAGAAATAACAATACCTTTTTTTGGAGGGCGGAGGTACGGCCATATCACGTTGGAACACCGGTTTAATAATAAGATTAGTTGACCATTTCTGCTGAGCAGTGAGTTCGATACTGCACAATGGTGCCATATAAGATTCATGTCCCAATTTATTTAATATCCTAGTTCTACAGCGTTCCTTTTGTGTACCAAATACAAGTGCCGGCACGATTAAATAAATTGCCTTCACTTTTGTTCCTCTCTCCGGGGATTATTTGGTACGGCATTCTTATTATGTTTCAAATAATTTTCTCCGGAGCACGATTATTTGGTTCCATAACCAGCCACATCAGAAGATATACACTTTCCTATTTATTTGAACCGGCACGCTTATTTTAGGGGTCGAAAATTCCTCACTGGATTTGATACAAAAGAATACAAAAATAACAACAGCAGTTTTTCGGTGGGAGGAACAAGAAAGTTTATTTGTAATTATTTGCTTCTCACCTGTTGGCCTTGTGCCTTACTAAGATAATGTTAGCGAATAGAGATAACGTGTATATGGTAATTGCAGAAGCACTCTTCCTGATATTTCTTCCACGAAATGAACTAAACATTCGGAATTCTTTCGTAGAAAGCGAGAATTTATTTTCATTCGTCACGCGCGGCGCTCCCATGGCTTTTTGTTTATATCAAAACTGCATTCATCTCTCAGGCGCCAACATTAACGTCCAATGCTTCGGCTCTGTCCGGATGAAAAAAATTGTTAGCTGTCATCAGATATGTATACGCTCCGCCATTTCGATCATTTTTTTTTTCTGTTCCAAATTATAGCAGAATGTTTGGCCCGGGTCCAGGTGCTGGAAATGGCGGATCTTCTGTTTAAATCGTTTTAATTTATTTTTACAATGATGTTCACCCTGGAAAAGGCAAAAGAACCAATTGAGTTAAAGGGTTACAGAGTAAGAGGCAGCACCCAAGCAATGTGATTATGCCACCAAGACATAAGGGGAGTGAAAAAGATTTTAGAAGGAACCGCGAACCCAATCTTAAACGAGAAACAAGGGGCAATAGGGGGTGGGGGAGGAGTGTTAACCAGGCGATAAGCGAACCTATCTACTGCAATAGAGGAAAACAGTAAATAAACGTTTAGATTTTAAGTGGAGAAGTTATTAGGTTGGTGCAAAAATAATGACGTAATAATGTCGTTTTTTGACGTATTTTTTAACGTCAAAAAACGACAGTATTACGTCATTATTTTTGCACCAACCTAATAGAAGTATAGAGCAAACAAAGGAACTTGAAACTTAATCGTAAACAGGAAGCGAGGGATACAATTCTGCTCCTGCTCAAAAGATAGGATAGGAGTGTGAACTAGACTATAGACGCATCTATCTACTCCTATTGCAGATCGATTGGATAAATATTTAAGCCATAAAAACCTAGACAAAGATTCTTTTATAAACTAGATGTGATATCAGGGGAAGGATTTAAAACTTTCATTCATGTGGATAATTACATTATCATCATCATCATCATCATCATAACTGTAGTTCATTTGGACGATTGTATCATCATCATCGTCATCATCAAAGCTTTCGTTTATTTAGATGATTACGTCGTCATCATCATTCCCATAGATAAAGTAGTGAATACTGTACGTAGGCTAGAGATTCAATGAGGAATTCACTTGACTCACTTCTAATAGTATACTACTTCTATGCGCCACTGGCGAATATTATATGCGTTGTTCTTGTCCTAAGTATTATCGTTCATTACCAACCTTCGTTTAATTATTCTATTTTCAGTAACTTTTCCTGTGTTACAACAGTAATCCGTATAGATAATTCCTGGAAGAATATGAGCCATGTACCCTAAAAGTTGTCTGTTTCTTAATATAATATAATATAATATAATATATATATATATATATATATATATATATATATATATATATATATATATATATAAATATAGCGAAACAGTCTGTATTATGGACGTCTAGTCACACTGATGAGCTGTGATACAGCGAAACAGTCTATATTATGTGGATGACAATATATATATATATATATATATATATATATATATATATGAAAGAAAAACAGACCATTATAAGCCTTCATTGTAATAGTTTATTTCACCAGAGACCTTTTAAAGGACGCTGGATCCTCAGACATCACTTCCAAAAAGTTTCATTTTTCGTTTCACCTTTTGGGAAGTGATGTCTGAAGATCCAGCGTCGTTTAAAAGTCTCTGGTGAAACAATGGAGCCTTAAAGTGGTCTGTTTTTCTTTAAATTATTAGCTATGAATTTACATTGAACTCTCAGGATTTCATCCTCCTTGGGACTACCCATACGGATTACCATGTTTTTCGTAACTTAACTATATATATATATATATATATATATATATATATATATATATATATATATATATATATATATATATGATAGTAAAGAAAGATTGTCTACGTATGCTTGTGTATTTGGGCAGCAATTCCTCTTTTATGTAAGTTTCATTAAAAACGACTGAAAGGGTTTAGATGTTTTGGTTTGATCTATAGCATATCGACACCTCAATGGGTTATTTAATGCTGACAAAATTTTTATT
>OZ010596.1:27948482-27995982 GCA_963932145.1 Acanthosepion lycidas
AGGATCGAACTCACGATAGAGTAGTTTGCTAATCCTTGCTCTATATGAAGGCTCTTGAGCGATACTGACTTTTCTTTCTTTCCTTACGAAAGTTATGGTGTTAGAGCTGTCAAATTTTCACTTTCCAGCATTGACAATTCAAAAGCATCTACGCAGTCTTGTGGGTGATGGATTATTTTCCTTCCAACAATTACTTTCCCACTTACGAAACCTCGCAAGCCTATTGCTGACCTATCGCGATTTCCATGACACATGTTCAGATTATATTCCTTAGTTCCATCAGTTCAGACCTTCCCATCTAGGACCCACCATGACACGAGCATCGCAACTAGACATCTCCATTGCCTTTGTATTCCATTCGGACTGCTGCTTCCCATGAGCCACTGCTTAGCGGAACAGACCCCCCGAGAGATGTTTCCACGATCACTACAATTTTAACCTCTTCAAATTTAGGGTCAAATATTATCTATCCTACATATCCTCATAATCTGCACTTCGTACATCCTCGTCTGTCCTTCATAAAACAATTTAATTCCGTAACCCTATACCTTGAGTAGCAAAAAAAAAAAAAAAGGTTTAGGCGATCTTATGAGTGATGCCTTTTTATTTTTATTTTTTACAGTGACGTTCACCCTGTACAAAGCCCAGATTCTATCCAAGGTCGAGGGTTACAGAGTAAGAGGCACAGTTTATGCGGATATGTGGGGAAGATAACGGTTAGCCCTAGACTTGATCATATTAAGATTGTAGTGATTGGGGAAGCATCCCGTTGGGATTCGGTACCACATAGCAGGTAGAGGGTTACAGAGTAAATGGCACAATTTATGCGGATAGCTGGGGAAGATAACGGTTAACCCTAGACTTGATCAGATTAAGATTGTAGTAATCGGGGTAGTATCCTGTTGGGAGTCGGTACCACAAACAGGTAGAGGGTTACAGAGTAAGAGGCACAATTTATGCGGATAGCTGGGGAAGATAACAGCTAACCCTAGATTTGAATCGGTTGAAATTGTAGTGATCTGGAAAACATTCACTTGAGAGTCGGTTCCACAAGGAAGTGGTTCGTGGGAAGAAGTTGCTCGTGTGGAACTTACTTACCAATAGATGACGAAGGAAATGAAGGTGGTTCGCTACAATGTGCATGTCATGGCGGATCTTAGCTATATGGGTTAGAACTGATAGAACTAAAGAATATAGCTCGTCTAAGCACTTTTCATGAGAATAGCGATAGAGCAGTGAGATGACGTTTCGTCTGTGAGAGAGAAGTTGTAGGGTGGAGAATAGTTCGTCATTCACAAGGACGAAGAGACGCTTTGGGACTCTATCGAGACTGGAAAGGGAAGACTGTGCAGCTCCTGCCCATATACAGCATCAGTACTCCATTTTAGGCTAGGCTTCCTGGGTATGACGATAAACTGCATCAGCGTCCTGGGTAAGACGATAAATTACGTCCAGCAGCAAGGCCTCTGATCAGGAGGTTTTGAGGAGCATGGAATCACCTCTTAATTGCTGGTGTTCCCAGGTCCACCCTGACTCGGGGTGGTAGCACCTGTTAGAGTCCCAGCTATGGGCAAATAGTTGACCCCACAACCTGACTCAAAACACTATGAAAGTGTAAAAATAGATTTTAATACCAGAAATACTTAAAAAAAAATAATTAGTATCAGCAACAAATATTTGAAAAAAGAAAATATTACCAGCAATAAAAATCTTGTCAGCATTAAATAACCCACTGAGGGTAATATGCCACAAAACAAAACAAACCAAACTATACATTTAAAAAAATATTACCAGTCATACATTTTGAAAAAAAAAAAGGAAACTATGTCGACATTAAATAACCCATTGAGGTTGATATGCCGTAAAACAAACCAAACCAAACCAAACCATTACATTACTCAAGCAGAAGTAGCTTGTATTCTTATTTGCAACCTTGACAGAGGCTCATTATTGGGTTTAGCTCCTCTAAAACTCTTTTGTTAGTCTTTTTCTTTCACCATTAAGCAATGCGATGCCAATACACCCGTATTGCACCCGTATTGAAACAATCGCAATTCTTAACTAACTTGCCAAAATAAATTACTGCTTCCGAGCGGAAAATCCGCGGGATATTTCCCCTTGTTTCTAGCCGCCTTCGAGTCTCTTCAGCGATCATTAGCATAATTACAAAGAAGGGAAAAATATGATGCCGGTTAATTTTGCGAAAAAAAAAAAAAAAAAAAGCAAAACAAATTAATAAATAAATAAAAACTAAAAGCAAACAACGAAAAGAAAAAAGAAAACAAAAAAGAAAACAAAAAAGCTGCAAAGAAAACAAAAAGAAATAAATAAAAACTAAAAGGTAAAAAAACAAGAAAAAAGATAAAAGGAAAGAAAACAAAAAAAAAGAAAAATATAAAATAATTTGTCGGTATTAAATAACCCATTGTGGTTGATATACCGTAAAACATACCATACCATACCATACCATACCATACCATTTTAGGCTTGATTCGGCTCCATTTCGTGATTTTCTTCGCAATGCTCCCTGGATTGATATTTTTAATCATTCCGTTCAACATGTGAAACTGAGGGCTCTTCCTTGGTGGAAGCTGGAATCGAAACGTTCACGCCAGCACAAAATTACCAAATGAAACCACCTCTGTTGCCTGTTCGGTCACTACAGACTAATGGAATCACTTCTTCCAGAGCGACAGGTCTCTTTGTCACCGCTCATTATGAATGTAAGCGTTTCCTGAAAGAGGCAAAGTTACTATTTGCTATAAGACATCATATAGCCACTCGCAAGGTTGGTTGTAGAGACTACTGGCGGCTCTTATCAGCGTGTATTCAAGAAGTGCAAATTCTTCCTCCCTCCTCTCATTGTTGCAGACTTGTAAATTTCATTTTCATCTCACTCCAACTAAATCCTTTGGCAAGGTTATTTTTAAAACACAGAAAACGTTAGCAAATTTCGATCTGCGTTCATCAAGTAAAAACATTAAGGATACCACTGGAATGAGGATGGAATAAAAAATGAAAAAAAAAAAAATGGAAGTGTGAACGAATCTTTTGGCGACGTTTAAACTTTGTGTCCGAAAAAAATATCAGTGTATCAAAAGGACGGTTATTCCCTTGACGCAGCTATTATTGTATACACTTTTGACTCAGTGTTTATTTGAAAGATTATAAAAAATATGTGAGCTAAGTACAATGCGATATTTATTATTTTACCTTTTATAAAAAAATATTACTTAACATTCTTGAAAAGAAATATTTTTGATTAAAAATTTATTAAAAAAATTTACAGTTATCAAGACACGCGAACTAACAAATAATGCATTATTTACCATTTTATAAATAACTATAGAATAAGAACATTTACCTAAATCTCTAATATAAATAGAAATAAAAAGAATGTAGAAGACATGCTCTTAACCTATTTTAGTGAATTTATATGGCGAGAGCAAATAAAAGAAATGTCCGGAAAATGCATTTTTTCAAAATTTAGAATTACTGTCATTCCCCATGTATAATACACATTTATTTTTCCTAAAAAAATAATAAGCAAAATCAAGGGTGCATATTATGCACAGCTACAAAAAATCTTTAAAAATTTGCCGTTTCATAGGTCGATTTCAGTTGCGAAATGACTACTCACCACAAACATATGACAATTTGACACCAACATTAGGCGATTGCGACCCCCATAAGAATGTCAAATACAATCATATGTACCTAACGATACTTATAAATGTAAAATAAAATAGGAATTATCATAAAACTAAATTAGACTAAATTTATTCTATGTTTAAAACCATTTTTTTTAAATAAGAGTAGGAAACGTTGGCCGTAATGAAATTGGAAAGGTACAACTTATAAGGTTTGATTCCCAAACAAGAAAATGCGTGAGTAGAAGCATTTTCCCACACTTTCAGCACACTTTCAGTGATGCGTATTATGGATGAAGGCGTATTATACATGGGGAATTACGGTACTTGCCGGTATGTGTTTGCTTAAATTTTCTTGTTCGCAGATATTTTTTTATAAATTCATGAATAAAAAACATATTTTTATGTTTGTTTCTTTATAAAATGGCAAATTATAAATATTTCATTATCGTTGTTCACATATATTTATTACCTGGGAAAGGTAAAATTATTCTTGTAAATAAGCTATCTAATAAGTAAAGTGTTTAACATTTTTCTTGCCATTCTCAAGAATAACGAAATCAACTTTCATATGTATGGGTTTTATTAAAATTTTGGTCACCACTTTTTAAAACAATAAATATTGCTGAGGGAGTCAAAAGTGTATACAGTAATAGCTGTGTCAAGGGAATAACTGTCCTTTTGAAACACCGTCTTTTTGTGGGCACCAAATTTAGACATTGCCAATTTTTCTTTGTAAACTTTAAATTCGCCTGTCCTTTTTATAGCCGAAGTATTGTCCTATAGCATAACCGAAAGGAAAATGAACTCCTGTTTATACATTCTGAGAAAGAAAACGAAAAACCTTTCATGTCAATCGAATAAAAGAATTACACTCTGCCAAAATTTAAAAACAAAAAACAAAAAAAAAAACAAAAAAAAACGAACACAATTCGACGTGTGAGGGAATGTTTTGTCCCTATTTTTTTTTAATCGGACATCTTTGGTTTAAGGCAAGAAGGTGGACAATACATTTCAATCCATATCTACTGTTTGTTTGACTTGTAGCAAAGGTGAAAGTCTTATCTGTTTTCCTTTCGGCTTTCATTTCTGTTTCTATATCCTTGATCGACACTTGCGTTGCTTTTATGGAAGATCACATGTCAACGACTAATGATTGTGATCTTGTCTAAACTCTTACTCTTTCTTATTAACTTACTACTCTTAACAGCTTGTCTTCAGTCGTCATATAATGGTAACCGCGAGACCTGGGAAACTAACTTGGTGAGTGCAAATGATTTTAGAAATATTTCGCTATTTATAAAGCTTTATATTTTCGTTTGCACTGGTGGACATCTTTTCATTGATATTTAATGTCGTTCGCACGGAAGGCTCATGTTGACCAAAGTAAGAATATTTGATAAAAAGGCATTTCATAAGTGCATTGATGAAAACCATTTTTTCTTTAATACACCCAATACAGTAAATTCTTTGGTACGACTCTAACTCAAGACACAACATTTGTCAGAATCGAAATATATTGATTTTTATCATTTTAGACCTGGGTTATGTTTATAATATAAATACAGGGAGCAATGGTAAATTGTCGCCATTTTATATTTGTAATTTAGCGCATGCGCGTTGTTTGTTTTTTTATATTGTCGACTCCACAGTATAGTAGAGTCAGTTGGGCACCGTCTGTGATAAAAAGAGCACCATAACGCAATTCTCTCCGCCAGAAATTTGGAAACAGCATGCTGTACTGCTTGGCATCCACGCCGGACGCTCCAATACGAACATTTTATAGTTTTTGGGTATCAATCTGAGGACAGTGCAGAGGATTCTAAAAGAGTTTGATGAGTGTAATGGTGATTACGAAGGCGTTTGGAGTGATGACTAGTGATGACAACATTATGCCTGCATTCATCATCTCTCAACACAGTGGCTTACACCAAGTGCCTTGAGAAGGTAGTGCTGCCTTGGATCAAGAAGGTGGCTGCTGGAAAACTCTATGCCTTATAACGGGACTCTGCACCATGCTACACAAGCAGAAGACCCAGTCATGACTGTCAGACAATTTCACCACTTACATCTAGACACCTAACTGCAACCCCCTTGATTATTATGTGTGGGGCGCAGTTGAGCGGCAGATCAACAAAATTCCTTGTAGCACCAAAGATGAACTGAAGTTAAGGATTATGGCAGCATTCACTAACTTAAACAAGGAAGCCGTCCAGAAGAGTTGCAGGAGATTACGAAGTGGTCTAGAGGCTGCGGTTGAAGCCAATGGTGATTTAATTGAATAAATATACTCTTTAGTATTTCAAGATATTTTGTGTAAGTTTGGTAAATGCCTCAGTTATTTTTATTTTTGCATAATTTATACAACAACATCGCATACCGTACAGTATCAAAATGATCCTTGACACCTTAAAGAATTTGTTTTTATTTACAAACGTCAAATTTGAAACCATGCTTACATAATAATAACTGAGGACTATAATAGACTGAAAAAGGGCAACAATAGTACGCTGTTCGCAATAAAAAAACAATATATATATATATATATATATATATATATATATATATATATATATATATATATATATATCCTAGCTTAAAACCGCCCAATCAGGCGGCATTTTAGCTAGCACCTGTGGAGGACTCTTGATTGAGTCTTCCGCTTCTTCAGGAGTTTTTGCATATTCTCAGCATTGGAAGCTCTTCTGGTTGCTGTTTGATCTGGATTTTTATTTGCACGGGTCTTTCTATTCCTCGATACAGCCTTGGCGCTTTTGCTTGCAACCTTGTTCTCTGCTGACGGAGATTTCATTTTGCTAGGCATACTGCAGCCGTATGTGATAGGCAACAATAAACCAGAGGAGAACTCAAAATTGATCGCTGCATTTATGTATTGGATTAATATTTAAGCTTACCACGTACAATTCAACGATAATTATTCTGCCGTCACTTGATTTAAAGACAATTTGATGTACGTAGGTCCTTACTTTCCATAAAAACAATTATTTTTATTTCATGGGTGACTTTCGCTGGATTTAGCAATTAATTTCGATTATTTCCAAATTTATTTCTAAGTTATAAAAATTGTTATACAAAAAATTCGCCGAAAAAATCGCAGTAATGAAAACTTGTGAATCCAAACTTTCTGTAACATGAGCTATTGAAAGTTAGAGAGTTCTGTTCCTTTAATTGAAAAAGTGTGACACAGTGATGCACTGATATTGGCATTTATTATATAGAAGAAGATAAGCTATTGAGGAAAAGAAAGACCCGTGCAGATGAAAATCCATACCATACAGCAGAAGAGGCTTATGCGCAAATACATTTGGGAAAGATATGAATCCACCTCTTCTCCCCAGCTATGGGTTAATTAGTAAGACTTGTATCCCTAAATCGTTATTATCCCACCAAATCTTACAATCTAAAAATATTTTCTGGCTTTAAATAACTTGCAAAGGGTTGATAAACCGTAAAAAATGAATGAATGAATCAATCCTATTACTACAATCTGAACTTTTCCAAGTTTAGCGTTAGCATTTTTATCTATTCTACATATCTCCATAATGTACATTTATTTTCTCTTCTTCCATCCACAAAGCAATATCTTTCAGTAACCCTCTACTTTGAGTGGCTTTTGACCCTTGTATTGTTTTACACTAATGTCTACCGTTTAAAAGGCCTGGGTGCCACTCGAGGTAGAGCGTTACAGAGTAAGAGGCATATTTTATCCGGATATGCCGGGAAGATAACGGTTAAACCCAGACATTAACAGGTTAAGATCGTAGTTATTGGGAAAGCATCCTCTTAGGAGTCATTTCCACAGAGCGTTGGTTCATGGGGAAAAAGTTGCTCTAGTGGAATTTATATCTCGACAGCGGAAAACGAAGAAAGTGAGGGTGGTTCGCTACAATCTGCGTGGTATAGCGGATATTAGCCGTGGAGGCTAGAACTAGTGGAATTAAGGAAAGCTCGTCTGAACGCTTTCCATGGAAATAACGCTAGAGCAGTGATTGAATAGCGTAAAAAGACTTTTTTTTTCATTTGTTTCTTACATTTCTTGCCCCATTCCGCGACAGACTTCACTTTTATCTCAATCCAAACTATACAAGGCACTAAAGCCACTAAGACACAAGCTGTTACCGAGTGTAAATGTATAAGAAAACAGAAAAAAAAAACATTAAAGAGCGAGAGGATTAAAGGAGGGGAATCAAGAAGACAGTAGATAACGACTGACATTGCATTTGCATTTTTGAAGATCAAACTTGGCTGGAAAGCATGGAGCCTGAAGTGAGTTCCACAAGCGTAAAGTGTCAGAAAAGAAACTACTAGCATAGAACTTATCATTACATCTAACCAATTCAATTAAAAAAATTGATTAGACTTTGGTGCCAATCTCGTACAGCGTTAAAATTCATAATGTCTAGTTACCATTGTGTAAGGTTTGTCCAAACAATTACCATGAAAGTATTTATAGAAAAGTCACAGGAAAGCTACGTTATGGATGTGGGAAAGTGACTGAAGCCGAGATGCCAGGTCAGGATCAATAATATATGTATTTCTAATTATTTACTTTTATCATTTCTTTCCTCAAAGGGAAAAGAAAGAATTTCATTTTAGTTTTCTGAACCAATCAAGCGGTTTCCGCGTCTGCATATGATTTTTCTCAACGAAAAACTAAACTTTGGAGCCAACTCGTATTTCTTTAAAAAACGTCTTAAAATGAAATGTTCTTGTAGTTTTTGCTTCAAGTAAAAGATTAAATTTCAATAACTACAGTATATTTGCTTTTATTTTAGAGTTTTTTTACGGGCTCCTCTTAAGACCAAAAAATGTGAATTTGAATTTGTCTGTCCACAATACATTTTGCTAAATGATGGATATTTTGTATGAGAAACTGCATTTTGTTTTCACCATTAACCCCATAGTAGACTTTTTGAGATTATCAAAAGGGCTGGATATTTGATTCAGGCCAAGAAAATCATGAAAAAAGAACAACATCATTCAATTTTGCAATGACATGCTATAAAATCTGTTTTACGCATATCTGGAATAAAATTCAACTTTCACCAGGAGAACGATCCAAACACTCTTCTGAATTGTGTCAAAATTACCTAAAAAAAAAAACAACACAAAAAAAACAAACAAAATTTAGGAAATTACGACTTGGCTACCGCAATATCCTGACGTCTCTCTCATTGAATTAGTATTGGCTGAATTAGATAGGAGAGTTCGAAAAGCATACCCAAAGAGTGAGCGTGAGCTTTTTTCAGTGTTTGAAGAATGCTTGGGAAGGTCTTCAATCTAATTTTTTTCAACAACTGTTCGAAAGAATGCCAAGAATTTTTAAAGCAGTAATTAAGGCAGGTGGTGGTTTTATTGACAAAAACAAAATGTGATGCTGTTGTATGATAGTTTTTATTGTTATGTGCTTATTTCTGTCAAAATAAAATGTAATACACTGTAGTGTATTTCTTTTCTTTCGTCATGAAATTAATTTATAGCTGCGTTTCGAATGAATGAAATTATACAGTTGTGATTCTTCTTCCCCGTCCCTTTCAGGCGTGGGTGATCATAGCTCTCCACAACTTCCAATCCGTTGTAGCCCTAAATAACATCTGTCTTTTTACCTCTCATCCATGGTCCGCCATTCATTCCCATAACCTCCTTGGTGCAGTGTATCAAAGAGACATTTATAAAGGCTATTGCGACTGTATACAAGACTACGATAATTCGGTTTCACAAAAATGCACATAAAATTGAAAAAGATAGCGGCAAGGAGATACGATTTCGCTTAAACTATTTACAACACGATTTGAAAATCTCTCCCGGAGCATGAATTGAGAAGGGATAGGGCTATAGATTTTCTGACCGCATTTTACTGATGAATTACAAGAAATTCAAAATGCCCTGAGTAAGGAAGGTTTCTGTGTAGGTTTTAAAATAAACGCAATTGTTTAATTGCGACGTTATGAAGAACAAAGACCATAAGAGTAGAAATTAAAGAATTTGGAATTGGAAAGAATCCCAGAATAGATATGCTTAGGACAGGAGATAACATTAAAGGAAGACCAAATAAATGAAATCGACTGAAGTATTAGAGTCAGTTCGGTTCGATTGGTCAATTTAATAACATATAGTTTATTTAATGTCGAATATAGTACAAAAATCGCACTGAATTAATAGTATCAGCCTTGAAAAGTAAATATTAGTTGCAGTGAAGCCTATGGGCCTTGAAGACCACACTTCTTAAAACATTGTGGACTAGCTCCACAGAATCATAAACAAAGAATTGTACCAAATCCAGAAAGCACGTTAATTCTTTGAGAAACAAGTATTTCCGGAAATTAAATTACTGAAGCCAAGCAGCATAGACAATGTGTTAAAATGTGCAGAAACGCGACAATTCACTTTAGTATCATACAATCAAAACCTATACAGAAGAAATGTCCTGGTCTCAAAAAACACATTTCAATCCTGACCACACTAACCTTAAAATGCCAGTAGAAATAGAATGCATACCAATATATGTCCAATCGTTAGAAAATTCGTCTTCCAAAATAAACAATAACGAACTTAGTGATGAGGTAATTAAAAAAGCTATTAAAAATGAGAAATGATGAATTATCCCTTGCGGCTGAACTTTGAAAATAGATTAATTTCTCCCCAATTCAGTAATAAGTTTCTCTGTTTTATAAAGAAAGAATAAAAAAATATCCCGCAAAAGTGGGGTTTATCACACGTTAATCCATTATGGAAACAGAAAGGGAGCCCTCAAGACCCTTACACATACAGAGATATCTTAATTGAATCCATCATGATCAAAGTATTAATGGACATTATATTAAATAGCTTCTCGTCGTTTTATGAAAGTCAACTCCTCTCTTTGGTTTTCGCTTTAGTAAGGGAGGCAGTGATAGCATATGTCATCAAACAAAAATTGCTTACCTCTCTAATAGAGAACTATATACATTCTTCGTCGGCTTCACAGCAGCATATGACCCCATAAATAGAGACTTCCTCTTCTCATCCATTAGAAACCACCTTCCAAGCTCCGAATCCGCTGAATGCATCGATCTTATAGAGGAACTGTATCGATCTACAGAATCTTACAAGGTTTCAGGAATGTATCTGGAACGCAATGAGGTACTAATTTTTTCTGGTAAGCATCTAGAACAGTGATTGAACGTATTACTTGTTTAGAACGTATCTAAAGCCATAAGTTGAGATATTACATTTTTGGAACATATCTCGAACTCGAACTGAGGTATTACTTTGGATGCATTTGCAGCGATAACTGAGGTATTACTTTTATGAAACGTATCTATAGTGCTAAGTGGGATATTGAATTTTTTGCGACACATCTCAAACTCAAACTGAGGTATTACTTTGGACGCAGTTGCAGCGATAAGTGAGGTATTAACTATAGAACGTATCTATAGTGCTGAGATATTTAATTTTTTGCAACGCATCTTGAGCTTGAACTGAGGTATTACTTTCGAACGTATCTAAAAGCGGTATAACCTTTTTTGTGCGACGAATTTAGGGCGCAAACTGAGGTATTACTGTGCATTGTAAACATGGCCGTTTGTACGCAATACTTTAAAGCGTATTGCGTTCATTTGAACATATCATTAACTTTATGACGCTGTGATTGTTGATTGATTGTTTTATTTGTTGAACGACATATCAACTCCTCATGGGTTATTTAATCCTGAAATTTAATTTTCTTGGGAGCTTTCAAGAAATAAAAAAATATGATATACGTTATTCTGTTTTCAAAATTGAATAGAAGGTAGATGATACAGCTTTTGCGTATATACATGTTTGTGTGGACATAATTACTAGACGCGGTGCTATGTGTGTTTTATATTGTATTTTCGTTCAAGTTATAATTTAGAATACAGTTTGATATGAGAAAATGTCAGATATTATATGAATTAATATGAAAGTGTTATTTCATGTTGGTTGTTGGGTTGGTTGATTTTGGTTGGCAACATATCGACCTCTATGGCTTATTTAATGCCGAAATCTAAATATTTTGTACGTAATTTCATGCATTCAACTACAGATATTTTGTAGATAATTTTACCCAGTAAAACCTCGGTTCTCGAACGTCTCACATGTCGAATAAACCGGTTTCGAACAGAAAATTCGAGATGAAAATGCCTCGGTTATCGAACAAAATTTCGGTTCTCGAACAACATAGCCGAACCGAGTAAACACGAACGGAATAAATTCTGAGTCGACCGCCGTTTTGTTTACATTTGTGTGTTGTGGCGTGCTTTCCTTTTCCAAATTTTTGTACTGTAGCTTTTTTTCTCTACATTGATTCCCATTGGAAAATAGTTTCGGTTTACGAACATTTCGGGTTACGAACGGCCTCCAGGAATTAATTAAATTCGTGAACCGAGGTTCCACTGTACTTTCAAAATAATGGTATGTTTTTTAGATATATATTTTGTAGATCATAAAATGTACTGTTGGCTATTTTAATGTAAAAATGTATTTAATACCTTTTTAGTGTTGCATAGATTTTGCTTTAAAAATTTATTGTTAGTCATTTTATTATAAAAATATACTATCGTTTTGGAGGTTCACTATTTGCCATAAATATGAATTGCTGCCCATTTTGCTATAAATGTATATTTTTATACTTTCATAGTATTTTGTTTTTGTTTGGGGTTTCTACCACCAGGCCAGGACGGACCTGGCAACATCAGAGATGGTTCCACACTCCTCAAAAATATCCAATCTCCCGATCAGAGGTCTTACTGCCGGGTGTAGTTTATCGTCATACCAAGGACGAACGCTGTGATTGTACGAAAATGCGTAGATAATAGAAAATTGATGTAAGAAAGAATATAGTTGCAAAAAAAGAACGCAGAAGTGTTGCAAGTATGAAATCGTTCACCATTTTACTAAGACGAGCAATAGTAAACAATGAGTAAAGCGCTACATTCCATCTTTAAATAAATAAAAATAAAAGGAAAGAGCTATTTTTTAAATGAGGGACAACATAGGATTTATTACATTGTTTTTTTTTTCTCACACATAAAAGACCACCAAAATGGCATTAAATCATTGAAATATTCGGTCATATCTAATAAAGGATAACAATGGCGACCATTTTTCTCTCGTTTCAATAGCATTTGCAATAATTTTAAGCTAATTTTGAATTGCAACTTTGCAAATAAATAAAGATGAAAAAGATAGGAACAGTCAAAAGAAACAGCAAACAGACAGGAGAAATGTGGTTTCCTCCGTGGTTGAAGTAACTTACAATTTCCTGCCGGCGCCAGTTCGAGTCCAGTTAAAAGCTAATATTTCGAATGCTAACTTTCAAGTTAGACAAGCTCTTCCCATTTGGGACAAACCACTCTCCATTTCTTCCGATTTGTGCTTGTCGCACTTTAAGCTAATTTTGTGTTAGCTTTTGATATCTATCTAGCTCGCCATTTGGGTACCTCAGCATGGTGTAATGGTTAACAAGCTTGTCTCGCTAAAACAGTTACAACTGAATAGTGAGTTCGATCATCACTGGGTGTTCCACACTCTCGACTGTGAGCCACATCTAAGCTACGCTTAGAAAATCATTTGGGGTACCTGGAGTCAGTGTAATGGTTAACAAGCTTGTCTCGATAAAACAGTTACAACTGAATAGTGAGTTCGATCCTCACTGGCTGCCTCCTTCTTTCGGCCATGTTCCACATCTAAGCTACGCTTGGAAAATCGCTGTCTATCCCCATTATACAATGTTAGTCACCTAGTTCCACAGATCATTGCTACTATAAAGAGTTCGTCCCTGTCTTAGGGCAGAGTGCAACTCAATTGTGTCTTTGTCCGCTGATGCAGACGCAGCTGGGGAAAATAGTGGGTGGTAGGTGCCCTGTCCCAAGAAACAGCTGCCTGCAGCAGCACTCCCTCATCGTAATAGATAGCGGGTGTCGATGGTAATACTGATGCCAGCGCAACTGACGGCGCAAGTTTTGGCTCTGACCTGGGTGTACGCGATGGGGCCATATTAAAAACCGGCCTATTGCCAAATCACATGGGGAGATGGATAAATACCTACGATAAAGATTTCGATCCTCATTGGGCACTCATAATATCTGGCCTTTTACCGGACTAAGTTAAGTTTAGTAAATTATATCTCTACCGATCTTCACGTTTTTTTTTAAAATCTTGGTCCACACATCTTCCCCCGTCTATTAAAGTGGAGTAGAAGCTTACCCTTTGTTTCCTGTTTAAGATTGGGTTCCCGGTTACTTCTGAAGTCTTCTCATTCTCCTTCACTCCCAATAAATAGCCACTTGTGTCTTAGTGGTATTATCGCCTTACTTGTGGTAAATTGATTAAAATAGTTTGAATATTACACAGTGGAAGTTTCAGATATAAATTCAACTTATACGTAATTTTTTTCCATTTAATCCAAAAGAAAACTAAAAAAGTCTTAGGATCCGGTTCCCGGTTACTTCTGCCGTTTTTTCATTCTCTTTCGCTCTCAGTCGCTGCTTGCGTCTTAGTAGTATTATGGCCTTCCTTGGAGTGAGATGATTTAAAACAATGTTATATTGCAAAAAAAATAAAAAAATAAAAAATAAAACAAAATAAAAAAAAATAAGAGAAAAGAGGAATAAGGAATGAAGAAATATTTTCTCCTGCATCCTCTCTGTTATCTGTCTTTTGCTCTATTTCCCATTGGAATGACGAAAGATGCCTTCCAAAAAGTAAGCAAGGTATTAAGAAACAAGAAAACTAAACAAAGAAAAATGATTAGCTGCCTTATAATATCCATATATAATTTTGCCTTCCATCATTGTGGCTGATGCTAACCCCCAGGGGAGTGGCGGATTGTGTTTTCTTGTGCTAACGTTTTCTGCTGACATGAAGTGGAAAGATTATATTGAATCAATTGCTAGGTCTGCTGCTAGGGACGTTGGTTCACTGTGTCGTGCTAGACAATTCTTTTCACCAGAATCCATCTTACACATTTATAAGACTACAATTCGTCGATGCATTAAATATTTCTGTCACATCTTGGTTTGGAGTTTCTGCTATGTATTTAGAGATTCTTGATAAAATCCAAAGAAGAATCAGCAATATTATTGGTCCTAACATGGCATCTCGGATTCAGTCACTTACTCACTGCCGTAATTTAGTTTGTGCTTTTTCAATAAATATTTTCAGGGTAATTGTTCTGATAAGTTTTCTTCTTTGGTACATTTACTTCATGAATTTAAGCGCAGTACTAGATTGGCAGCTAGGTCTCATCATTTTACAGTTAAAATGCCTATACACGAGTTCTATGTGAACAATTTCTTCTCTCGCATTTTTCGCCCGTGCGAAAAACTCCCTTCTTGCTTCCCAGTCAACTTTGATCTTAAAAAAATTTAAATGCAATATCAATCATTATCTTCGCCTATATTGTTATCTCTCTTTAATAATATTTTCTTTGTCTCATCTTCTCTCACACTCCGTAAACTCTTGTGTCTTAGTGGCTTTATTGCCTTCTTTGGATGAAATGGCTAAAAAAATGTAGCCTCGGATACTGGATAATTTCCTAACAGATGAATGTAACAGAGAAAAATACTGAGAATACCATAGACTAGACATGTGAGCAACACGGAAGTTTAAAGTAAAAATGGAAACAAAACGATAGGTTGTACATAAAATCAGAAAGAAATAGTTGGCATTTCTGGATCATATAATGAAGAAAAAAGGCTTGGAGAATTTGACACTCACAGGACGTATGGAATGCAAGAGTGGCGGGAAGAAACATTGAGTAAGCTACATAATGACTTTATATGAATGGATAACAGAACAGTGACTGGTAAAGAGACAAAGAGGCGCAAAAGATAGGAAGTTGTGGAGAACCATATTCGCTCATGTCCTGAAAGGAAACAATAGCAGATAAAAGAAAAAGATAATCCTGATACATTATCTTTTAACATTGATAGGATGGCGCTTTCTAATCTTCTACTCTTAAAATTCAACACTTTTCAATGTTAGAAAACCCAATGACTTTTTCTACCTGCGGATATTTTTGGTGGTGCGGTGGTTAGTGTGCGAGTTTTTCGAGTTCAATCCTCACTGAATGACGGATAAAATGTATCTTCGTCACTGAATAAACTAAAAAATATACAGTGGAACCCTAGTTCACGAATTTAATTCATTCCTGAAGGTCGTTCGTAACCCGAAATATTCGTAAACTAGAAATCAATGTAAAATGGATTAATCCGTTCCTGGATCCAAGATGATTGCTTATTTAAACTTTAACAGTACTTTGTGCACAAGATTATACACAAAACTAATGAAAATCATTAAATCAAAGAAAAAAATAAATAAACACAATACTAAATAGATTGTGGAATCTTACCTCTTTTTAGGAAATGCACTTTTCCTATCTGATAAATAAAATCTTACTTTCACATAAATATAACAAGTATTCATTGGTCAATCACCTCTAATCTGGCTTGCTGATTGGTCAGTATCGACCAGTCAAACCACCTGCACGCGACCAATCTATTTTACCGCTCATATGATGTGATCGTCTCACGTGGTACACGGCCATTATATAAACCGAACACGTGTGACTTTTTGGAGTAGTACTTCTCGTAGCTGTATTAAGTTGCAGTTCTGTCGAACTCTCTGCATTAGCAGAGAGGAACCCGGACGAAGCTTTGCCAAAGGGCAAGGTTTCGTCCGGGGAGGTAGACAGGCCTTGAACCCGCCTAGGCGGGTTCGAAGGCTATATATTTTTGGCCGAGCCTACGGGCTCTGGAAACCCACATTAAACTCGGCCTTGTGCCATATTCAATCCTTGTGGGGGGATCACTAAATATTGTAGTACTTCTCATTCCTTGCTACCAAGTGCCAAGATGTAACCATCAGGAACTCCCGTCTTAGTCATTGCTGACCAGACGTTAAAGATAATTACCAACACTCACCAACCTCTGAAATCCCTCCTGAACTTTTACCAATTTTAGAACTCACAATTCCAAACTTTATTCTTCTAAATTACAAGTTCAATATTACATCTTCTTAATATGAACTCCGGTACAACTATTACCAAATCAAAGGGACACGACTCTGTCCTACCTTTTCAGTTTGCATGCATGTACATCAAACATTAATAAATCTAATTGTTATGTTTTGGAATCATTCAGTTCAGTTTTGTATCTTATTTTGATGTTAGTGGAAATCGTTAATTTATCACGCAGCCTATTCTCAACAAGTATTTAGCCATTATAATTAACACATCCACTACAAGATAAAATATAGACGAATATTAAAATTTTACCGTACCTATATGTAGGAGAGCTGATGGTGTACATGAAAGGGGAAGGAAAGAGATTGAAAAAGAAAAGGAAACACATGATCGTCTCTTTATTTGTAAGAATAGTATAGATCGTTGATTTTGCCATATGAAATTGAGTGGGAAGAGACAATATCATCAACAATTGTTTTTTCTCATAACTTTTCTTTTTCCTTTACCAGTATCACAGCCAGATTTCTTTGGAGTCGTGACTAAGGACTAATAAAGAGAAACAAAAGGCAGAGTACAATAAAATTAGGAAAGAAAAGCGTAGCACAACACACGAAGGTATACAACATGGCTGTCGAGTAAGAAATTCGGTTCGGATTAATTCGGCTCGGCTCGGCAATATTGTTCGAGAACGGAAATTTTGTTCGATAACCAAGGCATTTCCATCTCAAATTTTTTGTTCGAAAACCGATTTTTTTCGACATGTGAGACGTTCGAGAACCGAGGTTGCACTGTATATCTATGTACGGTTCTTTCATTTCAGTTTATCGTCGTTCTTTTTACTCAAACTCGTCGCTTTGGTGAAAATACAACGGTTCCAATCCTGTTCAGCCTTGCTTGATCAGTAAAACCTCTTCATAGCCGAGTCGATTAAAGCACATCGAATCTCACTGACAACGGATTCAATTGCCTAGGGAGAGGCAGGTTATAATCCTCTCAGAAAGCGCATATTTTTCTTTAATAAAGGCTTATCGAATATTTAAGCCGATAGACGAAAATAAATCTACTGTTAAATAAATAAACGGAGCGTCTACTCAATTATGAGTATCCACTAAAAATAACGTATAAAGTGATAAGATATGTAGGATTAATTTATAAAAAAATCCATTAATTCTTAAAAAAAATTGCATTAAAGTGTGCATTATCGGATTGCGCATTCTAGAACTGTTCCTCCTGGGTATGACGATAAACTACATCCAGCAGCAAGGCCTCTGATCGAGAGGTTTTGATGAGTGTGGGACCACCTCTTAATTGCTGTTGTTCCCAGATCCACTCTGACCCGGGGTGGTAACACATGTTGGTGGTATCTATGGGAAATAATGAACCCCCCAAACTAATGTCAAAACATGAAAATATAAAAATATATTAGAAAAAATTTGTGTCAAAGTAAAAAAAAAATATGTTTTCATAGTAAAAAAAAAAAAAAAAACACAAAAAATTACCAGCAATACATTTTGGAAAAAAAAAAAAAAAAATAACGAAGCTCACAAGAAAATAAAATTTCGGCATTGAATGATTGAACAAACAAACAAATCAAACAGATTAGAATACCTGTTAGTAACGTGCAGGTAAATAAACGTAATACATATGTAATGACAAAAGTACTCAGGTGTAGGCTTTAAGAAATCTTTATTCAACTGAGAATACAAGGTTCGCATTGATTTTTTATAGTCCCAGTAAACAGAAATAGCTTTCTCAAAGAGAAGAGTAACAAAACAAAGGGAGACCACTCTTGATTATTCATAACAACACACTGTTTAATAATTAAAAATGGGGCGTCTTTTTCAAATACAAAGTGTCCACTATAATAACGTGTGAAGTAATATAAATGCTGGATTAAAAATATATCCATTTAGTCTTTAGGAATAGGTATGTATGTATATGTTAATGTTATTGATAGGGTTTCTATGTGTTTTAAAAATTTATTTCATAGTTTAAGATGCTTTGACATTTTTATCAAAATTAAAACCAATGAGAAACAATCCAAACAAATTCAAAGTGAAGTCGATTATATAATAAAAAAATTAAAAAAAACTCATAAATATACAAAAAATGAAGAAGCAGCTGAAAAATCTCTACAGAGGGAAAATATATCGATCGCATTTGGTTTATCAATTATTTTGGCCACAGACTGGGCGAAAACCAAAAAGAATTTCTCGTCTTAAAACCTAATTTCTGGATCTCTACAAAAAGATAAAAATGAAAATAAAAATACAAAAAATAAATAAAAAAAACAACAAAAGCTAAAACGCTACAGACTTAAAAAAAAAAAATGTAACTTGACCTACCGTAGCGAAAAGTTTCAAAGATTACAAACAACCATATACATGAGATTCTAGCAAACCAGAGGATCAAACAACGGAACGCATTAAGAACCTATAGAATTACCAAAAACAAAACACAACATTAACCAAAACATTAATAAATGCAGCAAAGAGAACCGATTCACACCAATATTTTTACAATCCGACTCGACGTCAAAAATAATACTTCCATTATACGAAACAAAAAGACTGCGGATCAGGACATATTAGTCAGTTAGTTATGTGCCATGCGTGATACACGGTTAGATGATCATGTATCTTTCGATACATGACTGACCAGGCAGATTTTTCCCCGCAGTAGGTTGACACTTCTTTCTGCGATAGACCAGTTGCCATTCAAGACTATAGAAGCCGGTCTGTCCTGCTAGTTACCCATAGCTGGTGGAGGGAGGAGAAGAAGATTTTTGAAAGAAGATCTTTTGCAAGAATATATATATATATATATATATATATATATATATATATTTAAATAAATATTCTTTAAAAAATTCTGAAACTACCAGCGTCTCTCGTTTCTTGCCCATGTGTAGACGTGACAGCGTCCACCAAACCCAGTCCGTTAAAATTCTAATGGATGAAACACGTCACAAAAACTCTTTTTCCAATTTGTGATATCTTTCTAAATACTGTTTGTTGATATATAAAAATTATACAACATTATATATCGTTACATCATATATACTTATATATATATATATATATATATATATATATATATATATATATATATATATATACTTTTTATATATACTTTATATATATGCTTTATATCTATACATTATATATTTTCAAGTTTAATAGAGTCGAAAGTGCTCAGGTAATATTGGATAATTTATGCCACACTTCTACAACGAAGAATTAAGAAAAGAAAACAGAGCAGTTCCTAGGAAACGACAGCATGACACAGGACATGAGATTTGATTATAGTGGTGAAGGTTTTGTACAGAACCGTCCACACTTTTTGAAGGCCCGAATACAGAGACTTGGTCCACTATTTGCCAAAGGGTCCCCAAATGACCCTCCGCACGTTTTGAATTCAGAGTTGTACTTCTCCTAGGCCAGTTGCCATCCAAGGCTATAAAACCCAGTCTGTCCTGCTATTTACCCATAGATGGAGGGAGAAGTAGGGGATTCACACCTTTCCCAAGGTTATTAACACGCAAGTGAATGTAATGGATTCGACTGGAATTCGAACTCGGCTCTCCGATTCCTCAATCTGAGCCGGTATTCATATTTTTCCGGTATGTGTTATTAGTATACTCCTTCGGGAGTTACTTTTGTGTTTTATTTACTTTAACACACATACACACACATACACACACACACACACACACACATATATATATGAATAAAGATATAAAAGTAATAATAAAACATTTAAAAACGGTTAAATTAACAACCGTCCATTATTTAAAATAAATAGATCATAAATATTTTACCAAATTAAAAACAAATAGTATATAATAACATTATAAACGAAAAAAATATCAACAACAACAGTAATAACAGCATTTACTCATTCTTGTTTTTCCAGCATTAAATTACATCCCTTAGCATCTTCCATAAAAAAACTGAAAACGATATTTTTTACTTCTGTTTATAATTGTTTAAATCTATCTATCTATTTCTCTTTCTCTCTCTCTCTCTCTCTCTCTCTCTCTCTCTCTATATATATATATATATATATATATATATATATATATATATATATATATATATATATATATATATGTACCACATACTTGATATATATATATATATATCAAGTATGTGGTACAGTTCAATTTACATTACATGAATCATTCATACATTCTATATCTGTTTTTTGTATGAATGATTCATGTGATATATATATATATATATATATATATATATATATATATATATATATATATATATATATTTTAAGAAATGGACAAATTCCGACAATTTATTTATTAAAGACACTTTTATGTTTAACGTTCTTTTTATAGATACAAGTATTTAAGTAAATGTTCTGTTTATAATAAACTGTATTAAATGACACAATGGACAAAGTCCGACAATTTATTTATTAAAGACATTTTTTATGTTTATCGTTCTTTACTTAAATACTTGTATCTATAAAAAGAACGTTAAACATAAAAATGTCTTTAATAAATAAATTGTCGGACTTTGTCCATTTCTTAATGTATGACGTCATTTGTTTACATTTGATACGCCATGAGCAGTTATGAATGTACGAGATTCATGGAAGATTGAAGTTTATAAGCAGTAAATTCGACCTTGCCAACCGAACGATCCTTTGTGGCCGAATCGGTTAGGCACGCCCGGATAAATGGTGTTTCCGTATAGGATACAGGTTCGAATTCAGGCCGGTAAATGTTATTTAATACTGTTTATTATAAACAGAGCATTTACTTAAATACTTGTATCTATAAAAAGAACGTTAAGCATAAAAAATGTCTTTAATAAATATATATATATATATATTTGGGCAGCAATTCCTTTTTTATACAAGTTTAATTCAAGACGATTGACAAGTTACTACGATTAAGCTTTTTATTTAATTTTTCTTGTGTTCGTACAAATATTTTCTATTCTGGACACAAAGTGGGTAAAGACTGTTCCTAAATACTGCACATTCGAACGCTTTCGGATATTCTCTTAGCCATTATCATTATTTTTACTTTTATTTTTAACTGGATGTGTGGGCTTTTTACGTATGTATTTGAAGGCATGGGAATATTTTCATCTTCCAAAAACGGTCAGCACGTTGTGGTCGTGTTCGTAGTTAATGCTATTTAGTGTTGGCTTTTTGATTTTTATTATTAATGCTTCCATTATTTTTAATATTTTTTATAGTTGCATTTTCTACTAGGTTGTTGCAATGGAGTTTGCCAGATTTCCGTATGTGTTTAAGTCAGTTGTTCCTTAAGGGGCACGTGAACTAATAAATAATATTGCTTCTCTCTAAGTTAGATTTTGCAGGTGTGTCATCTTTGATGATAAGGTTAGCTGTTTTAAATTTTTTGTAGTAGATAATATAATTTTCTTGTTTTGGTCGACTGGGGTTCTATATTTCTTGATTATATATATGTATATATATATATATATATATATATATATATATATATATATATATATATATTGATGCATGTTTCGTTAAATAATATAGACAAGTTGTATATATATAGTTGTATATTATATATCTATATATATATATATATATATATATATATATATATATATAGATAGATAGATAGATAGATAGATTTAAACAATTATAAACAGAAGTAAAAAATATCATTTGGTTTTCAGTATTTTTATGGAAGATGCTAAGGGATGTAATTTAATGCTGGAAAACTTGTTATTTATTTTAAGTAAGTTCCTTTCACATTGTCTGATAAGCTTAAACACATTATCATTGGAAGACGAAAGGAAATAACCATATTGATACATGTTTAAATCCAATCTAAGCTTTCGGCTTACATAAGCCATTATCAAAGATGTAAATTACATTTCAATATATCAAACAATACGCGGACGAAACAATAATGATAGTCTGTTTTTGTTGCATGAAAAATTTCAAAGCAACGACAAACTCGTGTATACGAGACGCGGAAGCGAAAATCACATCGCAGCTCGTGACGTCACACATGACCACGCCAGAGTGAAAACGATAAGTATTAAGTATGGGAAGCCGTTGGTATAAACCAATGGCTTCAGCTATCAGTTATAGGCATTTAAGAATATTTGTCGAGATTTCGTAGCTTATTTTGTTCAGGTTAGTTTTCAACTGTTTTATGTATATAGCCTCGCACGCACGCACGCACGCACGCACGCACGCATATACACGCACACACACAGACAAACACACACACACACATATATATAATTGTGTATTTGGGCAGTAATCCCTCTTTTATACAAGTATTATTAAAGACAACTGACAATGTAATCATGAAATAAAAATGGTGCGTCTTTATTAAGTCCGAAGTCTCCACTGCAATATCTTTGAAGTAATAACACACACACACACACACACACACACACACACACACACACACACACATATATATATATATATATATATATATATATATATATATATGTCTGAGATGAGGTATTGCAACTATATACACAATTTACATTGCTCGAACTGTTATCCTCATCTTTATTGTCATATTCACGATGTTTCGGTCGATGTACGCTCTGACCTTCTTCAGGACATATACGTTGGAATTTCTAACTGAACCCTTCATTTAGTACACGGGCGTAGATTGTTATAATTCCACGTGTCATGCTTTTTTTTTTTTTATAGATATTTTCAATTAATTCTCTTTAACAACTCAACTCTCCAAGTTTTTAATGAAGCGACGCTTTTATTCACGCGTTCGTTGAGTACTCAAGTTGGAGAATTTAGTTTGTAAAGGGAATTAACTGAATTAACTGCCAGAAAATACATTTACATTGTAAGAATTTTCTTTTAGAAAAAAATAATGTTTTTTAGTGATATAAGACATGTTAATTAACCCATAGCTGAGGGAGAAGTGTTGCATTCATACCTTTCCCAAGGATATTTATTTATAAGTGAATAAAACGAACCCAACTGGAATTGGAACCCGGCACCCCGATTAATAATTCCGAGCCATTATCCATATTCCCACCTGCACATCCACGCTTACAGCACCTGGTATTCCCAAGCGGTTACCCATTTAGGTACTGACCAGGCTCGACGTTGCTTAACATCGATGATCGTACGGGATATAATCATTTTGTGAGATTAATTTATTAATTTAATTTGTGTCACACTTTTCCTTACGTCACAGCACTCAGTGGTTTTACGACTTTACATGAAAAAATGCGCTGTACATTTTTTTTGTTTAAATGAGATCTTAATGATTAAAAATAATTGCATCGTGGCACCATTTCTAAAATTTTTATTGAACTCACAAATTTGTCTCTACTTTCTCTGATGATGACTTAAGAAAGTCGAAAGCTCAGACCATATTACTTTTGTTTTTCTTCCGAAATAACAATTCTTGGCAGAATTTTCTTCTTATTTGAGAATTATCTGGAATTTGGAAAAGACGATCATTAAAATTAATAGACATAAAATGTCCATACTTTTCAACAACATTTGCATTAAAGAACATTTGCCGCCTAAATGCACACAATACACACACACACATATATATATATTAAAAAGAAAGAACAGTAAGCTATAAAATCTGGTGTTCTTATTGATATTTTTTATTTTTACAAAACAGTGCTCAATGTAAATTTAGAGAGCATAAATTAACTGAATTAAAATATCGCTACACAGTAATAACCATGTTTCAAAAACCGAAGCTAAAAACTTCTAATTTAATTATATAATTAAATTCAAAACATTACTTCTGTTTCATCTTCAAGCGAATTTTGGAATAACTTATTTTTAAGTTATTCTAAAATTCGCTTGAAGATGAAACAAAATAACTTATTTTTAAATTATTCCAAAATTCGCTTGAAGCTAATTTATAATATATATATATATATTGTGGGATTGACAATTATCGAATGCTGTTACACGATTTGAACAATTTTCCTGCTACACCCGGTATATATATACATACATATATATGTACATAATAAATACACACACACACACACATATATATATACCGTGTAACAGCAAAATTGTCCATATCGTGGTGTAACAGCAAAATTGTCCAAATTGTGTAACAGCAAAATTGTCCATATAGTGTAACACCAAAATTGTCCAAATCGTGTAACAGCGAAATTGTCCATTTCGTGTAACACCAAAATTGTCCATATCGTGTAACAGCGTGAGATAATTGTCCATCCCACAAAATGTTTAATATCTAAAAAAAAACTAAACTAAATGAGTTTCTTTTTTACAAGTTTTCGGATAAGACGTTTAGACATCTAGACACCATTTTTCATAAGAATCACTGAAAAACTCTTTGAGTTATTCAGCTAGAAAGAGAACAGTATTGTCCCAGTCTCACTATGGCTTTCCAACTGAGCAATGGTTAGAGGAAAAAGATCATTCAGGCCTTCAGTAATGGAACCAACATTCATAGTCTAGCTTTCATCTTCAAAGTCCATTCAAGAACAATCAAGAGAATGGTGAATAAGTTTAAGAAAGAGGCAACAGTAGAGAGGAAAACTGGATCAAGAGGTCACATCAAGAGGGATCATCATTTCAACTTCGAGCTAAATACATTCTTATTGTTCAAAGTAGAGTCCAACAATGTTATAAAAACTTCGGAGAATTCCAGTAAGATATCTTTAAATATTTTAAAGATACAACGGTTTAAAGTTTAGTCTAACAATTGGACAATTTTGCTGTTACACGATTTAGACAATTTTGCTGTTACACCCGGTATATATGTGCATGTTTGTGCGTGTGTGTGTGCGTGTGTGTGTGTGTCTGTGTCTGTGTCTGTGTCTGTGTGTGTCCGTATGTGCGCGCGTACTCACACCCGCGCGTGAGTACGTGTGTATCGATTGATAAGTATTGCTTACGGTGAGAGCGGGGGTTGCTGAAAAGTTCTCATCTCGACACTCTTCCCCACATGCGTATTCTGATGTGTAGTCATTGAAATACTGTTTTTTGTGAATAACAGGATGATTTCTTTTCAACAATCTATCTAAATCAGGATGGAGACGTATCAAGCGGGTCGTGAAATACCCATAATTATTCTATGATTAGCTGTGAATGACTGTTAGCCATGAGCTTTATTCTGTTGCGTAAACATAATAGCTGGCTTATATATGTTCTCATATGGTCTTTATTGACAAAGGGACACACTGTGATCGCGGACTACTGTTTATATTTGCGTCACTTCCGGTGTCTAACCTGATAAAGACCACATGTTCCGGAGAATAAGATATTTTCCGGCTGTTGGCGGCAATTAATGACCGGGGGGGCAACCAATGAATTACGCTTTGTTTAGAAATCAGCGCCGTCCTATTGACATACCGATGTATTTGCATTTGGTTGAGCTGTCAAAATAGACAAGTCAGCACGACGGGGAAAAACGTTAGACAAGAACATGATAGGAAAACATGTCAGTATTGAGGAAATAACATGAATCATTCTAGTTTCCTCTTTGCTCATCACCAAATATTTCTATTACTACATCTATCTATCTATCTATCTATCTATCTATCTATCTATCTATCTATCTATCTATCTATCTATCTAAATACGTTTGTCACTATATCTGTTTTTGAAATTATTCTATATCTATCTATCTATCTATCTATCTATCTATCTATCTATCTATCTATCTATCTATCACGATCTATTCACATCTATCTATCTATCTATCTATCTATCTATCTATCTATCTATCTATCTATCTAAATACGTTTGTCACTATATCTGTTTTTGAAATTATTCTATATCTATCTATCTATCTATCTATCTATCTATCTATCTATCTATCTATCTATCCCGAACTCTTCATATCTATCTATCTATCTATCTATCTATCTATCTATCTATCTATCTATCTATCTATCTATCTATCTATCCCGAACTCTTCATATCTATCTATCTATCTATCTATCTATCTATCTATCTATCTATCTATCTATCTATCTATCTAAATATGTCTGTCACTATGTCTCTTTCTGAAATTTGTATTTATTCAACCCCTTTACGCGGTCAGTTGTGACACAAGGTCGGTTTAATGTGGAGAATACGAGCGCGTACACCCGGGCTAGGAACAAAAATTACGGAAGCCACTGCAACCATTCAGTTGCACTAGCCCCGGTGATAGCACCGATCCCTCTCTCTATTGTAATGAGAGGGCGCATCTTTCAGTATAATTTTCCTCAGTTGCTACTCCTATCTATCTATCTATCTATCTATCTATCTATCTATCTATCTATCTATCTATCTATCTATCTTCTTACCTTCAAGGAATTTTATTAATAGGAATATATAGGCCCACCTATTGTCCTGCCGCACTCCTTCCATGATTATCAAACAGGAGTAGAGAATTATCCCTTGTTCCATGTTTAGGGCATAATTTACCGTTTCTTTCTTCCAAGGCCATACTGATTTAACTGTCTAAACCTTTTGGTGATCTGACCGATCAATGCCTGAAACTTTTCATTATGAGGGTATCGGGTTGGTATTTACCTGATTGTTGCATCCGACGTCTAGTAAGTAGCCCGGACTCTTTGTTAGCGCTTACAGAGGATTCTCTAATCAACTGTCGCATAATATCGGGGTATTTATAGTGCCAGGTCGCACATAAGTACATGTCACCGCAAGTATTTCCGGTGGGCAACCCTGACGCCACATTATGCTTTGGTCTCAGCCACGTTCTAGTTAGTTTGTGTTGTCATTGACGACAATTTTAGTTGACTCGTAAGTCATAGCAGTGAAACACATAACTACAAACCAAAGAGCCTAAAAGAAGAGACGATAAATTAATTCTAGGCGAAGTTCCCTATCATTCAATCACAGTTCTGATTCTCTCGGTTGACTCATAAGGCATAGCGGTGAAATACTCAACCAGATTCCAAAGAGTCTAAAAGAATAAATGATAAATTAATTCTAGAGGCAGTTTCATACAATTTCATCTCGGTTCTACTTTGGTTGGTTGATTCTTAAGTGATAGTTGTGAAAAACATAATTAGATTTCAAATAGCCTAAAAGAAGTGATGATAAATTCATTCTAGACGCACTTTCTTACTATTCAATCTTGCTTCTACTTCTGTTGGTCGACTTAAAAGTCACAGCGGTGAAATACATGAATATATAACAGCTACATTACGCACAGCCTAAAAGAAGATATGATCAATTAGCTCTAGATACAGTTCCCCAGGATTCCATCTCAATTCTGCATCAGTTAGTTGACGCATATGCCCTAGCGGTTAAATACAAAACTACATTCCAAACAGCCTAAAATAAGAGATGATACATTAATTCTAGAGGCAGTTTCCTACCATTTAATTTCGATTCTACTTTGATTGATTGGCCCATAAGTCATAGCGGTGATACACATAACTAGATTCTAAAGAGCCTAAGAGAAGAGATGATACATTAATTCTAGACGCAGTTCCCTACCATTCAATCGTGGTTCTGATTTTGTTAGTTGACTCATAAGCCATAGCGGTGAAGTACATAACTACATTTCAAAGATCCTGAAAGAAGATACGATCAAATATTTCTAGATGCTGTTCCTTACCATTCAATCTCAGTTCTGCATCTTTTTGGTTGATTCATAAGTCGTAGAGGTGAAACACATCAATACATCCCAAACAGCTTAAAAGAAGAGATGATACATTAATTCTAGACGCAGTTCCCTACCATTCAATCTCCGTTCTGCTTCTGTTGATTGACTTATAATCATATCGGTGAAATACGTAATCACACTCCAAGCAGCCTAAAATAAGAGATGATAAATTCATTTTAGAGGCAGTTACCTATCATTCAACTTTTCTTCTGGCAAGGTTGGTTAACTCATAATCGATAGTAGTAAAATATATAATTATAAAAGTTATGTAATGCTAAGTAATGAGATTTTATTTTCAGTACAGTCTCCCTTGCGAGTCACACGCTTCTTCCATTTTTGTTTGATTGCTTGGATCCTATTGGTGAAGATGCTTTCATCTCGTTGGTCAAACAACTCATCAACAATACGTATGACATCATCATCATTGCGATACTGGCTCTCAGCCAAGTTATTTTTCATGTTGCGATGCAGATAACAATCACATGGAAATAAATCAAGGGATTGGTGGGGGGGGGATCAAACAGTTTAACGTAATCACGCCCAACAGCTATGAGAAGCAAGGAATTTGTGTTGGAGCATTGTCATGGTGAAACAAAACTCCTTTCGTCAGTTTTCCTGGGCGTTTGATTTTGGAAAGGGTTTCGTAACTGCCGCAATAATTTGGCATAGGACTTTCCATTGATGATGTGGCCCTCTTGAAGATAGTCATTAATCACAATGCATTTTGCGTCCGAAAAAACCGAGACCATCGCCTTCTCTGCAGATGAAACGAACTTGGGCTTCTTTAGGGGAGATGAAGAGAGGTTTTTGCCACTGCATGCAATGCCTCTCTGTCTCTGGCTAAAAGTGAAGTATCTAACAATCATCCTGGGCTCAAACGAAAACGTTTAAGAGAACCCGCTGGATCTGCCTCAAACAATGTCAGATTTTTCCATGATGTAGCCAGCCTGGTGCATTTTCGATTAGATTTCAGAAGACGCGGCACCCAACGAGCAGAAACTTTCATCATGCCAAGTGTATTGTGCAGAATATTATCTCTCATGGTATATACTAATAGTATTGGCTATTTAATTTATAATGAATCACATGTCATCTACCACCATGAACAAGATCAATTTTTCCCCTGTTGGCGGTTGTTGGAAGACGTCTAGATCTTAGATCATCGTCAAGAATCTCAAAACCTTCACTTAAATTAAACTATCCACTATTGCACTGGTGATAAAGCTGGAGCGCCATCTCCTAATTTAGCAACCACGTCCTTGGGGGTTAAACCTTTTTTGTATGCTGGTGCTTGATAAGACCACAATACCAAATTTTGTCCGTTTTCAAGAGAAGTCGCTACTAGTTACTTTTGAAGTCTTCTTTAAACAGCCAGATGCCAGTTTTCCTGGAAAAACAATGCAATTATTAATAAAAAGAGTTGAAATTAATGCATGCATGATTTCACAGCTCTAGCATCCCTCGTTCATAGTCAGCCTATAAAGTTTTCAGCCCATCCCAGTACCTGGAAAGAAACAATGCAATTATTAATAAAAAGAGTTGAAATTAATGCATGCATGATTTCACAGCTCTAGCATCCCTCGTTCATAGTCAGCCTATAAAGTTTTCAGCCCATCCCAGTACCTGGAAAGAAACAATGCAATTATTAATAAAAAGAGTTGAAATTAATGCATGGATGATTTCACAGCTCTAGCATCCCTCGTTCATAGTCAGCCTATAAAGTTTTCAGCCCATCCCAGTACCTGGAAAGAAACAATGCAATTATTAATAAAAAGAGTTGAAATTAATGCATGCATGATTTCACAGCTCTAGCATCCCTCGTTCATAGTCAGCCTATAAAGTTTTCAGCCTACCTTTGGACTTTCCAAACGAAATGATATATTGTTGATCTCAAAAATGTTGGAAAAGTTCTGAGTGAAAATAAAAAAGAAGAGGAATTTTATATTTTTTGTGTTTCTCACAGCTGTAGCATCACTCCTTTATAGTCAGCCTATAAAGTTTTCAGCCTTCCCTCGTACCTGGAAAGAAACAATACAGCTATTAATAAGAAGATTTGAAATTATTGCATGCAAGATTTCACAGCTATAGCATCACTCCTTCATAGTCATGAAGTTTTCAGCCTACCTTCCTAATTTCCAAACGAAGCAATATGTTCATTTAGTCTCAAAAAATGTTGGAAACAAAAGACAAGAGGAATTTTATATTTTTTTTGTGTTTTGCAATATGACTTTGAAATTTTTTTTAGCGATTTAATAGATTGCTTATTTTTTTTCTTCCTCTTTTTAGTCCATTCTGCGTCACGCGAGGAAAGATGCCCGCAAAGCTGTGATCCTTATCACAGACGGTTTCTCCAACGCTGGGGATCCACGTCCGCTAGCGGCACACATGCGGGGAAACGGAGTGAAGATCTTCACTTTTGGAATACGACATGGAAATGTCCGAGAACTGAGAGACATGGCCTCACATCCCAAAAATGAGACATGTTATATTTTAGAAAGCTTTGAGGAATTTGAAGCACTCGCCAGACGAGCACTACACGAAGGTGAGAAAAAAAAAATCCATTATTCCATTTTTTTTTCTAAATTAAAATAAATGATTCTTTACTTTTTACTAACAATTCTTCTTCTTTATGTGCCATGCCCTCTCGTGACGTAGGCGATCATGGCTCTCCACAATTTCCTGTCCTTTGTTGTTTTATTTAGCAGTATATCAACAGCCCTATGGGTTATTTAATCCCGAAATCTAAATATTTTGTACGCAATTTTATGGCTTCAACTAAATATTTTGTACATAATTCTATATTTTCAGGGCAAACGTATATTTAGATATCCAAAGACCCCCAAAACTGAATTAAATCATTTTGGTATTTTTGAGTTTTAGGAATTGTGAAAATGAAAGAGAAAGAGGGAAAGATAGGTTATATAGGAATAAAGTGTCGCTGCCGACACTGGAGTTTGAATAGATCACCAGGGAGCAAACACAAGCGATCCCATTTTGAATAAGTAGATCACGTGATAGTAAAGGAAATGTATATATGGGAATTAGCGTGTATCTAAGCGATCACTATATAGATAACTATTTTGATCATTATACGGGTTACTATTCGGATCACTATTTGGTGGTTACGAGTATTACCGAGCAAGTACTATTAGTGCGAGTGTTATTCGAAGGCGTCTGACACCAGTATTGTTCAACGGCGTTACTATAGTTGTATCTGTGATTACAAAGTCCGTACTACAACGAGCATTACGAAGGTGACAACGAGTATTCGTTGACATTACATAAGTAGCAACGAGTGTTCGTTGACATCAGAAAAATAGGAGAGATAGTAAAGATTTTGCACAGATTCCAGTCGTTTGTTCTTTATTAAAAATATTCTTCCAAAAAAAAAAAAATAAATAAAATAAAAAAAAATATGCGTATTTAAAAAACGGCTTAAAAGGCGTTCCACTCCATCGGTTATTTAATGTCGAAAGGTAAATATTTTGTACGCAATTTTATGGCTTCAACTAGATATTTTCTACTTTCAGAGCAAACATATATTTAGATATATAGTTTATATTACTGATAATTTTGCTATAAAATGTATTTTTATACTTTAGTGTTGTATTAATTGACATTTTTCTATAAAAAAATGTTTTATTACTGGTCATCTTTTTTTTATAAATATACTCATGATATTTTTACAATAATGTATTTTGTGCTTCAAACAAAAATCCAAACATTATTTTCCCGTAGCTGGCACCCCAACAAGTGTTACCACTTCATGTCAGGGTGAACCTGGGAACAACAACAGTAAGAGGTGGTTCCACGCTTCTCAAAAACTCCAATCTCTCGAGCAGAGGCCTTGCTGCCGGATGTAGCTTATCGTCAAACCCTGGACTATCTGTCCTTTGTAGCTCTTAATAATTTTGTCTGGAGAGGGGCGGGTTGCTCCAGGGCCACTTGCTTCCAACACTCTATTCATGAATGAATTCTTCTTCGGCTTATCAACGTAAATAGGCGGAAGAAAATGGTGAGATAGTCAGTTGCAAAACCTGTTTCTGTTTCTTAATACTCTGCTTAGCTTTTTGAAAGCCTCTTTGTTATTTCAATACGCCTTCGGATTTCAGTGTCGTTCTTTCCGTCATCTGTTAAAACACTTCCCAGATATTTAAATTGTACGTGTTTGATTTTGGTATCCCATATTGTGATCCCCATTTTGCTAATAATCATGCATTCTGTCTTCCTGCAGTTGGTATTTAATCCTTTCTTCTTGAGTTTTTTATAGTTTTCTTTCCGTATCTGCTATCAACACTGTCATCTTCTTATTTTATGTTATTAAGATGGTAGATGAATCCTGGCAGGACTTCTAGTTCTTTCAGAATCGGCCCGCTGTATAGGTTGAATAAGTTCCTTTCTATTTTTGTAGATCTGCTGAACTCATTTTCTATCTGTATACAGGCCATTTGATGCCCGTTTAGGTTTTTGATTATTCTAATATCCTTCTGAAATATATCAAAGTTGATCAGCAGTTCCAGCAGATCTTTGTGGCGTACTTTATCGAACGCCTTTGGGTAATCTATAAAACACAGATACCCGTCCTTCACCATCTTTATTGATCTTCCGGATGACACCACGAGGATAAATATCACGTTCCTTGTTCCAGTGACTGACGAACCTGCACTCTTCTTGTCTTATTTCCGACCTGATACTGCTACGATCTCTATTCATCAGAATGTCGATGATAAGCTTTGTTATATGGCTCATTAGGTTGATTGTTCGATGCAGGTGGCAATGATTTGCACCTGACTTCTTAGGCAGAACCTGAAGTGACGTTGTGGCCTGTGGAGTCGAACGATATGAAACACATCAAGTTGCTGTATTCACCTGATTTTGCACCTTCGGTCGCTACTTCAGTTCTCTGTAACTTGTAAAAACCACTTAGTCTAGTTCATCACTCAGAAAGATGGCATGTTCTTGGAGGATGGAATCATGAAGCTGCTTGAAATATGGTAAAAAGGTAGTGGCATAGAATAGCATATAAGCAGCTGAATAAATATATATACCAATATCTATACATTGTCTTTGAAATTCGCTTAATAAACGCCACAAAATTTTGTTCTGACCCAATAATTTCCACGCCTTGGTAAGGACATATTTTCACAGGTTGATAATATTTATACCTACCACTGCGTGAAGAAGAAGACAGTTTTTAGACCACACCGATTCTTTTCAGAAATAGCTCTTTAGGCGACCAGGCGTCGTATCAAAATATCTTGAATATCAGGTCCCCTGAGCAGTGCGTTTCATTGACTTCAAAAAGACGTTTAACAGTATCTATAGACCTTCCCCGTAAAGAGTGGCGCTACTCTCTCATACCAAGCCTATGATTTTAGTCAAATCAACAGAGAACATCTAAAGTAATTCTCTTTGCCTACATATGCACAGGTGATTGTTAAAGCAACTGGCTTCAGGTTTTAAATGTCGTCTGCCAATGCTGCGTTTGGTTTCCGATACATTGCTGTTATTAACTGGATTCTTGTAGAAGCAATTGGAAATCAGCACCATTTGGCACGATTCAGGAAAAGTGACGGATTTTGATTTTGCTGTATAGGTTGAATAAGCCCCTTTCTATTTTTGTAGATCCGCTGAACCCATTTTCTGTTTGTATACAGGCCATTAGATGCTAGTATAGGTTCTTGATTATTCTAATATCCTTCCCAAATGAATCAAAGTTGATGAGCAGTTCCAATGAGCAGTTTTATTGAATGCCTTTGGGTAATCTATAAAACACAGATACCTGTCCTTCTCTAACTGTATTGCTCTTCCCGATAACATTATGAGAATAAATATCGCGTTCCTTGTTCCAGTGACTTTGATGAACCTGTACCTTTCTTGTTTTATTTCCGGCCTGATACTGCTACACCCTCTATTCATCAGAATTTCGATGATGAGCTTTGTTATATAGGTTGATTAGGTTGATTGTCCGATGCAGGTGGCAATGATATGCACCTGACTTCTTAGGCAGAACTTGACGATGTGGCCTGTGGAGCCGAACGACATGAAACGCATCAACTCGCTGTATTCATCTGATCTTGCACCTTCGCGCGTTACTTCAGTTCTCTGGAACTTGTAAAAAAAGAAAGAAAAAGACCCAAAAAATGGATGACATTGGAGACTGCGCAGGAGAAATAGAATAGCAAGCAACAGATAGAAAACAAAATGCTTCTGCAATTCATTAATCTCTAAATGACGTTGGTATTCGCGCGCGCAGTCACGAATCCCGTGACCAACATGTACTGCAGCCGCAGTAGAAGTAATATTTCTTGGGCAAGATAGCCTGACGGAACCCACTCCTCTCCAGGCCGTTTTTGAATTCAGAGTTACCTTCTCCTAGATCGGTTGTCACCCATGCTTATAGAACCCAGTCTGTCCTGCTATTTACCCATAGCTGGTGGGGAGATGAGTCATACCTTTTATTAGCACGTAAGTGAATGTAATAGATCCGACTGGAATTCGAACTCAGATCCATTACATTCACTTACGTTGTTATAGGTCAAAACAAAATATAAGGTGAGTTAGAAGTAATTTCCATTTTGGGGAATCAATTGTAATGACGAATGTACAATCCTACCAACAAATCATACACGGTAGTTAAGAAAAAATATGGAAGGCACTATCATATATTAGTTTTTGTGCACGGTGTACACACTAGATTAAAGGAAAAGAAAAACACTGTTCTCTACCGTGACATACAGCAAGAATAAAAAAAAAAAAAAAAATTGGAACTCAGTTGGACTGCGTTATCCCACCCGCCATATTCCCCTGACCATCGCACCAAACCGAGTCTTAACTTTTCTGAGCGCTCGAAAAAGTTTTCATGGTGATTGAATAATTGACATATTTACGGCTTATCAGTCTTCTGCTGGTTATTTAAAGCCAGGAAATATTTTTAAATTATAAGAATTTTTTGAGATAATAATGATTTACTGGTACAAGTCCTCCTAATTAACCCATAGCTGGGAGTGGAGGAGAAAATGCATTTATATCTTACCCAAGAAAATTTGCGCGTAATTGAATATAACGAACCCGACTGTAATTTGAATTCTTAATTAACAATTACACCACCCGCACATCCAAGCTTACAGCACCTGATATTCCTAAGTGTCTACCTATCCACGTATTGACCAAACGCTGTTGCTTAACTTGGGTGATCGCACGAGAAACTTTGTTTCAATGTGAAATGGTCGTAAACTTCCTCTAATAAAAACCAGAATCGAAAAAATTTTCATATAAAAATCTACGGAAGTTTACTAAACTAAAATGAGTTTCAAATAATGTTGAATTTATAATTGAATAAAAGGTATTCGTACTTTATTTTCTGAAGAAAAAAAATCACCTTATCTATCTTCTTACTACTATGGCTGATGCTAACCTCCAGAAGAGTTGCTTATTGCATCTTCTCGGGTTAACGTTCTCTGTTGACATGAAATGGAAATATAATATAAAATTAATTACTAGGTCAACTGTTAGGAAATTTGGTTCACTGTGTCGTCTAGACATTTTTCACGACAGAATCTATCTTAGATATTTATAAGTCTACCAATCGTCCATGCTTTGAATATTGCTGCCACATATGATCTGGTGCTCTTGCTATATATTTAGAGATTCTTGATAAAATTCAAGGAAGAATCTGCAAGGTTATTAATCCTGAGCAGGCATCTCGGCTTCAAGTCACTTTCCCACCTTAGTAATGTAATTTTCCTGTGCCTTTTCGATAAATAATTTCATGATAATTTGTGATGGTACCTAGACTTTATGAATTTAAACGCAGTACTAGATTGTCGGCAAGGTCTCATAATTTTACAGTTCATCTGTGGAACTCGCTTCAGGCTTCTTGCTTTCCACCCAACTTTGGTTTTCAAAAATTTAAATGCAATGTCAATCATTATCTACTTTTTTTTTATTCCTCTTCCTTTATTGTTCTCACTTGTCTTCTGTGGAACTCCCTTCCAGTTCTTTGCTTTCCAGCCAACTTTGTTCTTCAAAAATTTAAGAGGATGACTGAATGTACAGTTGAAAGTACTTGTGTATTAAAGAAAGACCTTATAGATCTTATAATTTTTAAAAACAAGGATCATAACATTCATCGAGTGATTTGTAGGTTAATGTGCCATTAAAATTTTGTTTCCGAAATGATTTCGCCATTTTATATCATTAACTTTACTAATCTACTTTTTGTATCAATGATTCATTTTAATATAAATTGAACTTCATTCCCCCCACACACCTCTATATATAAATATGCAAACCTATCGATAAAAAAAATTATAATTAGACTGAAGTTTTTTCGAAAAATACAAGACTAAACGTAGTATTTTTTTTCCATTTTGTTATTAAATTATCTACAGTAAAGATTCCAAACCAAAATTCATTTAATAACTGTGTCATGTCAAGTGAAGAATTATTGATGCACCCTCATATGACGATAAACTATATCCGGCATCAAAGCGATTGGAGGTGCATAGAACCACCTGTTAATTGCTGTTCTTCCCAGGTCTATCTTAACCCGCAGTGGTAGCACCTTTTCGGGTCCCAGCTATAGGCAAATACTGAACATCCAGACAAAAATAAAAACAAAATACTATGAAAATATAAAAATACATATTTATAGCAAAATGACGAGAAATATATTTTATTTGTAGTCGAATGCATACAATTGCATTCATAATATTTAGATTTCGGCATTAAATAATCCATACAGGTTGATATGACGCTAAACAAAATTAAGCAAAAACCAAAATTAAAGAATTCTTTCATGGCATTAATCCATATAATATCCTACAATTTTTTAAAGAAATCAAACTGTATTTCAAAATATAACTTCAACAAAACTACAACATAAAATATACATATAACCGCCTCTTTTAATTATGTCCACACAAACATTTATATGCACAAAAGCTGAGTATCATCTACCATGTACTCAATTGTGAAAGCAGAATAACATATCATATTTTTATACCTTCAAAGCTCCTAAGAAAATTTAATTTTTCATGCCTTAAACAAACAAAATAAAACAAAGCAAACCCAGTGATAGAATATATATTTAGCCATTTCGAGTTCATTGCTGGATAAAGTATTTTCAAGAAATCTCCCATGACACTCGTAACTGCACGACTCTCCGCAAACCTCTATATCTTCTCTCTGTTATTTCTGAATGTGTTGGCAAGCAACCAATCTATTGCTCCGTCCTATCTTCTTCTTATGTATCACGTCTACTTCTTTGTTTGTGTGAGTGTGTTTTTTTTCATTGAATCCCTTGTATGATATACAGGGTGTCCATAAAGTTCGTGAGTTATAACTTTAAAGTGCACACGAACTTTATGGACACCCTGTATATTATGTTAGTTTATTCTCTAAAACACGTTAATGGGTTTATCAGTTACTACTTGTATTTCTCTTGTATTTTTGTTTTGCATTTCTCAGTTTGATTTCAGTCGATTTTTTTTTTAACATCCATATTTCGGGTGCACGTGTCAGAGCTGGCGCTATATATTCATTATGCCGTTTTCTGCTGTTTTTTAAGCATACCGACAAGATGTCTCACATTATGTTTCTATTTTTTTTTATTAAATGCTTTCCTTAGATTTAACTGAAAATGTTAGCGAACATTCCACCACTCTTACACATCCACACACAATCATGTGGATGCACGCTGACGTGTGACATAATTCTAAATCTCGGAAACTCGACAACATGCAGTACTAATTATTTAAGCTTGATTGCATATGGAAGCTCCTGAGTGTATATTAAATAATGAGATTTATTACGTCATCATTTTTTTTTCTGTATTTGGAGTTCTGTACATTTTCGAGGACAAACGACGTGGGTAGATAAGTATGGCAAGTGACAATAATTATAATTTTTTTTTCTAATTATGAAATTACGAATTTGCCTCGTGTGTAGTGTCAGTCCTGGTTATAAAAATGGTAACGGAGAGACTCTGGCCGTTTCCAAAGACAAAACACTGGGTAATGACTAACCGAGGAGTTGGCATTAATGTCAGCTGAAATTTATTTAAAAAAAATAAAATAAAAAAAAAAAACTTTCCCTTAAAACCGATTTTATTTAGGAAAATAGACTTATCAAGACCATTGATATAGCTCTTTCTAGTTAGGCGACCAAAAGAAAAAAAACAACAACCAATAAAACCAAACCAGGAGAAAAAACCAGGAGAAAAAACCAGGAGAAAAAACCAGGAGAAAAAAAGGCACGTAATTAAGAAGGAAAATAAACAAAATAAAAATATATAACAATTGAATTTCACAATTGAATACATGCTAAATTATACTCAGTTTGTGTGAACACGATCACTAAAGGAGGTGATGTGTGTTTTGTGAGTTTTTGATGTCATATTTTGGAATACAGTTTGATTGTTATATATAGATTAATATCATGAAAGTTCTTCCGTGTTGGGGGTTTGGTAGTATTTAATTTGTGTAAATTCGCTACAATTTGTTAGTGCGCGCATTTTGTTGGTAAGTTTTTTTTATATAAAAATGTATTGCTAGAATTTTTATTATAAATGTACTTTTATACTTTCATAATGTTTTGTCTTTTTGTTTGGTTGGGGCGGGGGTTCACTATTTGCCCATATATGCTACCACTTCCGAGCAACAGGCGGTTTCACGCTCCTCAAATCCTCAAGATCAGAGACCTTGCTGCCGGATGTAGTTTATCGTCTTTTTGGAATACAGTTTGATTTAAGAAATTGTCGGATATTAATATCTTGAAAGTTTTTCTATTTTGGCGGTTTGGTAGTATTTTAAACGGATTTGCGTAAATTCGCTACAATTTGTTAGTGCGGGCATTTTGTTGGTATGTTTTTTATATAAAAATGTATTGCTAGTATTTTTACTATAAATGTATTTTTATACTTTCATAGTGTTTTGTTTGTTTGTTTGTTTGTTTGGTTGGTTGGTTAGGACGAGGGTTCACTATTTGCCCATAGATGCTACCATTCCCGAGCAACAGGCGATTCCACACTCCTCAAAACCTCAAGATCAGAGGCCTTGCTGCCGGATGTAGTTTATCGTCATACCCCGGACCGTTTTCTGCTGAATTTGACGTAATTAATTTTGCGTTAAACGGGATGCGACTATTATATGAGAAAACTGGCTTTTTATCATTGTCTTCTAATGACTTTCTAAGTGGCTGTTATTTATTTCTTGCTCTCTTTAAAAAAGAAGTATTATATGTTCAACTCCAGAGGGCATCGACGCAAGTAGCACCTCTTCCATTGTACTAAAAGGCGGAGTGTCAGGTTAAATTCCTGATGCTTGATGTGTCCCAGTAGGCCAATGCTGAGGAAGCTGAGCCCATTTCTCTTTTCGGTTCTTTCCCATATACGCGTGGGACTCCCATTTTAAACCCAGCAATCTGTCTTATTCCGTTCGAGCGGGCGTACGGATTTTTTTTTTTCGCTTTTTTTTTCTCCTTTCCTCTTCTCTTCTTTCACTCATCTTTTCTTTCATCTCTTTATTTGACGCTATTTTCTTATCATTTCACCCCATGCAAGACAGTAAAGCCACTAAGACAAAAAGGAGTTACTGATTGTGAAAGAATAAGAAAAAAAAAAAAGAGAAACATTAAGGAGCGAGAACAATAGAAAAGTAATAAAAAAGGCAGTAGATTACGATTGGCATTGCATTTAAATCTTTAAGGTTCAAAGTTAACTAGAAAGCATGGAAGATAGAATTACGAGAGAAGAAACTGTTAACATAGAACTTACGGCTACATCTAGCTAATTCAAATATAAAACGATGAGAGCCAATGGTTGTAGTCAATCTAGTAGAGCGCGTAAATCCTTAAAGTTTAGGTACCATAGCGGAAAACTTATCAGAACAACCTGAAAATATTTATAGAGAAGACACAGGCAAGCTACGTTACGGTGGTGGGAAAGTGACTGAAGCCGAGATGCCATATCAGTACCAATAATATTACCGATTCTTCTTTGGATTTTATCAATAATTTCTAAATACATAGCAAGAGCACCGAACCATATGTGTTAGCAATATTCTAAGCATGGACGAATGGTAGACTTATAAATATTTAAAATAGATTGTGGAGAGAAATGTTGTCTAGCACGACACAGTGAACCAACTTTCTTAACAGCTGAACTTGTAATGGATTCAAGGTAATCTTTCAAGTTCATGTCAGCCGGAAATGTTAACCTGAGAAAGCGCAACTAGTCACTTTACTGGGGGGTTAATATGATGAGACCTGTCTGCTAGTTTAAACATTTCTGAACGGCTTCTGCAGCCATGCATAATATCCACATGAGTGTATCGATCTGACTAAGTTATTTTCGAATATAACTCGAGTTCTTGGGCTTACAACCACATCACATTGAAATGACGGTTCACCGTACGATCACCGAACTTAAGCAACATCGAGCATGGTTGGTATCTACATGGGTGGCCGCTTGGGAATAACATAGCAAAAAACTTATCAGAACAATTACCCTGAAAATATTTATAGAAAAGGCACAGGCAAGCTAGGTTACGGTTGTGGGAAAGTGACTGAAGCCGAGATGCCATGAACAATAACATTGCAAGTTCTTCGTTGGATTTTATCAAGAACCTCTAAATGTATAGCAGAAGTACCAGACAATATGTTACAGCAATATTCAAAACATGGATGAATGTCTTATAAATATATAAGATAGATTCTGTCGGAAAAATTTTCTATCACGACACAGTGAACAAATTTCTTAACAGAAGATCTAGCAATGGATTCAATATAATCTTTCCACTTCGTATCAGCCGAGAATGTTAGCCAATGAGTCACTCTTCTGGAGGCTAGCACTAGCCATGCTGATGCAAGACAGAAAAGGGCCTCTCAGATGATTGATAGAGAGCAGTTTCGTTTTGGAAATTTTAATATTAAAAGGACGTTCTCTGTTCCAGTTAACGTCAGAATGTAGATAATTTTTTTTTTAGATTAGCTTCCAATTTGACCTTATCGAACTGGTCAGATACTATTGAGACAAGAAAATAGACTTCTCAAGGCCATTGATATCGCTCTTTCTAGTTAGGCGACCAAAGGAAAAAAAAAACGAATAAAAAGAAAAACCAACAACCAATAAAATCAAACCAGAAGAAAAAGAATACAAAACTAAGAAGAAAAAAAACAAAATAAAAATATGTAATATTAGGTTGGTGCAAAAATAATGACGTAATAATGTCGTTTTTTTACGTTAAAAATACGTCAAAAAACGACATCATTACGTCATTTTTTGCACCAACCTAATAATTGAATTTCACAATTGAACACATGCTAGATGATACTCAGCTTTTGTGCATATACATAGAGGAGGTGATGTGTGTTTTGTGCTTTTTTGATGTCATATTTTGGAATAGAGATCGTTTTAAGAAATTGTCGGATATTATATAGATTAATGTCATAATTTGTGTCATCAGCATAGATAACAAGGTGAGAACTGTTATCACCAGGAAGATCATTGATGAAAATTAAGGACAAAATAGCTCTATGGATAAAGACCTAGGGAACACCTGCTTTAGTACAAAAAGATCTAGAATAGTGGCCGTTCAGAACAACTTTCATTTCGCGATTTGGTTTATGAGAGTAAATCAGTTAAAAAATACGTCCAATGACGCCATAACCTTTGGGAGGAAAACCGGTATGCCAAACCCTGTTGAACGTTTTAGGGATATCCAAAGCAACAACCCGAGATTCACCATTCTTATTTAAAGCTTGATAGACCTTTTCAATAATAATCGTTAATACATCAGCAATTGACCTAGAGTAGCGAAAGCCATATTGCTTGTCTGAAAGAAGTCCCTGCAGTATGAGATGCTTAACCAATTCAGAGTTGATGACGGCGTCTATTACTTTGCGAAAAATAGCCAGAAGGCTAACAGGCCGATAGAAGGAAAGGCCAGACGGTTCACCTGAGTTCTTAAATATAGAATACCAGAAGAGGATTTCCAATAAGCAGGAAAGCAAGACGCCGCGAGGAAAGTTCTAAGTGGAAAATCAGACAAATATTCTCTAGATGAGTCAAGAGTAGCGTTTTATAGTGAGCTTTTATCCCGCAATTGGTTAAGCGTGGCGACTACGGCTATACCCCTGAAGACATGGTCAATCAGGGGTGGATCCTTCCAAGGGCTGAAAAGGTTCTGGATCTGTTATAGTGAGCTTTTATCCAGCAATACAGCTAAGCGTGGTGTGTACAACTACACCCTCGAAGACATGGTCAAGGAGTAAGTAATGAGAGATTTTCAAGTTTGGAGGCACGGGGGTGTAATGGATAGCGGCTCAGATAGAAGAACCAGAGATCTGAGTTCGAATTCCAATTGAGATCTTTACATTCACTGACGTGCAAATAACTTTAGGAAAGCTATGAATCTTATCTTTCCTCCCGGCTATGGCTAAATAGGAAGACATACTGGGTTCTATAGCTTGGGTGGCTTGTCAACTCTGAATACAAAACCATCAACTATAGGTGAAATAGCCTCACCAACTCGCAATTGCCTAAGTATGGTGAGTACGGCTACATCCCTTAAGACATGGTCAATCAAGGGTGGGTCCTTCTAAGGACTTGAAAGGTTCTGGATCTGTTTAAGTGAGCTTTTATCCTGCAATTGGTTAAGCGTGGCGACTACGGCTACACCCCTGAAGACATGGTCAATCAGGTGTGGATCCTTCCAAGGACTGAAAAGGTTCTGGATCTGGTCTAGTGTGCTTTTATCCAGCAATAGGCTAAGCGTGGTGAGTACAACAACATCCTTGAAGACATGGTCAAGGGGGAAGTAATGAGAAGAACCTGTTCCCAGCAAGCTTTCATACCTGATGCCTGTTTTTAGAAACTTGTTTTGAACTGCTATGTTCTTTTTTTTTTTTTTTTTTTTTAGAAAATAATGTTCAACTGCTATGTAATATCAGGTAGAAGTGACTGATAGTTAATTTCATCACAGAGGAAGAGGAGACTTGAGACGGCAGAGATATTTTCTACAGAATGTTATCGAGTGTATATAGGGGGTTATCATTTCTAGTGAGTGCAACACATTAGTTTTATTTGGCCTTGCTAGTTAGATAGCCAACCATAAGAGGGATATAAAACAAGAAAATCAAATTGTAAAGTGAAACAACAAATTTATATACATATAAATCAATTAAGGTCTTTACAAATAAAATTAATGTATTTTGGTTGATACAAGGTCGTCAAAATGTTCGTAGTAGTCCTTGTAAAAATGAGTTTATGTGTACGTATGCAGGAACGTATGTGTGGATGTATGTATGTATGAGCGTTATCGAAGAGTAGGAATGTCTTTGAATGTCTTTCGCTCAGTCTTAAAATGTTCCGTTCCTTTATCAAGTATAAAAGAGGTGAGGGAGAAAGGTAGAGATAATAATAACGATCGCTTGACGTTTGTCAAGGGACGTGTTAATACGCTCGTCTCCTTCTCTCTGGTGACAGGCGAACTTGCCCGTCTTTTATTTTGTTTGTGGGGCTTGAAAAGGTCATTTGGGAATTCACTCTCGGATATGATTCGGACCTCTCCATTGGACGACAAACAAACTTCGCGTCGGCTCGCGGAAAGGTCCGTAAAAGAATTTGCTTCTGAGAATTGAAGATTATTTGAATTTTGTTTTTAAACGTTTCCTAGTTTGCTATTAGCCGAAAAACATTTCGCGTCAAGCTGTGAAATTTCACGAGTTTTGTTTTGGATTCGCATTTGCGTGTGTGTTAAGCAAAGTTTGTAAATCCGAGTCTTTTTAATTTCTAACAAAATCAATGAGTCAGTGCTTAGCATTTGAATTTTAAATCTAGATCGTGTTTTATCCACTACAAGTATCATGGACGAGTATGTAAGCAACGAGAAATTCTTAGAAATAGAATAAAAAGAATCATAGCATTAGAAAGTGTCAGTAGAAATTTCTAGAGTGCATAAAAAAGAAAGACGGTATAGAAAATTAGACACTCAAAGTATATGAAGCGTCGAAAGCAACACGTACAGGTGGAGCTAGCGGATCATCTATCTGAAGAGCTCATATGGTGATTTTCTAAGCAAGGCTTAGATGTGGCACAAGGCCGAAAGTATGGAGCACCCAGTGAGGATCGAACTCACTACTCAGTCGTAAATGTTCTAGCAAGACAAGCTTTCTAACCATTACACCACGTCGAGGTACCGGTGACGAGCTCATATATGAATGAATAGCGATAAGCGGGGTGTGTGTGTGGGGGGGAGATAGTAAAAAGACAAACATTGCTAAGAGCTAAAAAGGATAGGAAGTTGTGAAGAGCCATGATCTCGGTTACGTCTTGAAGGATCACGCCACTTAGAAGAAGAAGAAGAACGGCGTGCAAGCAGCTATTTTTCTTCTCTTTTGTCATCTGTTTCATTAATTCCCTGTTGGGTAAGCATAAAAACAAAGAATAAGAAACGGAAAGAAAAATTCAGTTTAACTTTGAAAAAAAATTCTGTCATTCTGTGATGATACGAAACAAAGAGATATTCAAAATATGTTGAAGGAGTCAGTCCCCAGCTGCCCCTCCACCCCCCCTAACTAATCTATACGGTAGGGTACTACAACTTATGGCGGAGATAGGAGTGCTTTGCCATCGTCTTTAGGGAATTATTTTTGTCATATCAAAAGGACAAACAGGCGGTGAGGGTAAACCAGATTTGAAAGTCACGTGAGAAACAGGAAATAAAAAATACAAGCAAAGAAAAACAAAATAAACACCCGCATTTATCAACCTTTTTTTTTTTTTGTTTACAGTTATTTTTTTTCTCCTTTGGTGATGACCCAACAAAAACGCTGTACTTTGTTCTTTCTAACGATCTGGGAAGATTTCTATTTCTCTGGTAAAAAAAAAAAATGTCGTGACAAATAATGCTGTAAATATAAATATATTTTAGTAACTAATTGTTTCATTTGTGGAGAAGGTTGTAAAGAAATGTTCTCTGTGTGAACTGGACACTTATTCTAGAGAGCGTATTTCTGTCTGATTGATACTGTAAAAAAACTGAAACTTCTGATTAAATCTGTCCTTCATTTCGTTTCATTCATCACAACTTCAACTGGACTCGCCAAGTCAATTACTTCTGAAAATGTGACACCGAAATCCGAAGGCGAGAAAACAACGATTAATGCTTTTCAGAAACCGAACAAGATTCTAAAGGACTGAAAATATTGGGAAGAAAAGAGTGATAGTCTACTTTGTAATGTATAACCGATAATATGGCAGCGAATGGTGGACAAGTTCCATTACAAAGGAGAAAAAAAGATGTTTGAGAACCTAAATGTAAGTCTACCAATGAATACAGAGAATAACATCGATAGAGCGAGCATACGGAAAAGGGGACTTTTTTTTAGACAGAATACAAAGTACAGAAAAACAGATTAAACAGTATTTATTAAATTGTTTATGTTCAGTATTAATTTATTATGTGGTTAATTGGAATTGTCGGCAAAACACTGGCTAATTGCCAATTGATTCGAACTTTATAAAAGAGTAAATAATAAACATTTCCTGATAGCTGATTCACATATTTTAATAATTTAGTAAATGTTTATAAATTAATGATTAAAAATTTTTTTTCATATTTATTTCTTTATAAATTGGTAAATGATAAATATTGCATTGCATTATTACTAATTGTATTAGTTTTTTAAAATGTTGTACATATAAAATTATTATTGTAAATAAACAGTCCAATAGAGGAAAGAAGACTCGGAAAATTTGATATCCAAAGGATATATCGAAGACAGATATGGTAGAAGTGAAGAGATAGTAATATACCTAATGTGTTTGGGTGAATGGATGAGAATATTGATGAAATTGTCAAGCGTTGCTTAAAAGTAGAAGGGTCAATCAGAGATAGAGAGCTTTGATTGCCCTTGTCCTGAAGCGGCTTGAAGCATAAAAGAAGTCATTCCTTGTTTCGGCATAAATGATAATGTTTATATACCTGAAAATCTGCGGTACATGTCGATCTTATTTGTTTACCTAAAAATTATATATATATATATATATATATATATATATATATATATATATATATATATACTCGTTTCGAAAAACCCGCGAATTTTTGATTTGCCAATAATCAAATCAATCTCGAGGGAAAAAAGGTTTTTAAAAAAGAAAGAGCTACAAACATGAAAGTCTGTCGAAAAAAAAAAAATTATATATATATATGTACGTAAGTAACGAAAATCTTGGTAATCCATATAGATTATCCTAAGGGGGGTGAAATCCGGAGAGCTCAATGTTCAGTCAGAGCGAATAATTTAATTTAAAGAAAAAACAGACCACCTTAAGGTTCCATTGTTATAATTTATTTCACCAGAGATTTTATTTTTCTCTGGATTTCAGACTTCACTTTCAAAGGTGAAAAAATGAATTTAAGATTTATACTTTTTAAATGAATTTAAGATCTATACTTTTTACATTATATATATATATATATATATATATATATATATATATATATATATATATAATTAATACAAGTATAAAATTTGTTACTTAGCTGATTGGTGTTACCTTCAGCATCCCGACTCTAGAGTTTCGTAGACGAACCCTCCAGCAGTCACTCCGTTCTCTCATCAAGGAATATCAGCAGCCTTAGGTTTTATCGCTCTACTCTTCAATTAGGCACATGTAACCGTTAATTCTATTCTCATAGTTCCTTTTCTCGCACGTCTCACCTGTGAAACTCTTTTTTCCAGTTTCTTGCTTGCCAGCCACTTGTAATCTTTAAAATTTTAAGTGCAACATCAATCGCAATCTTCCGTCTGTCTGAAACCTGTTATTTTATTGTCCTTTCTCCTCACAAAAGTATTTCCATTTTCTTTCACTCATAGTAAACACCTTGCGTCTTAGTGGCATTATTGCCTTGATTGAGCTGAAATGATAAAAGATAATTGTGAAAAAGTTTCCAGCGATTTTGTTTTAATTGAAACTAGAAGCGACTTTCTAATGTGCATTCAGTCTCTTGCATGAGAAAAGAAAGAAGAAAAAAAAAAAGCGGGAGCTGGGAATTTTTGCGCACCCTTAATACTGGCGTTTGTTTTTCTCTGCTTATTTTTAGATCTCCAGGGAGGCAGTTACAAACTGCAAGTGTCGAATCGTTGTGACAAGCTGTGCTTAGACGGACGTGACTGTTGCGACGAGAAAGCGTTCTGCACTTGTGGCACACACACAGGCAACTATGAATG
>OZ010596.1:28000982-28043482 GCA_963932145.1 Acanthosepion lycidas
TCCCTTGTTTCCTGTTGAGGTTTGGGTTTCCGGTTCCTTCAACTCTGTACTTCTGACGTCTCCGCATGAACTCTTAAATTTTAGATTGTATTTATTATTTTCTCCTCTGCCAATACGAGTAGATAGGCCTGTATATCACCCGGTTCACACTCTTCCACGGTTTTTGAATTGGATTAGAAGTTTATCACTTATTCTCTGTTTACGATTGGGTTTCCGGTTCCTTCTAAAGTCTACTCTATACTTCTAACTCTGCCGCCTGAACTCTGAAATTTTATTCACTAATAAAATGGTCACCTCTGCAAGTCTAGAATTAACTGTTATCTTTCTTGCATCGCTCCAAGAACTTCACTTTTTGCCTTTTCTTACGCTCATACAATACCACACAGTAAGCCTCTACCTTGAGTGGTTCTCGGGATCTGTATTGGCAAACATTAGTAAATAAAATAAAAAAACTGTGAGAAGAGATAGATTCATGCCTTTTCAAAGAGCGTTAGTGTGAAAGTGAATGCACTAGTCTAGAATTTGAACCTGGTTTAACGATTCCACTTACGGCGCCGGTAACTGTTGTAATACCTGCGCATATATTAGGTTGGTGCAAAAATAATGACGTAATAATGTCGTTTTTGACGTATTTTTTAACGTCAAAAAACGACATTATTACGTCATTATTTTTGCACCAACCTAATACTAATATGTTTGCATTAATAGTAGTTCATAGTCCTTATATGTTATTAGCAACTGTTTATAAAACTCATGGTAGAAAGAGTTCGATTTATTAAATGTTGGTAACGACAACCCCCCCTCCCCCCCAAAAATATTCATTTATTTTCATGATTACAGAAAGAGCGTCATCTGCCGGAGGAAAAAGGACAAAAAAAAAATGAAAGTTGCATTTTACTGCAACCACGTTAGAATCTTTTTTCATTTAATAAAATTTTCAGCTTATCGCTACATACTTTAATGTGCGGATGATGCAATCGTTGAGCCGAGTTCGAATTCCAGTCGAATTCGTTATATTCGCTTTCACGCATATATTCTTGAAAAATTTATAGATCCCCCTAGCTATACGTTAAATAGTAAAACAGACTGGGCTCTTCAGACTTGATTGAGAGACGATGGATTTCGTTAGCGGGAGAACATTTGTTAATCTAAGGGAAGGAAAACCCCGACAGATAACCAACCTTTTTTACTGTACAGAGGTTGGGCGTAGGGTCGATCAGCACACCCCATGGAACCATTCGATTACAGAATTCCAGAGGTCTTACGTGCCATGAAGTATCAGATTGATGATTACATTGCACATTTCGCAATTTTTAACCGTTAATAAAATAATTGATTGCAACATGTGATCACCAGTGGTAGGATGTCGATAATACAGTTCAGTTCGCATTAGTTATATTTGAGAGACGTCGCTTTATTCGGAATTATAATTCAGAATTACGATAAAAGATTAAAATGCCTTTTGTACTTGTCTAAGTAAAACAAGACCATGTCGCATTTCGCCTGACCACCTTCGACTGCAGAGGAAGAAAAGGAAAAAGGCCATGGCTACTCCTTATTGGTCACTTTATATATTCATTTCATCGGCAAAGCAATGTACTAGTCACGTGTACTTAAATCATGTGACTAGATTACGGGTATTGTCATCATCCATTTTAACACAGCTAGAAATGAAAAAATATAACCTATTTATTGGTCATAAATTACATGTCAACAAACTACTTATCAATAAATAAAACTAATCTTACTAACCAACACTACAGTAAAAATAAAATCGTATTCCAATTGTTCTTGTAAAAAATGCAAAAATACTATACAGCATTAACTGCAAAAAAAAAAAAAAAAGATTACAAATATTAGAAGCAATAATTATAAAAGGCAAACAACTTACAATAAACAAAACTTATTTCACTATAGGAAACAGTATTTTAAATATATTTTATAAAAAAGAAAGGAAAGCGTAATTTAAATATTTTAACAAGCAACTTGGTCAAAATATTCAAACACTTGAATCTTCGACGGTGACGCATATTGCGATAAAGTTCAGTGTGGCGAAAAAATCCAATGTAAGCTATTGGAGACGGACATGGTTTCAAAGAGACGGACACATGATTCTTTTGTTTAATTAGAGCTCGAGACAATCGACCATCGAGAGGCGACATGTTATTTTCGGAGAATTACTGTGCATTTTGGGTGCGGTGGTTCTTTGATTTTAGCAAGAGTGGTCAAATAAAGACAACTAAATTTATAGACCAGGTTTTGGATGGTCACGTTGTAAAAACGCTCGACAATAGAGACGCATTGTTAATGATAGACAGCTACTCGTCCAAGCACAGAGTAAAGCAAATGTAACCCCAGGGAACTCGCAAGTTCTGTTCTAGAGATTATTGGCAACTCTGCAAGAGTGTGCTGAACAACAGTAAGTCCTCAATCCCTGCTCTATTTAATCAATTCGAAGTCGTCGCATGTACAGCAGATAAGGTTGAATGATTTACATTATTTACATTATTCGGACTATTTTCCTCATCTTTATCGCCATCTTTATTAAAACGTTTCGGCCGTTGTACACTCCGACCTTCTTCAGGTGGTTGGAATGTCGAACTGAACCCTTTATTTCGTTCACTGGGGTAGACTGTTCTAGTTCGACGTGCCAAGTCTAATGGATGTCAGTTATCAGCTCAAGAGATAACTGATAACTGACATCTATTAAACATGGCACGTGGAACTAGAACAGTCTACCCCAGTGAGTGAAATAAAGGGTTCAGTTCGACATTCCAACCACCGGAAGAGTCCTCAAGGGCACATTGCATAGTGGATAAAGGCGTTGGTTAGATCCAGTGACAGGACCCAAAGAGTGTGAGTTCAATACCCGGTTAAGGCAGTGGAGAACTTGCAGAGGGGAATTAACCGGAGATAACTGATAATTGATATCCATTAAACATGGCACGTGTAACTAGAACAGTCTACCCCAATGAGCAAAATAAAGGGTTCAGTTCGACATTCCAACCACCTGAAGAAAGCCGGAGCGTACAATGGCCGAAATGTTGTGATAAATATGGCGACAAAGGTAAGGACAATAGTTTGAATAATGTAAATAATGTACATGATACCTCATCTCAGAAATATAGACAGATACTGAAGGGCCGAAGCGTTGTGATAAATATGGCAACAAAGATGAGGACAATAGTCCGAATAATGTAAATAATGTACATGATACCTCATCTCAGAAATATAGACAGATACTGAAGGGCCGAAACGTTGTAATAAATATGGCGACAAAGATGAGGACAGTTGTCCGAATAATGTAAATAATGTACATGATACCCCATCTCAGAAATATAGTCAAATACTGTTGAATGATTTGCTCGGAAATTCTTTTCCAACTCAACAATCGACTCATTTGGAGTACTCACATCTGATTTCCTCCCTAGAACAGAAGCTTTACTTAGTGATACGCGTATAACCCTCGGCCTCGGACATTATTTCTAAATTAGACTCCCATAAGGCAAGCGGAAGTGACGGGATCCCAGCCGTCGCCCTTAAATAAATGTGCTCCTGAGTTGGCTCCATTTCTCTCCAAACTTGACAATTATTGCCTCGCTACTTCCCGATTTCTTGCTTGTTGGAAGTTCTCCTGTGTAGTTCCTGTTTTTTCAGAAATCTAGAGAACATTCTGACCCATTTAACCATCGCCTTATTAGTCTCCTCCTACTTTTTGGCAAAGTATTCTGATTGCAACAGACGCCTTTTTGTCTCTGCTCGAAACGAGTGCAAGCCTGTCCTCAAAGAAGCGAAGTTACTGTTTTGCTGATAGATAGAAACAACGTATAGCATTTTGCAACTTCGGCTCTAGAGATTATTAGCGACTCTGCAAGAGTGTGCTGAACAACAGTAAGTCCTTAATCCCTTCTCTATTCAATCAGTTCGAAGTCCTGACATCCATAGCAGATAAGGTTGAATACTTTGCTCGGAAATTCTCTTCCAACTCTCTTCAAACATTCCATTCATTTGGATTACTCACTGATTTCCTACCATGAACAGAGGCTCTACTGAGTGATATGTACATAATCCCGTCACTGGTCTCGGATATTATTTCTAAATTAGACTCCCATAAGACAAGCGGAGGTGACGGGATCCCAGCCGTCGCCCTAAAGAATTGTGATCCCGAGTGGCTCTAGTTATCTCCAAGCTCTACAACTATTGCCTCACTGTTTCTTGCTTTCCTGCTTATTGGAAGTTAAATGGTTAAAAAACAACAAAAAAAACAAACAAACAAACAAAAAAAAAAACAACGATTGGTAATCATTTAATTGCATCAGGCCTACAGGCTAACACACTTCTCGCCAAACTTTAATTTACTCCACAGCATCCACTGGTGTCGAGGGAAGTTCATTTGGGTGAGGATCGGAAGGCACACTGTAGTATTTAATTCCGACTGATATACTCCGGAGCGAATTCTTCACGACACTTCAACACAATCGCTGGCATCATAGGGTCGAGTGACATGTTACCACGCCCGAATGCCTTTGGTGCTTGCAGAGGAAATTCTAAAGATATGAAATGAAGTGTTTTATATAAATATAATTCCAAATTAGAATAGCAAACGATGTCTCCAGAGAGTTTGGAAAATATGATAGAAAATTTCATGAGAAACAAACAAAAGAGTGCTGTGTCATATCTATCCTCCTATATGACAGGAAATGCTGGACAATTCTTCAGCGGTGAAGAGAAGACTTGAGGCAACAGACATGTGGTTCTACAGAAGGATGCTGAGAATACCATGGACAGGACATGCGTAAAACGATGACGTTCTAAAGAAAATGGCAACTAGAATGACACGTATAGTTAGAATCAGAAAGAGACAGTTTTTGAGGTTTTCGTTGTACATAAGGATGCTGAGAATACCATGGACTGAACATGCGAGCAACGATGGAGTTCTAAAGAAAAATGAAAAAGTAGACAGACACTGGCACTTAAAATCAGAAACAGAAGTTTTTGAGAATTTGATTCTAAAGATGGATGCTGGGTATACCATGGGGTGAACACGTGAGCAATGAGGACGTTTTACGTAAAAAGGAACCAGTACTCTTGTACTTAAAATCAGAAACAAACAGTTGAAACTTCTGGGAAGCATAATGAAGAAACAGTGTTTGGAGAAGGCAAGATGGGCAGAAGGAAAACAACGAGTAAGATATCAAATACGCTTAGACCTGCAAACGATAGTTAGTTGTGGAGAGCCATGATCGCACGTACCCTGAAGAAACACGGCACATCAAAGAAGGAAGTGCTGTCAAACCAAAGGGATTTACCATAGGTACTCAGTACGCATAACTTTATGTATATATAAGCGTGATTTCCCCTGCATGCGTGTTTTTCATAAACATGCGGCCATGTGAGTGAACTACTTAAAAAGTGAGTCGGTTTAGTTTTAATGTAAGAAAGTATATTTTCTAAATTTTTTTTTTTCAAGTTTTCTTTCCTGAGTCATCCATCCTGCACGTGACAGAGAATGTGAAACGGGCCCAACAGTAACTTACAGCAGTAGCAGCTGTGTCATCTGCTATGTCTGTGCCTTCTGGCCCTTCATAGATTTTTCTCCACTCTCTCACTATATTGTTCCTTTCTACCTTACTCTCATTTTCTTTAGACATTTTAGAGTCCCCACTTTTCTTCTTCTTCTTCTTCTTCTTCTTCTTCTTCTTCTTCTTCTTCTTCTTCTTCTTCTTCTTTCTATTTTTGAAGTCACCTTTTTTTTTTGCATTTTAAATTTCTTCCCCCACATAATTTCTTCTTCCACACAATTCTTTTACTCGTTTTCCATTCCAAAATATACCATTTGTTGTTGTTGTTGTTCCTCCTCCTCATCATCATCATCAACATCTATGCAAATAATTATCTTTTCTCGTTGTCATATACTATTTCTTTCTTTCTTTCTTTCTTTCTTTCTTCTCTGCCCATATTCCTTGCATTGCTAATCAATCTTCCATTCGTCCGCGTCTTTCTCGATAACTTTCTTTTTCCTTTTCTTTTTTCCTTATCTTCATTTTCTTTTTTGTTTTTTCTTTGTATATCTTCATTCTTCATATATTTTTTTCTTCAGCTTTTTTTCATATTACTTCATTTACTCTTTATTCTACTTCCTCTTCTTTCCCTATTTTTCATTATCTATTTTATTTCATCATCATCATCATAATGATCACATTTTTCTTCTTCATAATCTTTTTTCTCTTTATCAGCATTATCCTCTTTTTCTTCTTCTTTACCATTACCTTTTTTCTTTCGTTATCATCTTCTACAGACACCAGTTTTTATTTTTATTTCCCAATAATCTTCACACATTTAATTTTTTTCAATTTTTTCATCACCAGCATTTGTTTCTTTCTTTCTTTCTTTCTTATCCTTAGACATTTCTTCTTCTTTCTTTTTCTTTTCTTTCTTTTTTTTTATCAGTTTCCTTTAAATATCTTTTTTACTGTTATTTATCTCTCACCCAATTCCTCTAATCCTTCAGATTCTAACATTTTCGCTATTTTCTCATTCTTTCTGACTTTCATTTCTTGTACACTCGTGTCAAAAGCATTCACTCTAGCGGCATTTCCTGGAATCATTCTTTCTCTAATTTGTTTTGATAGCCTTCTTTTTCTCTCATTCAAATAGCCTCGCTAAAATTAGAACGCCAACCTGCCCATAAATAAAAAGACTCGGCCACGAGCCATTGGCTTTTGCATCGTTTCGGTTTAAATTTTGGCGGCATCCACCTTTGTAGAATTTCTTCGAGTTAGGGGTGGGGTACAATGTCAAACCAATCACATTTTTCTGTGAGAGACACACATTCAACAATATAAATATTTAGTTTAGCTTAGTTCTGTAAAAGGGTAAATCGGTATGCCAAAATCCTTGCTTTTCTCTGGGTTCGAAAGTTAATTAATAAAGGTATTAAAGAAAAAGCATAGCTACCACCAAACTTAATTAAAAGAAAAGCTTGTAGCTCCAACGAATGGTTTATTTTATGGAAATATTTCGACTAGATGTTGCTAGTATTAGTCACTGCTTTAATTCGATTAAAACAGTGTAAAGAAACTAGAAACCCTTAAGAATTCAAATCAAGGGGAAAAAACAAAAACAAAAACAAAAAAAAAGATTTTATGACGTTTACACAGTAGGAGCATACACTTTTTTTTTGTTTTTTAGCGAGGCCCCTGCCTTATTCGTATCAAAGTTAGGATGCTTGTCTGCGTTGGTAGTTGTATAATTAAAAGAAATATTACCAAGAAATAAATCATTCGTTGGACCTACGAGTTTTTCTTTTAATTATGCAACTACTAACGGAGACAAGCATCCTAACTTTGATGCCACCAAACCTGATTGGATTTGTTTTTTACGGCTTATCAACACTTTTTAAAAGCCGGAAAATCTTTTAAAATCGTAACAATGTTTCTGAGATAATAATGATACAAGTCATACTAATTAACCCATAGATAGTGGGGATAAGTGGGTTCATACTTTTCCCAAGGATATTTGAGTGTAAACGAATATAACAAACCTTACTTGAATTGGAACTTTCTCATTCCGAGCCGTTATCCTTTACACCCCACCCGCATATCACAGCTTACAGCGCCTGGTATTCCTAGTCGGTCACCCATTTCGGTACTGACCAGGGTTGATGTTGCTTAACTTCGGTGATCGTACGAGAACGTCACCAAACAGGTTGAATATAAAAATATAGATAAAATTTAATCAGAAATGATTAAACTGAAAAATTCGATATTAAGTAGGATTTTGTATATGAAATGATTTCGTTTTATCATCAGTTCACTTTCTAGATGTTTTTAATGACATGTCCTTTCAGGACGTTGACGATCATGGCTCTCCGCAGATTTATTTTAATACTATCTTAAATGTCGCACTATCGGCCAGGAATAAAACTAGCTCCCGCGGAGTGCTCTTGATGGGGCCTTCATTGCAAAAGTTCGGAAAAAATAGATAGGCAACAATAAACTACAGAATAACTCAATATTGATCGCTGCATTTAAGTATTACATTAATATCTAAGCTTATCTTTTAAAAGTTCAACGATAATTCTTCTGCTGCCACTTAATTTAAAGACGATTTTATGTACGTAGGTTCTTTCCGTAAAAAAGAAATTATTTTTATTTCATGGTTGACTTTCGCTGGATTTCGTAATTCAATTTTTTTCCAACTTATAAAAATTGTTATCATACAAAATAAATAAATAAATAAATTCGTCGCAAAAAATCACGTAAAAAATCGCCGAAAACAATTGTCGTAATGAAAACTTGGGAATCCAAAATTTCAGGATTGCCGGTCTGGATCAGGCTCGGAATGATTTTAATTTCCTCACCGAGTCGGCCTGATTCCAAAATGGTAAGATATGTTGGGCTACAGCCTCTAGGATCAAAGTTGAAAAAGTGTGACACACTGACATACTGACATTCGCATTTATTATATAGATTTGAACTGTCATTCATTCTTTGGGAATATAGTGAATTAGTTTTACATTTCCATCCTAAGGGTTTGTAATTAGTTTTTTCTTCTCTTAGACTCGTGTCCACTCAAGGCTAGAGAGCCCAATCTGCCCTGCTATTTAATCCATAGATACAAAAAATTCCTAACTTTCCCAAAGGTATTAGTGCGAAAGTGACTAGCTCGGGGTTTGAACTTTCTACTCTCTACTTTCAACGTCGATATTCGTTTCATTGCCCGCATAGCGTTGGAGAAAAGATATTATCAGAGAACACGCTAAAGTGCTATTCTTTAATTAACCTTTGGCCTAGAGCATTCTCTAACCCGTTTGCAGAAACAATATTTCTGTTCTTAGATGGCTTAACCTGTGTTCAGTAAATACTAATGGAATGATCAAGAATTACAGATACAGTGTAACCCAGATATAAGAGAGTTGTCGGGACCGGAGAAGTCTCTTATATACGGGTTTGGTCTATTTTGTTTAAGTAAGTATGGCTCTAATTTGGGACCAGATAAAATCTCTCTTATATCCGGGTTTCTCTTATATCAGGGTCTATTATATCCGGGTTACATTGTATTAATACAATTGATAACTTGTAGTCTATCATAAAAGGTGTACATATGAGAATAGAAAACAAGTTGAATCTGAGATCTCCGAGAAGCAATTACAAAAATGTTGCACACAATATTAAAGTCGAAATATGAGAAAAATTAACAAAATCAAGGGTTGAAAGATGGAAGAAGTTAATAGGGGCGGTTGGTAGATATCTTGCAGTTGGAGATTTATTGTGGAATGCACTCACTTCTAGCAATTGACTACTTCTACGCGCCGCTGGCAAATCTTATATGTGTTGTTCTTGTCCTAAGTATTATCGTTTATTATCAACCTTCGTGTGATTATTCTATTCAGTAACCTTCTCTAGGTTACAACACAAAATATGGTTTCTTGGGAAGAAGATGTCCGAATGGAAATTTCTTCTTACCAATGGAATATGAAGGGAATTGGAATGATTGATCTCAGTGTACGTCGCATGGCTGGCCTTAGCTGTAAAAGTTTGAACTTGCAGAACTAAAGAATGTACCTCGCCTAAATATTTGCTATGGAAATAGAAATAACCTTATGACGGTTTTTCTGCGGGAAATGTGTTATGGGGCTGAAAATAATTCATCACCCAAATCGCTGCGTAAACGCTTTTGAATTCTGTCATGGATAGTAAGGATTGGGAAGTTGGGTCGTTGCAGTCCATATATGGCAGTGATGCTCATTTTTTTTAGCCTGATCTGACATTTGTAAAAATAGAGCATATTAGAAGGAATCACTTATTGGTGCCGTACAAGGAGCCGGCCATTTAACCAGCATATTTAGCAAGGGAACATATATATGAGTTCCAGTTGAGGCCTGGAGTGAACTTGATTCCCAATAGACCAGTATTTCTTAAACGTTTTACTTCAGGGCGCGCTCATAGAATAAGTAAACACTGAGGCGCAGTTTAGAGTTTAATAACGAAAAATCAGTCATTAAATTTGAAAATAGGAAAATAATAAAGATATCTCCTCCAACAAACATTAATATTTAAGTATGCATGTGCGAAACCTGTGCTTTGTCAATTATTAAAGGTCTTACTATATTCTTATTTCTTCATCAGTCAGTTATGTGCCATGCGTGATACACGCCTAGGCGATCATGTATCTTTTGATACATGACTGACGAGGCAGATTTTTTCCCGCAGTAGATTGCCATTTCTTTCTGCGATAGACCAATTGCCATCCAAGGCTATATAACCCAGTCTTTCCTGCTAATTATACTTCCATTATACGAAACAAATATACTACGGATCAAGAAATATCAGCCAGTCAGTTGTGTGCCATGCGTGATACACGCCTAGGCGATCATGTATCTTTCGATACATGACTGACGTGGAAGTTTTTTTTTCCTGAAGTAGGTTTCCATTACTTTCTGCGGTAGACCAGATACCATCGAAGGCTATAGAACCCAGTCTGTTCTGCTATTTACCCATATCTGGGGAGAGAAGAAGAGGATTCATATCTTTCCCAAGGGTATTAGCACATAATTCGAACTCGGCTCTCCGATTCCTCAATCTGAGCCACTATCCATTACTCCACCGTGCCTCTTCATCAATACATTCAATATTTGATCTGTATTTGCATTTAATGTTGGTAAGTGCAGAAAATAGTCATTCACAGGTATGATATGAAAAAATGCAATAAAATATTCATTGCTTTACTCGCTCTTGAAGGATGTTCTTCTATAATGGAGACCCCAAACTGATCACCAGATGTTTCTTTATACTCGATATGTAAGCCACGATCAGCAGATATAGGGAACAGTTGCTCTTCCGTTAACGATAAACCAACGTCTTCACTTGAACCATGGAAGCCACATGTTTGGTGTTTTTTTTTTGTTTTTTTTTTTTAAATAAAGAGTTTTTTCAATATAAAACAATTCATAAATTACTCTTCTGTTAGCTTGGGGCGTATCTAGTTACCTTTCAGGGCGCATCTGGCTACCTTTCAGGGTGCATCTGGCTACCTTTCAGGGCGTATCTGGCTACCTTTCAGGGCGCATTAGTCCAAATCAAGTACCCCCATTGAGAGTAAAATCCTTCGTCATAACAGGCGAAAAACCAGGTGGAAGGTTTCTAGTTTTGTTTAGTAGGTTTTGAATGTTGAAAGCCATTTTTCCCCTTTGAGCTAGGTCAGAGAAGCAATAAGCTGCCAGGCTATGGTCATATAGATTTTTGTAGAGCCATCTGTACGCTGTTGTGCCACCTGCAACTGTCTCCTATCCTCAAAAAGAAAAAAAATTGCGTCTTCCACTAGAGTTTAACATTTTATTAGTTTTTATGATATAGTTTCACGTAACTCTGAGTAACACAAATTAGTTTTGCATTAAGTAAAAACAACGTTTGTCTAGCAATATGTTAAAGGATTTACTTACTGAATTAGTAGGATAGAAAAACAAAATTACTTCATACTAATCACAAGAAAAAAAGTGTTGTACTAATTTCGAGGTTCACACGTTACAGATTATTTCAATTGTAGGTTTAACACATGTTTTAAATCGCAATCTGGCGACTGAATGTAGTGTGTTATTTATTACTTGTACTAAATAAAAGAATTGTCTGCTATAGTCATGCTGATGGGATTTTCTTAATGTAAACAGGGATTTTTTTTTAAATTTCAGTAAGAAAATAATCGTGCCGCAGAGAAAATGATTATTGTTGAGTCATAATTAATGTCTGTTTTTGTGAACCAATTGAAATGTCGAATGTTTCATCCTAACTAGTAATCATATATGACAAGAATAAATGTCTAATATGCGACATTGCAATGGCAGCGTACAAAGTGGATTAAATGAAAAACATTCGCTACCATGACAAACAAGAACTAATGACACAAATAAAAAAATCCCTGTAGCCTGTCAACTCAGTAGTAAAAATAAAAATAAAATATCAGATAATTTATTTTCAATCACCAAGATATATGACAAACCAAGATATAACAAAGCAATTTAGAGTTAATACATTTTTGACATTACATTTTTTTGTAGCCTGTCAACTTAGTCCTAATGAAGGATTGCTGCCGAAACACACACACATACAATTGGAAAAAACAGAGTAATATGTAACTTTTCATTTGTTCGAAACCCTGAAAATGAAATCGTCAACTGAATATCTCGATGTACATATGGTGTAACGGGTACCATGAGAGAAAGTATAATTGGCGAACCGAGTTCAAATCCAGACCTAACATGTCGCGTTCACTTTTGGCAAGAAAGAAATCTCTGAATTCGAACCGTGGAAAAATCCACTATCTTTCCGAAAAGTCATGGCAATTCACAGAAAATAAATAAGAGGAAAGCTTTTGTTTTCCCCCCAAGAACTGTAGCTTTGTGGAACTGACTCCCGACAGGATGCTTTCCTAATCGCTACAATCTTAACCTCTTCAACTCTTGGGTTAACCGTTATCTTTCGCGCATAACGCCATGAATTTCACTTCTTATTTTTCTTACGCTCATACAACACCACGCAGTAATCCTCTACTTTGAGTGGCTCTTGGGTCTTGTATGGTGTGAAAATTAGTATAAAAAAACTGTGGAGAGTCATTATGGGACATGACATTTTACAAATATACATATATATAAAGCTGCGTGTCTGTGTATATATCTATGCTGTGTGTGTGTGGGGGGCAAATATTATATAAAACCGATATCAAATAAATGGCGACATTGGAATAATTTCCATATTCAACTTTAAAATCAAATTAAAAAATATTTTTGTTATTAATTTCCAGTTTGGTCTTTAGTGACCTTGATAAATAATCGATTGTATTGTCATTATTTATTAAACTCATCGTTACTTGTCCTCATCTTTATCGCCATATTCACGACGTTTCGACGGTTGTACGCTCCGGTCTTCTTCAGGTGATATATGTTGGAATTTCGAACCAAACTTTTTATTTAATCCACGTGGGAAGATTGTTCTAGTTACAGGTGGCCATACCCTTTAGATATTTCAGTTTCAGTTAGTTCACTTTAGTAACTCAACTCTCCAAGTTTTTGTTCAACTATGTTGTCGCCAGGTATTGAACTCACAACTCTTTGGGGCAAGTCACTTTTGGATTACGTCAACTAACGCTTTTATCGACTGGGCTAATCTACCCCCGTGGAATAAATAAAGTGTTCGGTTGGAAATTCCAACGTATATCACCCAAAGAAGGCCGAAGTGTACAACGGCCGAAACGTCGTGAATATGGCAACAAAGATGAGAACAACAGGACGAACAATGTAAATAGTGTAAATAATACAAGACCTCATTTGAGAAATATAGACTGTGAATATGGCAATAAAGATGAGGACAACAGTCCGAACAATGTAAATAGTGTAAATAGTTACAATACCTCATCTCAGAAATGTAGATTGATGTGAAATTTAGTTATTCGAATAACTCAATTTTCTGTCGTAAAAGTGGTAAGTACCTTAGCAATTAGATCACATCTAGGGAATAAAGGGTGTATGCAAGTTACAAACGAAAGTAAATAATGCTGACATTTTTACTATATCTTGACAATCTATTAGGTTGGTGCAAAAATAATGACGTAATAATGTCGTTTTTTGACGTATTTTTTAACGTCAGAAAACGACATTATTACGTCATTATTTTTGCACAATCCTAATAAAATGTATTATAAATTATGAAAATGTCTTTAATCAAATAGGGGACTACCGAAATATTTAAAACTACCGAATCTTTTTTTGATTACGATAATTTCATTCACATCAGTTTACAGCAGATGCACATTCGAAAAAAATAAATAAATAAAAAAAAATAAAAGAATAAGTAAGAAAAAAAAAATGACCTAAGCCGAGCATAGGATAGGCACCAAAATTTGAGACATGAATCGTTGTAAACGTGGTAAGCATATCAATAGCGTAAGTAATATTAATTTTTGTTTATATAATTGTTTTCTAATCTTTGCAGCGTGTCCGTCAGGGACGTACAAAAATAGCAGTCGGCCCGGGGATATCAAAAGCTGTACGCCTTGCCCGGATGAAAATCACATGAATGAAGTAGGAGCGATTTCTGTGGATCAATGTCAGTGCAAAAAAGGTTTCAGAAAGCTTGGTGAAAACCGTTGCGCCTGTGAGTATAGCTTTTATTATTTGTCTATAGAAAATGTAATGACTTCGTCATTATTTTATTATAGAAATATAATGGTTTGGTCATTATTTTATTATAGAAATGTAATGGCTTAGCGGTGTAGATCAGGATGATGACAGTTGAATGCGCGCGTACACGACGACGGAATGTGCACCTTACATTCTCGTCTGCGATGTCTGAGAGACTGACACAAGCCTCTGTGCGGTAATTGTTTCTATATCTCCTATAAAGCAATTCTTTATCAGACTTGCAGACAACGTACAGCTGGGGGGTTAACTCAGGACAACCCTGAACCTGGCTTCTATCACGTCGGATCTAGAGCAATGTTCTGACATAATTTGCGGTTAAACATATATGCATGCATTTTTTAAAGGATTTTTTTACCCAACGCTCTTTCTTATTTTTTAGTGGGTTATTATTATTATTATTATTAATAATAATTGTTGTTATTGTTATTTTTATGTCCGTTGTTATTAATTTCATTGGTTAAGATAAAAAAAAAAAAAGAAAGAAAGAAAGGGGGATAACCCCTCAGACATGGCTACCCACTAAAAATAACGTTTATAATAATAAGTATAATGTCGAATAAAAACTCCTTTCAAAAATGACTGTAGATTACGATTCGTTTTAGATTTAGTTTCGTACAAGTCTCAGGGAGAAGTGCGCTTTCCTTAAATAGGTCATTCAAACCTAACCCTGTCTGTTAGGTCAACATGGACAGACAGGTAGTGTCATGCTTTGGCTAAAATAGTGGTTTCCCCCAATGAAAAAAAAAAGGGATAAAGGTTCGATTTCTGTTGGAGGTACAAATTTTTGTTTTGTTTTGTTTTACGGCATATCAGCCTCAATGGATTATCTAATGCCGACAAGATTTTTATTTTCGTAATATTTTTTTTCAAAAATGTATTGCTGGTAATAATGTTTTTTAAAAAATTTATTGCTGCCTTTTTTTTTTACAAAAACGTATTGTCGATATTAAAAACTATATTTACACTTTCATAGTATTTGACCCCAGTTAATTATTTGACCATAGCTGGGGCCCTAACAGGTAGTACCACCCCGGGGTCTGAGTTGAAACTGGGAACAACAGAAACTAAGAGGTGGTTCCACGCTCCTCAAAGTCTCCTGATCAGAGGCCTTGCTGTTGAATGTAGTTTATCGTCTTACCCAGGACGCGGATGTATTTTATCGCCTTACCCAGGACGCGGACGTAGTTTATCGTCTTACCCAGGACGCGGATGTAGTTTATCGTCTTACCCTGGACGCGAATGTAGTTTATCGCCTTACCCAGGACGCGGACGTAGTTTATCGTCTTACCCAGGACGCGGATGTAATTTATCGCCCTACCCAGGACGCGGATGTCGTTTATCGTCTTACCCTGGACGCGGATGTAGTTTATCGCCTTACCCTGGACGCGGACGTAGTTTATCGTCTTACCCAGGACGCGGAAGTAGTTCATCGTCTTACCCAGGACGCAGACGTAGTTTATCGTCTTACACAGGGCGCGGGTGTAGTTTTTCGCCTTACCCAGGACGCGGATGTCTTTATCGTCTTACCCTGGACGCGGATGTATTTTATCGCCTTTCTCTGGACGCGGGCGTAGTTTATCGTCTTACCCAGGGCGCGGATGTAGTTCATTGTCTTACCCAGGACGCGGACGTAGTTTATCGTCTTACCCAGGACTGTTTTTGTTTAGTAGGAATTCTCAATCTGAACAGTTTGTTATTAATTTCATTGAAAAAAAAAAAGAACAAAATAAAAGACAAAAAAACAAAAACAAAAAAACAGGGACAGCAACTGAGCGGTACCTCCTAAAATTAACGTTTGTAGTAATAAAAAATACATACATTCCATAATCTTCTGCCGGTTTTGGCTTTCCTTATCGTTGCCCACAGACACACCCTCCGTTACTCCAGCGCTCTTCGCCGTTAATAATTTTCTACAGTAACGAATATATCAGAAATGAAAACTAATTCCTTTTCAATCTGATTGGTTTACATCCAGTGACGCAACAGGAAAGGCCGATGTTAGATGATGGTATCATAACATAGGAAGGAATGGGCCATTACCCTATCGCGCTGGTCTAATGCTTGATGGTAGGGCTAGATATGACAGTTTGTCCTGCTATCCAACCCAAAGATGGGCGAAGAGATGGATTCATACCTTTTCCAAAATAAATGAAATGAATTCAACTGGAATTTGGACACTGCTCTCCGATTTTCTCATTCCGAGCTGTTATCCATTTACACCACCCGCACATCCATGCATAGGGCACCTGGTATTCCAAAGCGAGCACTTATCTAGGTACAATGTTGATTAACTTTGGTGATCAGAATAGAACCGGTGTTTCAACGTGATATTTCCGAAAGCCAGAAATAGAAATAATGTTGATTAATTACTGAATATTCAAATTTCGGTACATCAACAAAATACAATACTCGCCAGCGCCGTGAAGTAGGTAAGCCACTGCTAGTAATGGACTACTTAGACAGCATATTACCCCCACTTACAATAGTACCCAACGTATTCATGAGGATTGGGTCATATCCATTGGTGTTCATAGGTACGGTATATAACAAGTACCCAGACAACATTAGAAATAAGAAAGAAACTCTCAGAAAAGTGTTATAAAGGGTGTTTCATTAAGACGAATTATATATAAGGGTGTTTTATTAAGACGGATCAAAGTCAGAATTAAATAAATCAGTGTTATTGGTGAAAATTTATTTATTTCTCTATTGGATCATGTTATTTAAGTCATGGCAATTATGTGTGAAAAAATAATATCGCCCAAATGTCCGCCAAATCTGAAAGAATAAAGAAATATATCATTAGACGCTTAAACTTAATTCACATTTAAAATCGGTTCAAGTTATGGAAACACCCTTTATATATATATATATATATATATATATATATATATATATATATAATCGAAGTAGATAAGTTCGCCTGTCGCCCAGTTCACACTCCTTTCCTTTCTTGCGAACAGGTCGAGAGGTTTATCCCTTGCTTTCTGTTTAGGACTGGGTTTCCGATTCTTTCTCCTAAAGTCTTCTCATTCTCTTTCACTCTCACTAAGCCCTTGCATCTTAGTATTATTATCATATTGCTTGTGGGTAAAATTATTAAAAAATACATTTGTTTTTGTTAACTAATTTCAGCTCTTGTCTGCGAGAAACTCAGCGCCCCGACCAGCGGATATTTTGTAAATGACAAATGCAACAACAATTTCAACGCTGCCTGCGGTACACGCTGCCAACCTGGTTACGACCTGCAAGGAGATAGCGTTAGGATTTGTCAAGAAGATGGAAAATGGTCAGGAAATGTCACTCAGTGCGTCAGTAAGTAGTTCTACGATTTACACATACTCACACCCGCTTTTCGAAAATTCGTTTTTACACCACTTTGCTATAAAGATAGTCGCATAGTAAAGGTTTTCTTTCTTTTGTAATCCGTCACAGGTACGTAATACAAGTAATAACAGAAAGACTTCAATGTAAAATAATAAAGTATTTAATTGCCAAACTCAATTAAAATATATTAACAACGAAGAAGTAAAGAGTCAACGGAAAGATTATTAATTACTTATCAGTTAATACACGACTGTGTAGAGCTGCTAAGAAAATTACTAATTCGTCTTGAAACACATGACACTTGACTTTAACGTCCAGGTTAACACAATAGTCAAACGCTTAATTGTAACCAGTCAGTGGCATGATATTTCTATTTGTAATAAATGGTGGTCTACATTTCCATTGTCTAGAGATTCACGTTCAAACTTCGGTGCCAGCAGTAAAACAAATTAGTTTTGCATTAAGTAAAAACAACGTTTGTCTAGCAATATGTTAAAGGATTTACTTACTGAATTAGTAGGATAGAAAAACAAAATTCTTTCATACTAATCTCAAGAAAAAAGTGTGTACTAATTTCGAGGTTCACACGTTACAGATTATTTCAATTGTAGGTTTAATACATGTTTTAAATCGCAATTTGGCGACTGAATGTAGTGTGTTGTTTACTACTTGTACTAAATAAAAGAATCGTCTCGTATAGTGATGCTGATGCGATTTTCTTAATGTAAACGGGGATTTTTTTTTAATTTCAGTAAGAAAATAATCGTGCCGCAGAGAAAATTATTATTGTTGAGTCATAAGTAATGTCTGTTTTTGTGAACCAATTATAATGTCGAATATTTCATCTTATCTATCCATCATATGTGACAAGAATACATGTGTAGTATGCCACAGGCACATATATGACACTTTCGATATCCAAAAAAACGCAAAACGAAGAAGGAATGACCATTAATGTATAAGTGTATGTTTTCGCGTTTCCAGATCCTTTCAAAAACCTTCCTCTGTGTCTGCGTCCCTCAGTGTCAAAGATCGATGTTTTTCGTCTGTAGCTGATGTGGAAGGCATGAAATACTACATTATGCTGTGACTCTATAAATGGGTGACAAGACTGGGTTTGAGAGAAAGGGTGAAAAGTCAAACATACTAAGAGCTACAAAAGATAAGAAGTTGTGGAGAGTCATGATCTCAAAATGTCCTGAAGAGACCTAGCACATAGAAGTAGACTCTTATACTGAGCATGGCTAGAATTTTAAAATTATAATATATTTTAAAGAAATTTCTTTATGAAAAAATTACATGCACTCAAATGCACACACACACACACTTTAGATAAGGCGTTTGACAGATTTGGGCATGTTGACCCCCACAAGCTGAATAACTATGGTGTCTCAGATATTTGACTTAATTTAATCGTTCTTAACAAATTGGGTAATGAAGGATGTATTGAACGGCCACTCTTCTAGATCATTTCACATTACTGTGGGGAGACATACGTTCTTTCTTATCTTCATCAACAACCTTTCTGATCTCTTCAGTTTCTAACTAGTTATTTATGCTGATGACACAACTACTTCCTTGTTTAAAGAGAAAGTTCGATAGGTCGGAAAAATGACAGTAAGCGTCTGCAATAATATCCTCGAACAGTGGCCAGGTATACTGGATTAGCTATTAGTTTTTTTTACTTTTGAAATAGCTAGATGCAACCGTAAGTTCTATTCGGATAGTTTCTTTTCTCGTACTTCTCAACCGTGGAACTCTCTTCTGGTTTCTTGCTTGTTTCTTCCATCTACAATCCTTAAAAATGTAAATGTAACATCAGTCGCCATCTTCTTCTGTCTTCCTGGACCCTGTTCTTTTATTGTCGTTTCTCTTCACTAAAGTCTTTCATTCTTTTCCACTCCCAGTAACCTTTTGTGTCTTAGTGGCATTATCGTCTTACGTAGGGTCAAACGATTTTTACAAAAAGTATAAAAGTAATTTGACGGATATTTTTTTTTATGAATCTATATGTTTATTTTATAGGGGTTTAATTCAGATTTCGGAAAACAAGATGTGTCCACTTGAACTGGTTGTTAGGGAAAGAGAATGAACATAAGTCTTATATATTTTATAAGCGTTTAATAAAACAAGGGACTAAAAGGAAAGAAAAAAGAAGTTTCCACATGCAGTGCTATGGCGTCTTATAGGAGTCCTTTTAACAGACTATGTGTGTAACTTCGGCAACATCCTGTCGTAGCAGATTTCCGTAGGATGCGTATGTCTTCTAGTACATAGCGTGGTCGTTGCACAAAAAAAAAAAAAAAATATGGCTGTTCATTCGTACTTCTCGCCTTTGAATAGGCCAGCTTGACATCAGCTTTAAATTTTTATTTTGGGCCAATGAGAAGTCCATATTTACAAAAATCAGCACATTTATACACATACAAGAAATTCAAAATTCTCTTAAAAATATTGGTTTGAAGATTTGTATTAAACTTTTCCATTTAAAATTAGTAAATATAGATTTCACTTAATAATAAGTTCATCTAAAAGGCTGAAATTAATACAGTATTTTAAAAGATTTAAAACTTAATAAATCTTTCTAATTAAAATAAAAAATGAAAAAATTTTTTATAAAAATTCATTATCCATCCAATTTTTTTTCTTAAAGCACTAGTGTTGTAAATAAATAACATATTATTTATAAAATCATTTAAAAGCTTTTCTAAATGTCATAGTTTTATTGCATTTTTTATTTTACGATTCAGAGAAGATTTTTGGTAAATGGTGTTTCTGTTTAACAAAGACAAACAGATGAATTAAATTCTTTAAAGAGTCCTTTTATCTAATATGAAGGTGAAGAGGCTGAAATATTAATTTATCGAAATTTCATAAAATTAAATAAGTGGGGATAACAGATGTAAAAAAGAAATATTTTTATCAAGATTTTCTTAAAAAAATTATTTCAAAAAGTAATTTCATTCATTTGTAAAGATGTTCTTAAAATTTAATTAAAATCCGATAATTATTTGACTTTTGCAAGAATTTCCAAATTAATCAGTGTATTTTTTTACCGACTAAAGGATGCTAATTTTCTAATACTAATCTTTGTCCCACCGCTGACGCAAGAAAAACAAAATTTTAACCAAATTTCTAACGGGCCAGAAAGAATTAAAAGAAATTAATAAAATAATAAAAAATACTTTGGCCTTTTCTCTTAATAACAACATAGATATTTTGACGATAAAACTTTGTTTTTATCAAGTTTGGGGCATTTTCTCATATGCTCTTTTTTTAGAAAAATTCAGGCGGTACCTATTTTAATTCTCGTGTTTTGGAGTCGTCCATCTTTTCTTTCTGATTCATTTTATTCTCATTCCCTCTTCAGTGAAAACTTGTCCGTTTCTGCCAACTCCAAAGAATGGTAACAGGATCTGCAGCCGAGGGGACTTTAGTTATTCAACCGTATGTCGTTTCACGTGTGACAAAGGGTATAAGCTGATTGGTTCGAGAAAGAGGACATGTTTAGCCATCGCCTATTGGTCAGGAATTACAACCAGATGCAGAGGTACGTACGAATCTTGTCAATGATTTTGTTTGAAGTACAGTGGAACCTCGGATCACGAATTTAATTCGTTCATAAAGGCCGTTCGTAACCCGAAATGTTCGTAAACCAAAACTATTTTTCCAATAGGAATCAATGAAAAGTAAAAAAATCACTGTAAAATAAAATTGGAAAAGAAAAAGCACGTTACAACACAAAAATGTATACAACACGGTGGTCAACTCAGAAATTCTTCCATTCGGGTTAACTCGGTTCCGCAATGTTGTTCGAGAACCGAAATTTTGTTCGATAACCGAGGCATTTTCATCTTGAATTTTCTGTTCGAAAACCGGTTTATTCGACATGTGAGACGTTCGAGGACCGAGGTTGCATTGTATTTAGTTTCAGTTCAGTTGATTGTTATTGGTTTAGAATTTTCGGGTGGGGCATTATTTTTTCTGATCATAAAAAAAAATACATAGTATGGCAGATGACAAGGTGAGGCAGACAGGATCGAGTTTAAAGTGGGTTGCTAGCCCAGCTTGCATTTAGACGAGGGACAAAAATTGTGCAAGCCTCTTTGGCATTTATTCTTTTGGGGGACGCCCCAGACGCCAGGTATAATCTATACACCCTCCTCAAGGAAAGGTAAAGTCTTGGATGCTGACCCTGAGGCCTGGGGACATAAAATTCATTTTCACCTCCACCCACTGGCTTGGCTGGACCAGAAATGATGGGAGAGAGGAAAGAAAGGTTGATATCGGTATTTAGAAATCTAAGCTTAGGCTAGAAAACACACACACACGCACACACACTACTTACGGCCATATCACGTTAAAACACCGGTTCTTGTGCGATCACCGCCATTAAGCGACGTTGAACCTCGTTATTGCTTAGACCGCTTCAGGATATCAGATTTAGGAAGCTTAGATGTGCGGCTGGTGTAATGGACAACGGTTCGGAATCGGAAATCGGAGAGCCGAGTTCCAACTCCAGTCGGGTTCCTTATATTCATTCTCACGCAAATACCCTTGGGGCATGTATGAATTCAATTCCTCTACACCCCAATTATGGGTTAATTAGTATGACTTTAAATAACCTGCAAAAAGGTTGATAATACGTAAAAAACAAATCAAGCAATTAATTTAGTCAGCCTCCCGCGCACACGCACCCGCTCACGGCGGTAGATGACGAAGAAAGACGAAGAGAAGGAGTAGATACTGGTATTTCCTCATTAAAGCTTAGACTAGCCCGAGATCAGAAAGTCGGATAAAAAACTCGTGTATCCAAGAATACGCGGCGCGGCAGAAGAATTGGGGAATTCCTAATAAAAAAGTAAGCCAATAATTCAAATATAAATCATGTAATGAGAATTCTTCATTCCAGAAATTTAGACATGAATTAAATAGTCGATATATAAACCAGTATACATTTACCTTTTGAAGCATTATGAACAGAACAATCATCTTTTATTTATCATGTCATACATGTTCGATTCTTTCAAAATTTGCAGAAATCACCTGCCAACATCTTAAGGAATTAACATTTGGCACAGTGTCTCCAGAAGTATGCACAGGGGGTGGGGAGGTGCCGTTTGGAACCACTTGCAAGATGACATGTAATAATGGTTACACTTTGGATGGGCCACACACAAAACAATGCACACCCGATGGAATATGGTCGCCGGTCGACAAGGGAGAAGTCAGCCGTTGTATTGGTGAGTTTTTTTCTCGGCATCTATCTATCTATCTATCTATCTATCTATCTATCTATCTATCTATCTATCTATCTATTTACACTATAGGCAAAAAGCTTGGAGCAACCTTCTGGATTTCGAAAAATAGCCTAAAAGCTGGAGATTACTTGCTTTTTTCAGAACTAATTTACTAGCTCACATCAAACCAGAGGGAATTTCTCTTCTTGAAGCGTTTATCATATATTCGATAGCAGCAGCAGCATCAGCAGCAACAGAAGCAGCATCAGCAGCAGCAGTAACAACAACAACAATAACAACAACAATAACCATAATAATAATAATAATAATAATAGGAAACTTAAAACTACGATTGTTCATGTTATTATAGCTGCGTTGGGTATGATAAAGAAGGGTGCCGAAAATCTTGTGAGTAAAATTCCTGGAAACATCAGCGTTTCAGTGCTAAAAAAAATGGTTATTTTGTGCTGAATTGCACATATCATCCCCAAAACCCTCCCCGTTTAAACGAAACGTTTCAAATGTGCATAGATAACTCTCCTACAGTCCCCATTTTACTCATATACCTAGGAGGGGACTTGGTAATTAGGCCCTTAAAAATTCCTTCTGGCAACATAATATCACCTAATAATAATAATAATAATAATAATAATAATAATAATAATAATAATAATGATGATAACAACTTCAAGTGGAAATCTCAAAAATGTGGCACATGAGGACATCAATAATTCAAGTCGTAGTTGGAGCCCTCGGATTGATTGGAAAAGGTTCGATAGGCCCATTGAAGGGATTCCTGGTAGTCTATGCCTTAAATAAATACAAAAAATTGTACACACAAGTAAAAACTCAGACATTACGAAGAACTTTATCTATGTGAAATGTCTATGATCTTATTTTTTTAAATTTATTTTTTTTTTTTTACAAAAATGATCAGTGGAAAATATCAGAAAAATATCATTTCTGACCTTAGGTCTCTGGTTGGGACAGCGAAGAAAATCTGTACACAACAGAAATCCAAGATAATAATAATAATAATAATAATAATAATAATAATAATAATAATAATAATAATTATAATAATAATTATAATAATAACAACAACAACAAAACTAACCAATTAATGTATTGTTTGTTTCTTAAACTTTTAGCTCTTTTTGCTTAATCCTACTTGCTGACTAATGGCAATTTTAGAATTGGTGAATTTTTAATTTCAGTTACCCCCTCCACATGATTGCCCCCCACTAATGGGTTAAATAGTTTCAGAAGCTTAGCTTAGTATGAGTTAATTAAACCAAAGAAAATATGAAGTTTACTATTCTTTTTTGTCGATCAGTCTTTCTCAGTCCCTTCCAGTCTTTATAGGTTTGTACTTTTCTCTAAGTCTGTCTCAGTCTTTTTTTTTATAATCTGAATTCGTTTAATTTTTTTTCTATGTAAGTCAGCTTCTGTCTTTGTCAGTGTATCTGAATCTTTCTTCATCAGTTTCAAATTTTATCTCTGATTCCTTCTCCATTTGTCAGTCTTTCTCTTTCTGCTGTCCTTTTTCTCTCAACTTGACTTAGTATTTTGGTTTCGTGATGCGTCATTCTTTCTCTAAGCCTATCTCCTAATCTTTCTACAGCAGTCTCTTTTAGACTCTCTCCTTCACTTCTCTCCTTCTGTCTGCCATTCTCAGTATTCATAAAAGCATATTTAACCTAGTTAAAGTCTCTTAACCCATATCCTCTTGGCGTCAGTTTAAACTTTCATTTTGCATATATTGTGACTATTTCGATTAAATTTCGTATTTTCTTGTGTCCAGATGAAAATACCGAATCTTTGCAACGTATTTCAGTGATAGTTTCACTTGCCAAAATATTCGTTCATAACTTTAGCTTAGATCGAAATGAAAAAGAAGACGTCAGTTGACGTCAATCTACTCCCGTGGACCAAATAAAGCGTTCGGTTTAAAATTCAAACTTACATCACCTGAAGAAGTCCAGAGAGCACAACGGCCGAAACGTCGTGAATATGCCAATAAAGTCGATGCGCAGATGACACTGTGTTGATGGCGGATTCGGAAAGGAAAGTGAAGAACCTCCTAGACAGGGTGGTAGAAAAAAGCGAGAAAATAGGACTAACCATTAACTCCAAGAAAACAAAGCATTTTTATTGGCAAGAGAAAAAACAAAGCCCAAGATGCGAGTTACGAATTGGAGATATAAACACCAAGCAAACGCAGGAGCTTACATATTTGGGAAGCGTTTTAACAGAGGATGGAAAATGTGAAACACGCACTGGACTAGCGAAAGAAGCATTCCAAAAGCAAATCAAGGGGCTGAGAAACGGAAACATTTCGTTAGAAACAAAGAAAACAGTGCTGGATTCCTATCTTGCTTCTTATTCCATCCACTTATATGGTAGAGGATGTTGGACAATTTCCCCACATTTGAGAAAGAAGAAAAACGCAGCTAAGAGGCAACAGAAGACAGAAAGTATGGTCTGAAAGGAACAAAGAAAAGAGTGCTGGATTGCTATGTGGTATCCATCCACTTATATGGCAGTGAATGTTAGACAATTTCATGAAGAACGAGGAAAAAAATACATGAGGCAACAGAAATGTGGTTCTACAGAAGGCTGCTGAAGATTCCATGGACAGTGCGAGTAAGAAATGAGGAAGTCTGAAATAAAATGGCAACAGAAAGAACACTTATAATCAGTATCAGGGAAAGACAGCTGAAATTACTTGGACATATAATGAGGAAGGAGGGCTTAGAAAACTTAACACCCTCATGAGGCATATTGAGGTCAACATAGTGGAAGACAGTAAGCCATTTACCAGACGAGCCTGTGTGAATGGATGACGGAACTAGCGTCGAGGGTCTGAGCGGGGGGGGGGAACTGCTAAGAGACACATGGAATAAAAATTTGTGGGGAGTCAGGGTAGCCTATGTTCTGAGTGGGGGGACGCAGTACGTAGAAAAAGAAGATTGGGAGAAATCCTCCTTGTCTTAAATAACTTTGAAATATCGAGTTTTAACCATGAAAAACAATTGTATTTGTCCACATTTCCTTTTAATGTCAATGTCCATATTAGCATTCATTTCATTTTCGGTCTTCTGGGTATGACGATAAACTCCATCCGGCAGCAAAGCCTCTGATCAGGAAGTTTTGAGGATCTTTTAGTTGCTGTTGTTCCCAGGTCCACCCTGACCCGCGGTGGTAACACCTGTTAGGGGTACCAGCTATGGGCAAATAGATAATCCCCAAACTGGTATCATGATACTATGAAAGTATAAAAACACATTTTCATAGTAAAATACTAGTAATACATTTTCATACCTAAAATATTATTAGTAATACATTTAAAAATACCAGCAATACATTAAATAAAAAAATTGCCAGCAATGCATTTTTTTTATAAAAGAAATTATTAATGTTCTTAAGAAAATTAAATTTCGGCATTAAATGACCTATAAAGAGTCAATATATCGCTAAACAAAAAAAAGCCCCCCCTCCCCCCCCCCCCAAAGCCCCCCCCTCCCCCCCACAAAAAAAACAATTTCTTTTTCGACCATTATTTTAACCATTTTTATGAAAACACTGTTAAAATACTTTATTCAATAAAATACACTATCAATTTGAGCAGGGTATTCAGTGAATACACTGTCAGTTAAACTATGGATCACATAGTTTATTAGTAAGCTTTTCTTGAATTTGTTTCTCAGCCTACGGTATTAATGGCCTGTTACGTTAATTCTCCAATTTGCAGAGGATCTAGTGGTTTTCTAAGCATATTTTACTCAGGCACAGTTGATTACTTACTAGAGGATACTAGAAATTTCTCGGCCCGACCAAGAAATACCGTCACCTAAATTCTGATATTTGGTCATTAGGTCAGATTTTGGAAAAAGGCAGAGCATTCCGCCGTAGCATCAAAGTTATTGTATTAGTGAACGGGTGTGCAAGGAGTTGCCTGCTAACCATTGCACTACGGCGTGCATCCCACTTAGAATAGTATAATATAAATGTATTATATTTCCGTAACTAAAGAGGGTATAAGTGATAAGAATCGTGTCTGGTATTTTAATGAGTTCTTTTGTTGGGACAAAAAATGTTTAAATGAATCTCGGTAGGATAGGCTGATACTGGATAATTAAGGACGACATTTTCTTTATTTTTGGACGTAAAAACAAAATAATAATTTACGCAAATTCGAACATCTTTCATTCTCTCTCTTTTTTTTTCTATTTTCAAGAATTAAGACCTCCTGACTGATATTCTATAAAATAGATAAAAGAAAAACGTAAAAGAAAGAAAAGAAAAATCAAATAACAAAGACAAAATTTACTTTAATTAAATCAAAAGTTCATAAGCCAAATAAGGTGAAATAAAATCCTACATTTCACAGTGCAATATATGGATCTTTCCTATGAGTTCACCCTTATCACCTCAAAATAAAAAAAAAAGAATTTATATTTACTAAAATTCTCACCAAATTCTTCCAGAGCGACGCCCTTTCATTGCCCTCCCGTTGGGTTGACCATTGCGATCGCCCCAAATGTGAGCGACTCCAGTATATTTCAATATATTTTTGTGTAATTTTGGTAAATATATCTGTTAAAATGAAATGCCAGTGTTATTTTCATTTTTGCGTAATTTAGACGACAACGTATCCATCGCACACTCGATAGCTGATTCCTGTAGAATATTTTAATTTGTATTGGTATCGTTATTTTTATTAGAATTAATTAATTATTTTTAATTAGTTAATTAGTTTATTGACTTTGGAGTTTAAGGAAATTATTGCTAATTAGATTTTTATTTGATTTCATTAAGAAATACTTTGTGTAGCGTATATTAAATTTCTTAAATTCTTTATGAGGGCTATGTTGTACTTATGTGAGTATTCAATTTTGTCATTAAGAGGTACATTGCATCATCCACCGCGAGGGAAGTTGTCTCTCTGTGACGCGCCAGGAAATTTTTCTCCCCTGAATCGATACTTCAAATATACAAAACGACCATTCACCCTTGCATGGAGTATTGCTGCCATATATGGTCTGGGGCACCTTCTGTTTACCTCGGAGTTCTTGACATGATCCAGAGACGGATATGTAATGTGATTGGCCCTGATCTGGCGTCTTGCCTGCAGCCACTATCTCACAGACGCGCTGTCGCCTCTCTCTGTCTCTTCTACAAATACTTTCATAGCAATTGCTCCGATGAGCTGCTTTCCCTGGTCCCCAGTCTCCATGAATACAAGCGCCTTACGAGGCTGGCATCCGGCTCTCACCCTTACACTGTAGAAACTTTAAAATGTAGCCGTCTCTTCTACTCCAATAGCTTCATACCTCGCACCTCTCGCATGTGGAACACCCTTCCTAATTACTGTTTCCCTGATAGCTATAATCTCCAACTATTCAAATGTAATGTCAATCGACATCTCCAGTTACCTTGATCTACACACTACCATTCCCTTCATCCTTTCTTCTATCACTCCTATCTGCTCTTGCTACAAATCTTCTGCAACCCCCCTGCATCCTAGTGGCTTCATGCCTTGCTCGGGGCGCTAAGCTTAAAAAAAAACCCAAACCTCCCCAAAAAAAACATGCTAAGTGTTTCTTCTTCCATTTCTCGCTTGTGGACCTCTTTTCCGGCTTCTTGCTTTCAACTCAACTTCAATCTTCAAAAATATAAATGCAATGTCAATCGTTAACTCTTGTCTTCTTAATTCCTGTTCTTTTATTATTCTCGCTCCTTAATTATACTTTTCTTATATCCTTTTACACTCCGTAAACACTTGCGTCTTAGTGGCTTTAGTACTTTGCTTGGGGGTGAGATGATTCAAAAAGTTCTTAAACATTCTGCATATTTCTGTGTACCTCAGAATTGTTATTTATTTATGCCGTTATTAAATCTTCTCATGCCGGTAACTTCGACGATGTGTTTGTAGTGTCACATAATTTTACAGATGAAATCGCACTTCTCGCTTGTGGAACTCTCTTCCGGCTTCTTGCTTCCCAGCCATCTTTGATCTTCAAAAATTTAAATACAATCTCAATCGTTTTCTCCCGTCTACTTAATTTTTGTTCTTTTAGTATTCCTTCTCTTTAATGATGTTTCTCTTTTTCTTCTTTGATACTCAGTAACTCCTCCCGCGTCGTAGTGGCTTTCTTGCCTTGTTTGGGGTGAAATGGTTAAAAAAATGTATATATGTATATTTAATAATTGTGTATACGGGTAGTAAATGCTTTCTAATACATGTTTCATTAAAAATGACAGGGAAAGTACCATTAAGGTTTTTTTTTTTTTTAATTACGTTTTTCTTGTGGAAAAGAAGAGTTTCCTAAGTGGGAGTTCGTGTGCAGAAATTTTGTGAATGATTGTTCATTCTGAGCGCTTTCGACTAAATCTAGTAAAGAAATCTCTCGGTCACACAGTAGAAAAACGAAATAAAGCAATTAACAGAAGTACGGTGTGATTCATTTTTAAAAAAAGCGTCTATGTATGCCTGTTTGTATTTGATGAAATATCTTCAAATTTGAAATGTTTTGCATCCTCTACCATTTTGCAGATACTCGTCCGCCCCTGGTTTTATGTCCAGCAAAAATTGAGGTTGAGACAGATAAGGATATGAACAGCGCTAATGTGACGTGGATCCCGCCGTTAGCCATTGATAACTCTGGACTTGTACCCACTCTGACCGCTATACCGGCAGTGAAACCACCAACGCGTTTTTCGATTGGAGTGTCCGAAGTGACCTACATAGCAGAAGACGCTAATAAAAATAAACAAGAGTGCAGGTTTAATATTGTTGTCAAGGGTAAGTAAACATATTTAGTATCTTTGGATTGCATTGATTTTATGTGTAAAAGAAATTGAAGGATGTAGAATTTTTTGTTTCAAAGATAATATAACCTTCTGTATTTCCACGGCGTGTGCTGGTGGTGTAATAATGGCTTGTGGGGAGGAGAAATCAGCAAGCCAAGTTCGAATTCCAGTCGCGTTCATTACTTTCACTTATACGTAAATACTCTTGGGAAAGGTATGAATCCATCACTTCTCTCCCCAGCAATGGGTTAAATAGTAGAGTAGACTAGGCTCTTTAATCTTGGCTAGCAAGCTGTCTGGAAAAAGGACAGTTCTTAATTCAAAACCGGTACTGTATGTGGTCAGCAGCTCCATCTCGTAACCAAAACATCATTGCTACACAAAATGTAACCGAAACGCGGTTGTGGCCCATACTCTATAAGTGGATTTCTCAATTACTGTTGTTCCCAGGTCCACTCTGACATGGTGTGGTAGCACTTGTTAGAGGTCCCAGCTATGGGCAAACAGTTAATTCCCAAACAAAAATCAAAACGTCTTTTATAGTAAAAATACCAGTAATGAATTTTTACAAAAAAAGTACCAACATTTTTGTTACGACAATACTAGCATACATTAAAAAATTATTACCAGTAATACATTTTTATAGTAAAATGCAATACATTTTATAACAGAATGTCCAACAATACATTATATAGTAGAATTACCAACAATACATTTTTATAATATACTGACTAACAATACATTTTATATTAAAATGACCAACAATTCATACTATTCAAGAATACTTTTTTATAGTATACTCACCCTTAATACGTTTTAAAAATAAAATTACGAACCATACATTTTATCATCTACAATCTATATATCTAAAAACAAATGTTTACCCTGAAAACATAAAATTATGTACAAAATATCTGTAGTAGAAGGCATAGAATTGCGTACGAAATATTTAGATTTCAGTATTAAATAACCCATAGAGATCGAAATGCTGAAAATATCTGATTATGAGCCATTCTAAACTTCGTATGTTTGCTTTAATTTCGTGTGAAAATAAAGATAAAAATTGTCCGACATTTTTGGATATTTCTTGATTAAACTGGTCCTTGATCTAAGCTTTTGGCTCACATGAGTCATCTTCAGGGCCAGCTTAATAAGAAATAGCCAAATAACGGCTCATGATAAAACAATAGACAACATTCATTGTCTGTTATATTTAACAATATATCTTTAAATAATGATCTGCTGCCCCAATACCATATATATATATATATATATATATATATATATATATATATATATATATATATACCGCCAGAAAAAAAAAGCTTGAGCGGTTAGCCTTGGAGCGGGTAGAATGGAGATCAACGTGTTTTAGTGGACTTTATTTTCAGTCTGCTTGTCTGAATCATCTTCAAGAAGCGAGAGCAAGATCGAGAAGGTCAGCCAATCTAACAGTGATCTCATCTCACAATCCTCATACTTGCTCCATATGTGGCTTCCTTTGTAAATCACTAGCTGGTCTTAAATGCCACTTAAGATTATCGCACAAAATTTCATAACTGAATCAACTAAGCTGTCAGATCCTCATACGTCGAAACCGACGAGGATAGTCCATTATATATATATATATATATATATATATATATATATATATACATATTTCAAAAGGTACTCCACCTGTGGAAAGGATAGTCAATATTTGAATGAAGTTGAAACTAAGGTTTAAAACTATTCATTCAGGCGTAGTGTGACGTTGGCATAGTAGACCTGGCGGAGCCTGTCCTTCTCTAGATCTGAAGAGCAGCTGTCTCAAAACTATCTGAAAAGACAGGAACATTTATCAGTTGTTTTTATTCCATGATTGGATTGTATGTTTGAGCTTGTTGACAAACAATTTACATATGAAACAGAAACGTTACTTTTTGTTATTATGTTAAAATGTACTGGTAATTACCTAAAACAGCCTTCTAGCGATAATTCATCAATATAATATAATGCATAGTACAATATAATAGTAATAAGAAGAATAGTATTATCACTTTAATCCCCGTAATGTCTAAGAGACTTTTAAAATCGGTTTTAAATGCATTCAAAATAAATATTTGACGTCATATTCTTTTTTCTTTTCTTTCAATTTTCCATTTTCCCTAGATACCCAGCCTCCGCGAGTGGATAGGTGTCCCAGGCAGTTGACGGTAGTCAGCGAAGAACTCCTGACGAACGTCACATGGGCCGAGCCGCTTTTCAGCGATAATTCGAACCAGCCACTACGCATCACGAAAACGCACGAACCAAACAGCCTGTTCCCACAGGGAGTCACCAATGTCACGTACACGGCATTCGACCAATCGGACAACGCCAGTAATTGCACCATCAAGATTTACGTCATAGGTACCCGTCATCCTACCCCTGTAGATTAAAATAAGTAAAAAGTAAAGAATATTTGAAAGAAAAAAATTAAAACAAAAAGCATAGAACGCTTCTGCTCCATGCAAATGTATTAACTCAAAATTCACCATGAAACACATTCAGTATGTATGTATATATGCATGTGTGCATGTATGTATGTATGTATGTATGTATCTAGCTAGCTAGCTAGCTCAGTCTGTTTATCTATCTATCTATCTATCTATCTATCTATCTATCTATCTATCTATCTATCAATCTATCTATCTATCTCAGTCTGTTTAAATCTATCTATCTAGCAAGCTAGCTGTTTGTCTATCTATCTATCTATCTATCTATCTATCTATCTATCTATCTCAGTTTTTTTAAATTTATCTATCTCGGCTTGTTTATCTATTTATCTTCGTGATTTCACATGCTTTTACTTATGAACAGAATCATACCCAAGGCAATATTAAATTATCGATATATGTGTTCTAAAATAACAAAATATTAATTTTATAGAATTGAATATTCAGCGAAGCTTATGAAGATTTTTCAAAAACGCATCCTGATCACGTCTGCCGATTACATTAATGTTCAGTTATCTTGTTATTCACGCCTTAAATATATTTATTATCAGAATCTGAAATTATTCACCGAGTTTTCCTATTGGCAATGAAGAATGACCATGAAAACAATAGAAGAAAAGCTTGGATCTACCCTAGAGAAAAAAACGAAAACTCTTTTTTTTTTCTACTTTCTCTTTCTTTGTTCGCTTCGGCTGCGTTCATTTTTTTTTTTATAAATTTTCGGTTGATTTTTTAATTTGAAGGAAATCAGCCTCTTGTTAACCATATAATTGGTGCTTTAAACTATTGAAGTTACGAAACAGTTTTTCATTGTTCTGTGACTTGGGCGACGATAATTCACTTAACTGCACTATTTTTTGAATCGTTTCACCCCGAGCAAGACAATGAGGTCACTAGAACACAGGGAGTGAAAGTTAAAGTGAATGAGAACTTTGAAAATGGGGAGGATTGAGGAAAGGGAAAACGACGAACAGGCTTCTAGAAGACAGCGATTGACGTTGCATTTAAATTTTTGAAGTTATCAGGGAAGCAAGAATTCGGAAGGGAGTTCCACAGGAGGTTGCATTTAGCTGTTTCAACTGTAAAATGGTGAGACATAATTGCCAGTCTAGTAGCACTCTTAAATTCCTGTAGTCGGGGCACCAGGCATAACAGCAGTTGCCATGAAAATATTTGTAGAAAAGACAGAGGGAAGCCACGTCACGACGGTGATAAAAAAAATGACTGGTCAGGATTGATTATATTACATATCCTTCTTTGGATTTTGTCAAGAATCTCGAGATGTACAGCAGCATCACCAGACCAGATATGGCAATAGTATTCAATGCACGAACAAATGGTAGATTTATAAATGTGCAAGAAAGATTCTGACAAGAAGCATTGTCTAGCTCGGCACTGTGAATCAAATTTCCTAACAGTAGACCTAGCAGTTGATTCAATATAATCGTTCTGCTTTATGCCAATGGAAAACGTGTGCCCAAGAAGGCGCAAAGTGTTGCTTCACTATGAGTTTAACATCAGTTACGCTGTTGGCAGACAGAAAAGCTTCTCTGTGGTGATTAAATGAATGCAGTTGTATTTTGGAAGCATTAAAATTTACAAGGCATTCCTTTTCCGAGTTAACCAGTAAAAGTGAGTCCGTCCTGCGTATGACAATAAACTACATCTGGAAGCAAGGCTTTTGATCGGGAGGTTTTAAGAAATCTGAAGAGAGTTCCACAGGTAGGAAGGGCGAGAAATAAACTGCTAGAGTAGAAGTGTCGGTTGCACTTAGCTATTTCAACAGTAAAAGGTCGGACATAGTTGTCAATCGAGTACCTCGCTTAAATTCATATAGTCGGGGCAGAAGGGAAAAAGGGTTTTTTTCCAGAGCAGTTGCCATGAAAATATTCGTAAAAAAGCAACAGGAAAGCCATGTTACATCGGGTGAGAAAGTGACTGAAGTTAAGTTGCCTGGTCAGGGTCAGTTGCATTAAAGACCCTTCTTTGGATTTTGTCAAAAAACTTGAGATGCGCAGCAGGAAAACCAGACCCCAGATATGGCAACAATCAACATTCAATGCACGGACGAATGGATCAGTCTATTCATGATAATAGGGAGGGTAACTTGCTTGCTCTTACCACAACAATATATATATATATATATATATATATATATATATATATATATATATATATATATATATATATATATATATTAGGTTGGTGCAAAAATAATGACGTAATAATGTCGTTTTTTGACGTATTTTTAACGTCAAGAAACGACATTATTACGTCATTAATTTTGCACCAACCTAATATATTACTTCAAATGTTGTTTTTAGTGGATATCCGTATTTGAGTAAGTGATCCGTTTTATACTAATAACGTTTAAAGTAATAAAAATATGTCAGATTAAAAATAAAATCCAGTATAACTCTTCATATATATTATTAATTTAATTTATAATATAATATGTTATCATTAATTATTTAATTAATCTAGAACAATGTATATTCTGTACAATGAAAAAAAAAACAAACATATGTTATGATATATTATTAGATCATTGCTAAAGTTTGTTCCGGATTCGAAAATGAAAAGAATGAAAATCGGGTAGGAAATTTTGCAATGAAACAATATATTTAGGGGGAGAGAAGAAACTAAATGCTGGAGAAATGATTCCTATACAATTTTCTTTCTTTCTTTGTTTCTCTTATATCTTCTTTCAAATTTTTCTTCTAGTTTCTAAAACCCCGGTCATTTTATCATTTCAGCTTTTTAACAAATTCAATCCGATTTAAAAAAAAAAAGGGAGAGAAGCACACTCGCATATTGCATCATCTCCACCATTTCCCTTGTAAATTTTCGTTTGGAATTTATACATTTGCCTGGAGCAAAGCAAAGTAGACCTGTCGCTAACTTAGAAGCATGTCATAGAAAGTCTTGATTGTTTTCTTCCTTATTCGATCCAGCAGTCTTTGCTTGCCCGTTTTTTTTTTGTGTCGTCCTTTATATCTTGCAGAGTGCAACACTTCAATAGTTTTATTTGTAGTTGTTTTTATAATTTTTTATTGTTGTTGTTATTGATGATGATTATTATTATGATGATGATATAATTGTTCTTGTTTATGTGTCCTTGTTAATTTAATTTGAATGTTTGTAAAATTTTGCTTGCTGATCTCATCTTTTGTCTTAACAAGTCTTGCATAAGTTACATGAATTAGAAACAACTTCGCTCGCCCTTTATTGAGTAGCGCTTAAAAAAATATCTTAAATCCAAATCTATGCCATTGTTATCAACAAGCACTTAAAAAACAAACAAACTGGACTATAGGTACTTAATAATGCCATCAAAATAGATTTTGTTTTTAATGCTTGTCTTTGCTGTTCTATGACACAATGCCACAGATTTTAAGCACCTATCACTTCATTAGCAATATTTTATGAGATTAAATATTAATTTCCTAGAGTCAGAAAGAAACAGCTGAAATCTCTTGGACACATTAATGAGGAAAGAGAGCTTGGAATATCAGATACTCACTGGACATATCGAAGTCAAAAAAGACAGAGGGGAAATAGCGGGCCACCTACCCGACGATTTTGTGTGAACAGATGGCGAAACAGGATTGGGTAAAAACCGAAACTTACTAAGAGCTACAAAAATAGGAAGTTGTAGAGAGCCGTGATCACTGATGACATGAAGGGACACAGCGCATAAGACAAAGAAGTAGCTTACATTTGACTAGTACATGCTCACAAGAATCGTACGGAAGCGAAGATCGAAATGGCTGCACAAACTAACGGTCCCGTCGACATGTCTAATAACTTTTTTTACGATCCAAGGGGTCCTATGTTTACTAACCTTAGCTTAATCTGACACAAGGCTTTAATAAAGGGGCGCCCAACAGGAACCGAATCTAGACCCCTCTTAGTAAAGTTTCTTCAGATTAACATTACTCAGTAACCCTTTATAGATAACTAGAAATTTCGGCTAAGTGTGGTACAAGGCTGCAGTATAGAGTACTCAGTGAAGATAGAACGGACATTTTCCAAACTCTACTAGACTAGCTTATGTCTAGGACAGGTTAACAACAGTAAAGAACCAATAAGAATTGAAGTTACAACAGGATTAAACTTGTTTTCTTCATTAGATTGTGAACATCCCCTCTACAGCAGGCGCCGTTTGCAAAGACAAGCAAAGGATAACAATACATATTTTAATATAATGACCAACAATATATTTTGATAGTAAAATGACAATCATACAACACTAAAAACGTGTAAAAGTACATTTTTATAATATAATTACCAGCAATCCGTACATTTTATAATGTACAAAATATATATCGGAAAAACATACCTTTGCCTTGGAAGTTTAAAACTATGTACAAAATATCTGTAGTTGAAGGCATAAAATTGCATATAGAATATTAAGAGTTGGTCATTCAATAAACCACTGAAATGTTGATATGCCGCTAAACAAAATCAACCAATCCACAGATGGAGCATCCAAAGGGGATTGAACTAACACCACTAGTAAATCTACCAAAAAATTAACATACTATTTATCAGACTTAGTGATGCGGGAAATCGATAGTCAATATGCAGTATTGATTACTAAATTTATACCGTCTTTATCCAGAAACGCTCTGTCTTACTGTATGCAAAATTTAAACTATATATATATATAGTGGACTCTCCCGACAGCCAGACACCAGCATATTGGTTGAAGGTTTTATTGAAGGGCCGAATACAGAGACCTGGTGCACTAACAAACAACCCTCCATAGGTTTTGAATTCAGAGTTGTCCTTCTCTTAGACCAGTTGCCATCCAAAGCTATAGAACTCAGTCTGTCCTGCTATTTACCCATAGCTGGAGGGAGAAGAAGAGGATTAATACTTTTCCCAAGGGTATTAATCTTAAATCCGTTATTTAACTTCTCTCTTTAAAATTTTATTCCTCATCCTCACATTAGCTTTTTTCCTGTTCTTCGTCTATATTTACAACTCTCTCTTTCTTACATTTTTCACCCCCCCCCCATATATATATATATAAACACTAATATTCCATGGTCATAATTTATTCCATTGGAATCGTAAATACGATCCAATTCATCAGACCTACAAATTAAAAAAGAAAACAGAAAAGAACAACTCCGGAAATAAAAATAGAATTTAGAGAGAGTGTAAGTATGAGAGTATGGGACGAATGTTAGTGCTAAAGAGATGGGTAACATACGAGGGAAAGTGGGAGATTAAAACTTAACAGAGAGGGTTTTTTTTAACTAGAGGTGAGTGGAAGGGGGAAATATGAATGTTGTCGGATGTCTAATACATTAAAGATACATTTCGTGGTGACATACACACACCATAGACGATCTAATATTAGATGGAATAAATTATGACCATGGAATATTAGTGTTTAAGCCATTTTTATTATATCCTTACTCTGTCCTGGACATTGAGTTCTACCTGGATTCTATCCTCTCGGAATTTTTTATTCAAGAAATATAGATGTGTGTATATGCACCTGTGTATTTTGCATATATATGTGTATATTTACCACTAATATTATCTATCTATCTATCTATCTATCTATCTATCTATCTATCTATACTGACCACTGACCACACCCAACTGATGATCCAGAACCTCCTGTAATACGGACCGAGAAATCAAATGGAACTGTGCTGTGCAAGAACAATATGCATAAAATGAATACCTATTAACAAACTGTAGAATGCGCGGATAGCGTTGGTGGTTATCGGTGCAGGCCGTTTCCAAATTCCAGTCTATCCTGATGTTTTCCCTTTCGCAAAAATGCCCCTGGGAAAGGCATGGATCTATCTTCTTTCGCCCATCTATGTTTATCCTGGCCTTTAGAGGCTTGGGTGGCTATCAGTCTAGGAGAAGGATTACTCTGACTTCTAAATTGCCGTAGAGAAGATAACGGGAAACTATTACACTATATATTCCAAGAAATAATAGCAATACTCAGATAATAAAAAAATATTCAACGGAGAGCCATAGTTGCCTACGTTCCGAAAGAACAAGACATTTAAAAAAAAAAAAAAAAAAAGAAGTTACCAAACTATGCATCCCTTACCCAACCAAGACCCATAAATAATGCGCTTTGGGAAAACAAAGTATTAATAAAAAAACATCTCTTTTTCACGAGGCGTATATAAGAAGAGACAAATCTCTCGAAACATATCTTCATTTAAATCATTTCCGTTTCTAATGCTTTAAAGATATGAACCGTATATTATTAGGTGGTCAGAATTGCATGATAGAAATGTTATTAAGTTAGTTCTGTTAGTTCGGCAAAACGGATAATCTTATTCTTAGACCAAAGATACCAGAAAACCGGCGCTACTATTTAGATTGTAATAGCTGATGTCTCATTATTGTTATTTTAAAAACAAATATATGCACGCCCATGTTAAGACATGAGAGAATGGCAGAGTCGTTTGTGTTTTGCTTTTTGGCGCTTAGTGTGATGTTTAGTCCCAGTTTGTAGTTGCTATATGGCCAGCTTATGTGAAAGAAAAAAAAAAACAAGAACAAAAATGTTTGCTTATTATTGCATTGGATACATTAGCTGTGTATCGATTAAGCAGGTGACATAGGTGAGGCAGCCTTAAAATGACAAATTAACAGGTAAGTAACCGATCAAAAGGTAGGGTTTTTAAATTTGGCAATGTGTTTAATGTGAAGCAGAAATGCTGGGAGTGGGAAATTTGCATCCGTTTAGGGATATTGCATCTCTGCCAGATTCGTACACCAGGAAAAGTTCAGGTGCAATAAAATAATAATGTTCAGTTTATAAACATCGGCACATAGGAGAAAACAGAAATTGGTGTGAAAGTATAAATTTGAACACACACACACACACACACACACACACACACACACACACACACACACGCACACACACACGCGCACACACATACACATAAGAACGCACATATATATACGCATATCGTCACAAAATTTTATATATATTACATGTTACTTAATTTCAGTGAATTTGAACACATCAAATAAACCAAAAATAGGAGGAACTTTAGCCGCCATTTTGTTCATTGACTTCTCTGAATCAGTATATGATCTAAAAAGGGGGCTATATTAAAGATTACCTAAGTTTTATTTTAATTAATGGCTAAATTAAATGTATATGGTAATTAATAGTGAAATTTTAGGTAGTAGACTGCATGTACACACACATACAAATATATATATATATATATATATATATATATATATATATATATATATATATATATATATATATTTAGTTTATGCAAAACTAGGTAATCCGTATGGGTAGACCCAAGGAGGATGATATCCAGAGAGCTCAATTTAAATTCAGAGCAAATATGTTTGAATAAAAACAGACCACTTTAAGGTTCCATGTAATAAGTTATTTCACCACAACCCCTTTAACAGGGCTCTGGATCATCAGACTTTACTTCCAAAAATTAAAATGAAAAATGAAAAGAAATTTACACATTTTTGACGGACCGCACCAAGCATATGTAAAATTAACGAAGTGAGGAAGTGAGGTGGGAGAGAAGACATGAGTGAGTTAGATGTGGCATTTCAATTCTTTATCCTTAACTCCACTCTGTTTAGGTTAGACGCCGTTTAATTTAACGTCTGTTATCTCTAGATATAGATGGGGTGAGAGAGAAGACCGACATAAAAGGAAGAAGATACAACAAACAATAAATCCCTGAGAGCAGGTTTCACTCAAATTCTTAGACGCTATTATCTCGTATTACTTTAAAGGGTATATTTGGGCGTTAAAGTTTGATATAGATCTAAATGTCTAAACAATCTACGAAGAATTTAATTTGAAGTCTGTTGGAGTTTTGGGTATTTTCTATGAAGTAGTCGATTGGGAAATCCATAGAAAGTACATTGAAAGAATAATCCATTTTATATCTATTAATCCTTTTTTATTTTCCTAAACTTTTTTCTTATTGATTGTTAAGTTGACGTCTATTCGTTTGATTTTTGTTCATAAATTAAACTCGTGACTGTTTTTAGGTACCTAATTATCAAAGGTTATTCCAATTTAAATAATTTTATCATCAATAATGATTATTAAAGTGTAATCTATTTCAATTTAAATTAAATTATCAATTTAAAATTTACCTCTGTATTATTTATTTAAGCTCACTTCCAATTAGAGAATATTAAAGGAGAAAATTGGATAAAAGATTACTAACAGAGAATTAGGTCCTTCTTTTACAATATTCTATATATCCGTACACATACTTTTTTCTTGATTATTCAGTTGATATCCATTCGTTTGAGTTTTGTTCATAAATTAAACTAGTGACTGTTTTTAGATACCTACATACTTATCAAAGGTTCTTCCAATTTAAATAATTTTATCATCAATAATGATTGTTAAAGGGTAATATTTTTCAATTTAATTTAAATTACCAATTTAAAATTTACCTCCGTATTATTTAAACTCACTTCCAATTGGAGAATATTAGAGAATATTGGATACAACATTACTAAGAGAAAATTAGGTCCTTCTTTTACAATATTTTACATATCCATACACATGCACATACACATACACACCTCTAGACATATCCGAACACCTATCTATATCCACATACCTATATCTCCCTATATATCTATGAATCCTTATATACACATGCACACACATCTACACAGAAACTATATGTGTATTTCCATACCTACGCATATACACCTGTAGAGAAATACATACACACATATCTACATACATATCCACACATACACCTATACTTACACATATACATACACACACACAAAGTTATATGTATATCTACATACATATACACATACACATATAAATACCCATATATGTACATCCATACATATGCACATATACATGTGCCCACATATACATAAACACATACACGCACACATATATATATACACCCCCATATACATATATATATATACATATACATACACATATATATCCATATATATATATATGCATATACATACACATACACCCACACACATATATACATATCTATACACATGTCCACACATTCACCCACTTATGCCTGCATTCAAAGATCATATCAATATATAAACTATTATGATTGTTAAAGGGTAATCTATTTCAATTTAAATTAAATTATCAATTTAAAATTTACCTCTGTATTATTTATTTAAGCTCACTTCCAATTGGAGAATATTAAAGGAGAAAATTGGATAAAAGATTACTAACAGAGAATTAGGTCCTTCTTTTACAATATTCTATATATCCGTACACATACTTTTTATTATGAATACACAAAATCGTATAATTTTACATATATCTACACATATATTACCCGCTATCCCATATCTATGGAAAGACATATAAGTGCCCATCTAATTATACACATCCACACTCACAAAAAAAACCTTGTATGCCTTTCTTTCCATATAAAATCATATACATGTACATATCACAAAGCGTATCAGTGTTCAAGTACAATACCATAGTTATATACATACAGTCATGTGTTCGCGCTCATGTGTGCATAGTAACATTTCCAAAAGAAAAAAGAACAAAAATCATTCAATATTAATTTATATATATATATATATATATATATATATATATTCACGTTTCATTAAATAATATAGACAAGTGTTGTCTATTTATTTTATGTAAATTCTTTTCAAAACGTCTGATAGGTTTAATAACATTATCATTGAACGAAGAAATAAATTCACAATAATGATCCATATTTTTTTTATCCAATCTAAGCTTTCGGCTTACATAAGCCATTATCAAAGATGTCAATTACAACATATTAAGCAATATACGGACAAGACAGTGATATATATACTTCTAAGGTTTTTTATATTTATGGGTTAAAGTGCTCAATATCAAAAACAGAGCGCATGTAAATATAGAAGAGGACATTGAAGTCAACACCTAGAGGCGACAGCCTGTTTCATGCTAAACGCAATCGATAGGCTATGTGCGTTGTGTTTTTGCTCGACATTTTATATATAGAAGTCAGTGATGCATTGAAGGCATTGTGTCTTATTGTGGGTAGTCTATTGTATTATTCTAACGGTTATTTGGTAGGCGTGGTTTATTAATTTGTTTATTATTTACTTAGTTTATTTCTTTATTTGGATCAATTTATTTTAATTCTAAACCGCTTTAATCGGCAACTGCTTACAAAGCAATGTAATATACAAAGCTACTGTAAAATCAGCAGATAACGAAAAAAATATGCGTAAGAGTAATTGAAGGATCCTGGAAACAAAGAAACTACGCACATAAAATATCCTTTACACATAGCAAATACGTGAACAGCACAATACTGGGAGATTAAAAACAAAAAAATACAAATCACACCGAAAATATCATGGAAAATAAGGAAAAGAATATCAGCCTGTAACAATTAATCTAAAAACTGTAAAATCTGCTTGTAGGGAAAAATA
>OZ010596.1:28048482-28060982 GCA_963932145.1 Acanthosepion lycidas
CACCGCTTTATCGGAGGTGGAGAAAAATGACGCAATGCCCAGCCGTCGGTTGAACAGTGGTAGAAAAAAATGACGTAATGCCCAGACGCCGGTTGAACAGTGGTAGAGAAAAAATGACTTAATACCCAGACACCGGTTGAACAGTGGTAGAGAAAAATGACGCAATGCCCAACCACCGGTTTAACAGTGGTATAGAAAAATGATGTAATGCCCAGTCGCCGGTTGAACGGTGGTAGAGAAAAATAACTTAATACCCAGACACCAGTTGAACAGTGGTTAAAGAAAAATGACGTGATGCCCAGCCGCCGGTTGAACAGTGGTAGAGAAAAATGACGTAATGCCCAGCCGCCGGTTGAACAGTGGTAGAGAAAAATGACGTGATGCCCAGCCGCCGGTTGAACAGTGGTAGAGAAAAATGACGTAATGCCCAGCCGCCGGTTGAACAGTGGTAGAGAAAATGACTTAATACCCAGACACCGGTTGAACAGTGGTAGAGAAAAATGACGAGATGCCCAACCACCGGTTAAACTGTGGTAGAGAAAAAATGACGTAATGCCCAGCCGCCGGTTGAACGGTGGTAGAGAAAAATAACTTAATACCCAGACACCGGTTGAACAGTGGTTAAAGAAAAATGACGTGATGCCCAGACACCGGTTGAACAGTGGTAGAGAAAAATGACGAGATGCCCAACCACCGGTTTAACAGTGGTAGAGAAAAATGACGTAATGCTCAGTAACTGGTTGAACGGTGGTAGAAAAAATGACTTAACGCCCAGACACCGGTTGAACGGTGGGAAAACACTTGTAACCATAAAAATGGTTACAAGTGTTTTCCCACCGTTCAACCGTTCAATCTAGCAGGTAACCGTAATGGACTGGTCCTCGTCGTAGTGGTAGGCAATAATCGTAGGTAATAGGCGAAGACAATAGGCGTCTACCTATTATCTACCGTGAAGCATTACATACTAATTATTTGTGAATTTTGACTCAGGAACTCAGGCTGAAGGATTCAAATTGTTCAGGAACGCAGGGCTCAAAGGGTTAATGGTTCAACAAAATCCAAGACAATTCATAGATAGCGATGAAAGCAGTGAAAAGTGATTGTCCTGGATCAGCTGACGAGATATATCGAGAACATCTTTTCTTCTCTTGAGTCTATTTTTCTCTCTTGTTACATCCGATAATGATCCTCGATAATTCTGAGACGCTGATAAAGCCGTGAAATCGATAATCGTTGACGAGATATCATGCGTGAATTTCCTTCCTCCTCGGTCTTCTTAATCTGATACTAAATCGGACAGTGTTCAACATTGATATGTTCCAGAAAGGGATATATTTGTTCGAAGTAGCAGTGTTTGTTGATTACTGTAACCGAGTAGGACAATCTAGCAGGTAACCGTAATAGACTGGTCCTCGTCGTAGTGGTAGGCAATAATCGTAGGTAATAGGCGAAGACAATAGGCGTAGCCAATAGAAATCCTCCTGCACCTCCACATCCGTCTGTATTTATGGCTGACACCAGCCAATCATATTACTGTGAGGGGGAACCCAGGTGTATGCATATTCATTACTTCAAAAATCAATTCGTAGATAAGGATGGCAACAGTGTAAACAATGATTGTCTTGGAGTAGTCTGTGAAATATTTCGCCGATCAGACGTCATCCAAAATAACCCGTTTCTAAGTGATTAATCTAATCACAAAATTATCAAAAGCATTTCTCACAGGCTTCTTGGGAATATGCAAACAAGTTACATGCCAGTAAAAAAACATACAATGTGAGATTTGTTCTGTAAGATTCAATGTAAGGAGATATATAATATTATATATCAAAGACAATATTTAGAAAATGTGTGACAAAATAGAAAAAAAAAATCGTCTGACTAGTTTCGTCCATTAAACACCATTGGACTAGAATGGTTATGTTGGTTCGACTACGCATGCGCAAGAATGATGGATGCTGGGAATTTATTTATTTTTTTTAAAATCTAGCCGATTTATTTAGATTCTTTTTTGTTTCCATCACTTTCGTTAGTAGATATCCACACTGATAATAGAAGTTCTGCCAGGAATGAGGAAATGTTGCAAGAGCCCGGGCGCTAATCACCTTGCGATCAAGGCACTTTCTACACATTTCCATCATGGTGAATTGTTTTCTCCTTTATTTTGACATAAAAAAATGATCCTCTGATCAAAGGAGAAAACAATTCGCTACAATGTAAATACCTAGAGTGTGCCTTGATGGCAAGGTTATCTACAGTAAATTTGCGCCCAGGCTCTTACAACATTTCACCATTCTTGGCAGAACTGCTATCATCACAGTGTGGGATATCTACTAACTAAAGTGATGGAAAAAAAAAAAAAAAAATGAAATGAAATCGGTTAGATTAAAAAAATAAATGAAAATTTCCCGGCATCCGTTTCGTGCGCATGTGTAGTCGCACCAACAACAAATCTAGTCCTTTCTTAAGGACGAAAGGCGTCACGAAAACTTTTCTCCACTTTGCAAAACATTCAATGTATGACAAAGTGTAATCTTTTTGGTTTTTTTTTTGTAGAAAACCATACATTTACAGGAGTCGTTCTAAAATAGAGTCCGTTCTTTAATTATATTTTATATATATTATATGATATATTATATAATATATTATATAATTATATATTATGCCTCATAAGGCCGCCAGATATCGTTGCGGTTTCTGTAACAAGCAAGTTTTTAAGTGAGTATGTTGTTAGCCTACAGCAACCTGGTGGATCAGGTTTTGAATTCAGAGTTGTCCTTCTCCTAGACCAGTTGCTATCCAAGGCTATAGAACTACTTACTAAATAGCGAGTGCGGGGGAGAACAAGAGGATTCATACCTTTCCCAAACACGTAAGTGAATATAATGCATTTGATTGGTATTCCCCAATCCGAGCCGTTATCTATTACTATACCGTGCCTCCTTCGTTCTGTCATTCCCAGAAACTTAATAGTAGAACTAAAAAAATATTATGAACATGAACACAATAATCTCAGCTTTCCAAAATATACTCTTTAAATTAGTCTCTTTCCTTCTCAGTTGCTTTATTCCGCTTTTGAATAAGGATATTCATACCCATTTTTTTTATCAATTCACTCTCAAGCAAGGCGACAACGTCACTAAAACGCAAGTGGCTACTACAAGTTAAGGAGAAAGAAACGAAATCCTAAATAAGAAATAAGGGATAAAACTGTACTCCTGTTTAAAAAACTCGGGAAAGGGTGTGAACTGGAATATAGATAAACATATCTACTCCTACTGAAGTTTAGGCGGGAGCGTTAGAAGTATAGAGTCGAAGTAGACTTTGGAAAGAACTGGAAACACAATCCTAAAAAAAAAACGAAGCAATAAACCTCTACTTCTGTTCATAAGACTGAGGATGAGTCAGAACCGGACGATAAGCGAACCTATCTACTCCTATTGAGGAAGGGGAAAATAAATAGTAAATAAAGTTTAGGCGGAGAAGTTAGAAGTATTGAGTTGATATGAAAATATTTTTACGCGATCAAAGCAATGTTTGGTCGGCATATATCATGTCATATAATTTGCTGGTAGATGTGTGCATACTTCAACAGGTCGACCGGTGCATCAGATTCGTTTTTGATTAAAGTTAAAAAATAACCATTTCAGAGTTTAGGCGGAGACGTTAGAAGTATAGAGTCGAAGTGGACTTTAGAAAGAACCGGAAACACAATTCTAAACAGGAAACCAGAGATAAACGTCTACTCCTGTTCAAAAATCCGGAGAGGAGTTTGAACAGGACGAAAGGTGAACCTGTCTTTGTAGAAACATCTTGGCTTCTTTCTGAGTTTTATCTTTCGTCTTGTCATCATTGAAGAGAAAATGAATGCCTCTCTCTCGTGGACTGTGTATTGATGGCCTAGACACTCTTGGGCAGAAACTACCATCTGCAACTTCATGGGCTCTGTCAGCAATGACTGCAATAAATGTTAGTCCCTTCAAGGGTTCATGTGAAATAGTCATTTTCCTGTAATGAGAGAATCAGTCGTATTAGTCTCATTTTCATGCACAGCAGCGGCTTGCTTGCCACTGCACTGCCTGTATGTCTATTCGTCTCTTGTAGGAATACTATTAACTTTAATGACCCATGTCCTTACTGTGGTTGCATCAAATGCTGCCGTTCCGTAAAATTTCATTAATTTTCTGCAAATCTTTGCGGGATTTTCTTCTGAAAACAGGAAATATAAAACCGCGTTGTACGTGAATCTAGAGGGCATCCATTATGAGATGGGATTCTGGGTAGGAAAAGAAAAGTTGACTACAAATTTTTCCTTTACATTTCTATATACTTTATGGATTATAGCTAAATTCTCTTAGGAATTCTCACCTTTTAAAAATATTTCCATGTCATTTTAGAGCATAGGCGATCACGGCTTTCCACAGTTTCCTTTTTGTTATTATCTTTGAGTTGCTTTGACTTTTTGGGAAAGATAGTTGTTATGTAGTGGTTTCACAGTGGAGGCTTTTATTTGTACTAAGTCGGTCCTAAAATAGTCTCGACGTACAAAACGTTAGGAACTTGATGTAATAGGTAATGACGCAGAGTAAATCTATTTGCGGTCGCTGATACTTTAGTATCCGACTAAAGGTCGTCCGGCATCGCCTGACTGACCAACTCTCTGAGCGACTCCCTGAGCGGCTGCTACTACTACTCCTACTTATTATAGGTGGGAGACTCTATTAACTATAGAATAGGCGTGTTCCATTATAACAACAGTAAAGTGGTTTTCCGTTGTCTTCGCCTAGGTTTGAAATTCAATCTGCCATCCAATGCTAGAAGGTCTAGTCCACATTGGGTTTTAACCAACATATGACGGAGGAGACAAAATAAAGATCTATTAAATTTCCCCAACATGAACTCAACAGAGGCGGTCGAAATTTGATATTTGCATTATCTGCACATCCCATTTCCGACCCATAATTTTGAAAATTAAATTAGAATAGCCATCTTGAAATTGAAATCTTTGAGAAAAGTGTTCAAATGAGTCAAGTATTAAGAAGAGCAATTAGATTATTATAAGTACAGAAGCCTAAAAAGAGAGCAAAATTATTATGTTGCATTTTCTTTTTTCTCGTTGAAACATATCCAAAACTTTTCCGTTCGTCCCCACCACGGAAACAGAATCCTAACTCGAGCGAGAGGGAGTAACAATTAAAAAAAAAAAAAAATAACGTATCAGTTCCATCTGATTATGAAAGTTTTAATCACATAATTTTGTTCATATTTGAAATTTTTGGCAGCATCTGCCTTCTTTTCGAGCAAAGTTGCAAAAATTCTTCAAAATGAAATTGTATTAACATTTGATTTAAAACTAGTGAGTGAGTTTTGAAACCCAACAAGAAAGTGTGGAAATGGAAATGAATATTTTCTTTTTAGACTTCCGGTGTGCATTGTGATGTAATGGATAACGAGGCTCTGAATGTGAAATCGAAGAGCCGAGTTCGAATTCCAATCGAGTTCGTTACATTCTCGCAAATATATTTGGGAAAGGCATGAATGCATCTATTCTTCCTGCGGGTATGGGTTGAATAGTAGGGCAGGCTGGTTTCTATAGCCTTGGTTGGAAACCTTCTGTGGGGAAAATCTTCTGCCTAGTCAGTCATGGATCGAAAGAGACAAGATCACCCAAGAGTGTATCACTTAATTTCGGGACGAACAAAACTGTCCATTAATATCTACAAATATAAAATTTCTCTTTGTAATGGAGTAAAAAAAAGAAACAATATATTATAATGCACTTGAAATTAAGAAATTATTGGTATCACCAGCACGATTCTATTAGTATTTGCTATTAGTATAAGCACTGAGGAAGATTAGAAACCTCCAGTTTGTTTTAAGTTGAAACATGAGTACCCGTACGATCACCGAAGTCATTCAACATCGAGCAAGGTCTAGACGGATGGTCGCTTGTGAACCGCAAGCACGGTCTGGACGTATGGTAGCTTGGGAACCGCAAGCAAGGTCTAAGGGAGGGTCGGTTGGGAACCGCTGTTTTAGTAAGCGGGTGGTGCAATTGCTAACGGTTTACAATTAGAAATCGGATTGTAAAGTTCAATTTCAGTCGGGTTCGTTATATTCATCTTTGTGCAAAAAACCCTTGGGAAAATATTAATCTACCTCTACTTTCCCACCTATGGGTAAATTAACAAGACTTGTATCACTAAACCATTATTATCTTAAAAATAAAAAAAATATCTTAGAATTAATATATATATATATATATATATATATATATATATATATATATATATATATATAGTTGAATATTTAGACAGCAATCCTTCGTTTATGCATGTTTCATTAAAAACGACAGATAAATTACTACGGTTAAGCTTCTGATTTAATTTTTCCTGTGTTCGAATAAGAACATCCCTACTACACACTAAGACATACACATAATGCACACACTCAATTAAGCTGAAAAAATTGAATCATCCTTGATAATGGCTAAGCGCTCGGAAATATAAAACATTTGGAAAGTTTTTACACACTCTTTGTCCAGAAAAGAAAGCTCTTGTTCGGACATAAGAAAAATTAAATAAAAAGCTTAACCGTAGTACCATGTCTGTCATTTTTAATGAAACATGCATATATATATATATATATATATATATATATATATATATATATATATGTGTGTGTGTGTGTGTGTGTGTGTGTGTGCGTGTGTGTATTTTTTTGCTTTAAATAATCTGCAAATCCGTAGAAAACGAATCGATCAATCAAAACATATGCAGAAAGTGGTTAAGCCTTCTAAAAGGCGATCTCAATCCGATGGTCATGCTGTATATGCTGTTGAATTTGAAAAGCATTGTCTATTACGTACTCTTTTCTCAGAATCAGACGTTGAATTCGGACAATTAATGTTCTCTTTTAGACTAGGTAAATGTTAGCAATAGATGAGAAGAGTCCAGAATTGGTCAGTCGGAATAGTATCGTCTTTTATTAAAACGCACCAATTTAGAAACCCGACAGAAACTGGTGAAACATGGTTGTGATTTCCTAGTACATCCGCTTTTTACTCACCTGACCTCTTACCTTCGGATTACCACTTATTTCCACTTTTAGGAATTTATAATAAAAAACAGGAAACAAGGGATAAACCTCTATCCCCGTCCTAAAGACCACTGAGGAGTGTGAACTTGACGATAGGCGAACATATATTTTTGGAGAATAGAATTATTAATCTAGCTAAAGAAATGCTAAAAGAGTGGAACAAAATGGTACATATGTGGTTGAAGGTACAAATATTTAAATTGACTCGCTGTTAATTTTAAGTGGGATTCCATTGGTCTCTTTTGTGTCATTTTTAACGTCTACCAATCTTTTGTATATCCAAAATGCTCCCGACGTCAGCATGTTTCTTCCGAATGATTTGACAACATATTCCAAGCTTCTTACGGATTTCATGTTCACTCATTCTTTGTGATATTTCACTAATTTTCATCTGCTTTTCCGACCTCACACTTCCAATTTAAAAATTTAAATGAATTACACTATAAGGAAATGTTGATATCTTAATCAGGGATTATTTCTTTTTACAATGATGCTCACCCTGTCAAAAGCCTAATCGCCACTCGAGGTAGAGGGTTACAGAGTAAGAGGCACAGTTTATAGGTATATGCAAAAGGAATAACGGTTAACCTTAGATTTGAACAGGGAAGCATCCTTTTGGCAGTCGGTTCCACAAAGTAGCGGTTCGTAGGAAGAAGCTGTTCAAGTGGATATTACATCTCATCAATAGAATGCGGAGGGAATGCGGATGATTCGCTACAATGGATGTAGCATGTTGGGTCTTAGCCGTGGAGGTTAGAACTGGAGGAACTAAGGAGTGTAGTTCGTCCGAACACTTTCCATGGAAATAGCAATAGAGCAGTGAGAGGCTTGCGACCTTTCGTCTGTGCGAAAGGGATTGTGGGATGGAAAATATTTCATCCCCCAGGACACGAAGAAGTTTTTGGACTAGGTCGAGACTGGAAAGTGAAAACTGGGCAGCCCCTGTTCATATATAGCAGTAGAATTTCATTTTCTTCCTGATCTGGCTCTTGTAAGCGTAGAGAATAGCATGAGGAGTCAGTTACTTAATGGAACGGTACAGGAACCGATCATTTTTCCAGTATCTTTAGCGATGTGTCGTATTTATCAGTTCCATTTAAAGTCTGGGTTGAATTTAAGTCCCAATAGGCGTTCAATGCAAGGGACATTCCTCAGGGAATAGCCATTTATCGTGATTGGTGAATGTTCTGATTCTGACGTGGGAAAATCATCTTAGATAACTGGTGCAGTAAATATGAGTAAATTGAGGTCTGGGTTGAGTAAGCCGTAATAGGCGTCCAAGACACGCGGCGTCGATTATCTTGAGGAGTGTCCATTGGTTCATAACATTTAAATGCCTTATTTTCAGTATCAAGGTACGGTCAGTTCTGTACCTCGTCTTGTCCTTTAAATACGATAACATTAATTACAGTCTTGAATGACCACAGCTAAGTCGATCTTAGTCGGGATCATCGAGTCAGTGCAAACTATCCTTTCCTTAGCTGCATAATATGTGCTTCACAAGACGTAAATATACTGTGGATGACCTAGCGATTAAAGCACTTTCTATACATTTTCATCTTTTTAAATTGCTTTCTCTTTTAATTAGAGTACCATATTTTTAAATCAAAATTATGGTCAAACTTGTTACAATGAGCAATCAATGCATTTAGTGTGTTGTATTGTAAAAGATCTCTTTTGTATTCATATAATCTTTTATTTAAATTTCTTGAGGTTTCTCCTATGAGTTCCTTGTGACAGTTATTACAGGTGATAAAATAAATTTCTCTTTTTTCACTGAGAAGAAAATGTTTTAATCACTAGATCATCCACAGTAAATTTGTGCCGAGGTTATAATAACATTTCACTATCGCTTGTATATAAAATCTAAGGAAACTGTTGGAAACCTAATATATGGATGTTCTTTCCTAGTCAGGAAAGAATTCAAATAGACACACGATGGTAACTGTAAGGGTAATATTAACCGTTTCTTTATATTTAACTGTAAGGCTAATATTAACCGTTTCTTCATATTTAACTGTAATGGTAATATTAACCGTTTCTTTATATTTACCTGTAAGGCTAATATTAATCGTTTCTTTATATTTAACTGTAAGGCTAATATTAATCGTTTCTTTATATTTAACTGTAATGGTAATATTAACCGTTTCTTTATATTTAACTGTAATGGTAATATTAACCGTTTCTTTATATTTAACTGTAAGGCTAATATTAACCGTTTCTTTATATTTAACTGTAATGGTAATATTAACCGTTTCTTTATATTTAACAGTAAGGCTAATATTAACCGTTTCTTTATATTTAAATGTAATGGTAATATTAACCATTTCTTTATATTTAACTGTAAGGCTAATATTAATCGTTTCTTTATATTTAACTGTAATGGTAATATTAACTGTTTCTTTATATTTAACCCTAAGGCTAACATTAACCGTTTCTTTATATTTAACCGTAAGGGTAATATTAATAGTTTCTTTATATTTGACTGTAAGGCTAATATTAACAGTCTCTTCATATTTAACTGTAAGGCTAATACTAATCGTTTCTTTATATTTAACTGTAATGGTAATATTAACCCTTTCTTTATATTTAACTGTAAGGCTAATATTAACCCTTTCTTTATATTTAACTGTAATGGTAATATTAACCGTTTCTTTATATTTAACTGTAATGGTAATATTAACTGTTTCTTTATATTTAACTGTAATGGTAATATTAACCGTTTCTTTATATTTAACCCTAAGGCTAACATTAACCGTTTCTTTATATTTAACTGTAATGGTAATATTAATCGTTTCTTTATATTTAACTGTAAGGCTAATATTAACAGTTTCTTCATATTTAACTGTAAGGCTAATATTAACCGTTTCTTTATATTTAACTGTAAGGCTAATATTAATCGTTTCTTTATATTTAACTGTAAGGCTAATATTAACCGTTTCTTGATATTTAACTGTAATGGTAATATTAGCCGTTCATTTATATTTAACTGTAATGGTAATATTAACCGTTTCTTTTTATTTAACTGTAAGGCTAATATTAATCGTTTCTTTATATTTAAGTGTAAGGCTGATATTAATCGTTTCTTTATATTTAACTGTAATGGTATTATTAAATGTTTCTTCATATTTAACTGTAATGGTAATATCAACCGTTTCTTTATATTTAACTGTAAGGCTGTATCTTTATAAGGTAACATTTTCCATTCATTGTCGTGGCAGTCAGTGTTACTTAAGGTTGAAATTTACTGAATTTTTCTCTTGAAACAATTTTTCAGGAAAATAGTTCTTCTCAATTCTACTAACCATCATCTCTTTTTTTCCGTATTGGGAAATGATTTTCATTCCTAAGCTTTTGTTTTGAAGTAGTATGGAAAATCAGCATCTTCATTATACGATTATTTTCTCTTCATTTTAGTCGTTGTTGCCGTTGAAAGTGCTTGTGTGATGTGGTTTCTTTTATTTAACACAATTCTTTGTGATTATGTAGCGCCAGTGCACGAGGTTCGCTGAATCCTACGGATCCTTTTTAACGATAGGTTTGAGGAATCGGTTACATGCAGTTGGCATGTTAGCTATTTCTGAACGAGCATGACGCAATGCATGGCATCCATAAGAAAGTTTCCAGTGTTTCGTTTATTGTTTTTGCTTTGTAGAAACTTGCGGTATTCTATGAAACTACCCCGAAGCATCGACCTTTTTCATTTAGACAAATGCCCAATTACACATACAAACAAAACCAACCAACCAACCAAACAAAAAACAATTTTATTTTATCTGTAGGAATATTACATGCTTCTTCTTGTATTGCTGTGTCCCTTCAGGTAGATGGCGATCATAGCTCTCCACAATTTCCTATCTTTTATAGCTTTTAATAAATTGTGTCTTTTGTTATCTCGCCTGAACCCTGTTTTGCCAAACATTTACAGAAGCTCGTTAGGTAGGTTATGCGCCGTTCTCCTTTCTGTCCTTTATTTTCAATATGTCCCGTGAGTATCAAATTTTCTAAACCCTCTTTTCTCATCATATTCCCATGAAATTCCAACTGTCTCTTTCTGGTTCTAAGTATAAGTCTCCTTTTTTTCCAATTTTCTCTAAAACTTCGTCGTCGCTCACATGTTCAGTCCATGGCATTCTCAGCATTCTTCTGTAGAACCACATATATATTGCTTCAAGTCTCTTTTTCATCTCTGAGAGGATTGCCCAGCATTCACCGCCATATAGGAGGACTTATATTGCATAACAGTTCAGTTCTTTTCTTTGTTTCTAATGACATTTTCCTGTTCTTAATACTTTGCTTAGCTTTTTGAAGGCATCTTTCGCCATACTAATGGATTTCAGTGTCGTACTTTCCGTCCTCTGTTAAAACGCTTCCCAGATATTTAAACATTTGTACTCGCTTGATTTTATCATCTAGCATGTAAGTCATGTTAGGAAGTTCTTTTGCTGACAATCGTGCAGTCTGTCTTCTTACAATTGATGTTTAGTCCTTTCTTCTCGCTTTTCTTTATTTCATATTAATCTAAGGGAAGTAACTGTAAGAGTTCCGGCAGTTTCGTTTTTGTGTCTTTTATCAATGCTATTCTACTCAGGAGAGCATTTTTACTTCAAAGGAAATATAAAAACCGTACATGTTAAGTATCAATTAATTTGCGAAATTGTGCAAACAGAAGGTATATATATTTACTACTTTGATTTATCGTATTTACCACAAACCCTTATAGCACAAAAAACCCTTCTTTGTGGCAACGTCCCACCATCACCGAGCAAACGCTGAAATTTCATTTGTGACATTTCTCCTCCTCTTGCGTGCAACAATCTCAATGCGAAACCGTCTCCCTTGAGTGGCTCATGAGCCTTGTATTGTAGGAAAAATTAGTAAAAAAGAAAAGAAAAAAGAATATAAAGCAAATTACAAAAATAATTTTTATAGCAATTGTCCTGAAAAAGGGAAAAAATAGCCAAACAAAACGAAACAAAAAAGAGATCCAATTTATAAAAGTCTAAGGGAAGTAACTCTAACATTCCTTATAAACGTTATTACTTAACTTGAATGACTACAAAATCATTTTGAAGTGAGAGAGCAAAGAAAAAAGAAAACGTACTGTGAAATCGATTTCAGAGACAAATTGATTTGCATGTGAGGAATTATAAAAATACTTTGAATACGCCCAAAGGGCCGTGGTTATAGAAAAGGGTGTCACCAGCCTCTGGAGGGTCTGTATTCGATTCTTCCAAAACGTTTGTTCTGGAATGTCTTTTCGCCACTGTAATCAAAATATATGTGGACTAGTCTGGCGGTTCCAAGAACTAAATTGTTGCACTCTCATACACAGCAAACAACGTACGCGAAAGTTCAATACACACACACACACATACACACACACACACATATATATACTG
>OZ010596.1:28065982-28120982 GCA_963932145.1 Acanthosepion lycidas
TAGACGGAAAATTCTCAAGAGTACCGCTATTGAATCTTATCAAAATATAAATCTGAGCCCCGGATTACTTTTAAAAGAATTACTCCCATCCCAAGCAAACATATATGAGTATAAAAATATAAAAATAAAAATAAATATATTATATTTATTTATATATGTAAATAAAAAATATAAATAATAAAAATTAAAAGAAAACGGTTAAGTTCATAATCGCCTGGAATTTAAAAAATATTTTATACATGAATTCATCCCATACTAAAATAATGATTTCCTATTTTTACATACGCACGCACGCACGCACGCGCGCACGCGCGCACACATATATATATATTTATACACATATGTATAATTTATATTTAAATTTGTACACACACACATATATATATTTATAATATATACATGGATTCCATATTTTCAAAAGAAATGGATTCAGCACGTGGATTTTTTTATCCATATATTTATATATAACGAGGAACATATCTCTCAAAAGAAGTGGTGGAAAAATTCGCTTTTATTTGTATCCTGTTAGAACAAACGTAAGAAAACATTTGTGTACTAAGCGATAGTGTGTGTGTGTGTGTGCGTGTGCGTGCGTGCACGTGTGTATGTATGTGTGTGTGTGTGCGTGCGTGCGTGCGCGTGTGTATATGTGTGTGTGTGTGAAGGTTCGTGGTTTGTGTGAAATTAAGTATTCGGTTTGACGGAAGAAAAAACATATCCCTGTGGAGAGAAGTCCTAATATTGTTACTACATTGCGAATCGTAAAAAAAAAAGAAACAAAAAAAACACGGAAAAATGCTCATATCCGTTTCTTTTTATAGTCCTAAATAGAACGACATTTAATGGGCATCTTGGTATACGGAAACGTCATATAGGCTGATTGAGCCACAGAGGATTGTTCGGTTAGCAAGGAAGATTGTTGTTTAAAAACAGTAAAATAGGATACAGGTTCGATTCCTGTCGAAGGATGAATATTTTCTATGAAAATTTCTCGGACATTCAGGCCGGTAAATGATGTTTAATACTGTTTATTATAAACAGAGCATTTACTTAAATATTTGTATCTATAAAAAGAATGTATAAACATAAAAATGTCTTTAAATATTTGTCGGATTTTGTCCATTTCATAAAGTGTGATGTCATTTGTTTACATTTGGATACGCATCGAGCAGATATGAATGTAGGTGAGAGATTCATGGAAGATTCTAGTTTCAAAGCAGTAAAATTGACCTTGCGAACCGAACGATCCTCTGTGGCTCAATCGGTTAAGGCACGTCAAGCTATGTAACAGTCAATTATAGGATGCAAGTTCGATTCCTGTCGGAGGACGAATATTTTTTATGAAGATTTCTCGGACATTCAGGCCGGTAAATAATATCAATACTGTTTATTATAAACAGAGCATTTACTTAAATATTTGTATCGATAAAAAGAATGTATAAACATAAAAATGTCTTATATATATATACATATATATATATATATATATATATATATATATATATATAGATAGATAGATAGATAGATAGATAACTAGACTGTGATGGATAAAATGTCGTCTGAATTCCGCAAAAATGAAAATAACACTGACATCTAATTTTAAGAGATATATTTACCAAAATTACACAAATATCTTGAAATATTAAAGATTAAATTTATTCAATAAAATCGCCACTAGCTTCAACCTCGGTCTCCAAGAGTCTTCGGAATCTCCTGCATCTCTTCTGGACAGTCTCCTTGTTTAAGTTGGTGAATGCTGTCATTATCCTTGCGTTCAGTTCATCTTCGGTGTTACAATGACTTTTGTAGGTCTCTCGATAAACTGCGACCCACATATAATAATCAAGGGGGTTGCAGTCTAGAGAGTTAGGTGGACAGATGTAAGAGGCGATCTGATCGCAGAAATTGTCTGACAGCCATGATTGGGTTCTCCTGCTTGTGTGGCATGGTGCAGAATCCGGTGCAGAGTGTTTTCCAGTAGTTACCCTCTTGATCCAAGGCTGCACTACTTCCTTAGGGCACTTGATATAAGCCTCCGTGTTATGGCTAAGGCCCTGTGGGAAGATGAATGGAGGCATAATGTCGCCATCAGTAGTGATCCATACAAACACCATGATGTTGATTGAATATATCAATCAAATCTTCCGAATCCCCTGGACTGTCCTCAGATTGACACCCAAACATACTGAAATGTTCGTATTAGAGCTTCCGGTGTGAATGCCAAGCAGTACAGCATGCTGTTTCCAAATTTCTGGTGGGATGAATTGCGTCATGGTGCGCTTTTTCTCACGGACGGTGTCCAACTGATCCTACTATACTGTGCAGTGGATAAAATCTAAAACAAACAACGCGCATGCGCGAAATTACAAATATAAAATGACGACAATTTACACATCGAACCCTATGTGTGTGTGTGTATGTGCGTGTAAATTATTTTCAGATAGAGTGTATTTTTAAAGGACAAAAATGAATAAAATTACAAGAAGCAAAACTGTTCCTGACCGACGCGTATCGCCCTCTAATGGAATTTATCAAGGCAAATATAGGATTTAGTTTGTTGCACGTGTTTATATATAAAACGGTGTCATTGGTTTCTCAAGGCCTTTAAATCTGAGAATTTTCATGAATATTCATCATGTGGTTGAAAGGTCAGTGAAACCATGTAGAGGGCACAAAGTGCCATAATTCAAGACTTCATGAACGTTCTCAAATTTAAAAGTTTTGACGAACCAATGGCATCCTTGCTTTTGTGCAACACAATAAATCCTACATTTGTCTTGGTAGAGTCCATTCGAGGACAAAACGCGTTGGCTAAAATTTATATATATATATATATATGATTTAATTTATATATATATATATATATATATATATATATATATATATATATATATATATATATATATATATATATATATATATATATATAGGATTTATTTTGTTGCACGTGTTTATATACAAAATGATGCCATTGGTTTATCAAGACTGAATTTGAGAATGTTCATGATTGTTCATCAGGTGTTTGAAAAGTCAGTCAAAAAAACACGTGGCGGACACAAAGTGCCATAATTCAAAGTTTGTTTATGCAAAAGTAAGCGAGTAATATTCAAGAAATATTTTTTTAATTCATGGATATTGTTTAAATTGTGATCAGATTGCTATGGTCTGGGATGGACGTATGTGCTGTGGATTTAAAAAAACAACAACAAAAAACAAAAAAAAACAAACACGTAGTAATGGATTCAACCTTTTTCTTGTGATTTTTCAACATTATTGTAGTCGCATATGTTGGCTTGGGAAAGTAGTAATTCTTTTAGGAAAGCCGAGATTGAAAAGAAACTGGTGCGCAGATTTATATCTTGATGAGTTTAGATAGCGGCAACCTTGAGAATTTTCATTCAGAGTAAATTACTTTCTTTTCTTTTTTGATAAGTGTGAGATTTTTTAGACCAAAATTGTGGTTGAATGCATTTCTGTGTATAAGTACTATATTTGATAAATTGCTATGTCCATTTTGTGTTCATACATACATACATAATATAATATAATATGATATAATATATTATAATATTAGGTTGGTGGAAAAATAATATCGTTTTTTGACGTATTTTTTAACGTCAAAAACGATATTATTTTTGCACCGACCTAATATATACCGTATAGCTGATCTAAATAATGATCTGTCTCTGAAGAAAGTGAACTTTAAAGCTGTAGTTTTCATTTGATTTATCGTTGATTTTGGGTTACTCCTTGTATTGGTCGAAAGGCGTCTTTCAAATTCTTTTAAAGAGAGACTGGGATATTCATGAGTTTCTGATTTAACTCCTTTCTCCTTCTGACAGCTTTATTGTTTGCTGGGGAGAGGATGTGTGTGTTATGTGTAGGTTATCTTTTAGTTTTTTTTTTTGTGTGTGTGTGTGTGATGTGTGTATTTGTATATATCTGTGAGTGCTATATATGTGGGTGACTTTAACACGACTGCAAGCATGTCTGCCTAGGGTGGTTGAGAAACATGGGTGGGGGTGATCTTCGGGATTATATATTAATTCTATCTGTGGTGTTTAGTCTGTTGTTAAGTACATCCGGTTGAAGTGTTTTGAGGCGAAATATCCATTTATTTTCATGTTAACTGGGACAATGAATGCTTTGTTTAATCGTCTGAGAGAGCAATTTTTGGTTTCCACCAGTATTACCTCCAAGATTATGCTGAAGATGCAAGAAATTCAACTCAGTACGTTACCAGTCACTTAATCGTGATAATTCTCCAATTAATCTTTGAGGGAGAAGAAAATTCCAGCGAAATATATTAGGCTTTATTTTTGTATCACGATCGATTTTTTTTAAATCACGTTTTTTCACTATAATGTTCACTATAATATGAACAGTTATAAAACATTTCTGATAGGAGAAAAAGAAATTGGACATAGAATAGGCTGCGCTAGAGGTAGTTTCTCCCAACACCGCAAGTTGCTACAGAACCCCCCCCTCAAAAAAAAATATCATTTCTGCTGATGACACAATTATTTGCTCTTAACAGTAAGTTTGATCGAATCAATAAGGTCAAATAAGAAATTTATCTCAGAAATCACCTACAATCTGTCGTTAACTAAGACAAGTTAATTTTAACGCTTCAAATGCGTAACTGTTCTCTGTTAATCACTTGAAAGAACCCGTTTTGCCTTCCGTCTGCATAGTTAATGCTAACCTTCAGGAGAATGACTCGTTGAGCCTTCTCGGGGTAAGATATCACGCGTGTGGACGTCATAAAAATCTCATGCAATAACGGATGACGGAATATTTTTCAAGGTCAAACAATTTTCATCATACACCCCGAAAATACATTCATATTACTGCACACCACTGCAAATGACCTAATCTGAAGAAAAAATAGAAATCAATTACATTCTCTCACTCCAGTGGGTCTAAAAATGACCTTATGGTGAAAGAAAGGAAACTAAACAGTTATTTCAATTAATTTGCACAAGGGTATATATAAGCTTAAATAAATATATACTTAATATAGCATAAGCAACATAGAAATGGATTTGCAGAAGGATGCTGAGAATACCATCGACAGAAAATGTGGACAATAAGGAAGTCTTAGGGAAAATGAGAATGAAAAGAATAATTGCTCATACTATCAGAAAACGAAAGCTTAGAAAATTTAATAGTTGCAAGGTATACTGGTGAATAGGTATAGTGAGTAATCTATGTAATATGTTTAAGAAATGGCTTGTAAATTTTAAAATAAAACTGCTTTCATTTAATCTTGCAGGTTTATAAATTTTCTGGACTGATGCTACATAATCACATAGAACTGTACCCAATAACATAAACCATATTACTTGAAGATTTTCAATAACAACAACTAAAATGGATATCATATGTAACTCATAGCGAAAGTAATGGCGTGATCAAACAAAAAATTAAGAAGGAAACCCCCATTAATACTGAAAAGAGCGATAACAGTTAGTGGACTTGAAAAACCTATTTTCCGAAGTACTCTTTTAAGAGAAAAAAATTTATAGATTTCAAACGACTTTAGAACTGGCTGTTCAGCGAATAAATGACGACTGTTTCCTTATAAGGAAAACGCTAGCATTGCCATTACTTTTTTTTTTGTAAACTTTGCAATTAAGTTAAAACTACTAGCTTGTAATTTTTGCACGGCAATTTTTATGCAGTTTATTTACGAAAACCGAAAAGTCCTCGGCCTGACCAAGTTGAATGACCTCGAATTTACCTTCTATTCTACATATTTAACTTGTGGTTCAATATACTTGATAGCTCATTTCTAAAGTTTATTAGACCCTTCCAAAATCTTCTGATACTTGGTCATTGCTATTTTTAAATATTACCGTGTGTTCCTTCAAGACGTAGGCGAACATAACTCTCTAGACTTTCGTTCTATTAATCTCTTTAAATTGCCATAACTTCCAGGGAAGATTGATGGCACATCTGGCCTAGAAAGTCGCAACAAAACCCGAAGAAAACTCTGCAACGTTATCAATCCTGACCTGGCATCTCGCTTTCAGTCATTTTCCCGCCACTATAACGTAGCTTCTCTCTACCTTTTCTTTTCTGGTTGTTTATTTGACTTTATTGAATCTTTCTTATGAAACCAGGTAATGATGGACGTTTTGAACGGCCACTCCTCTAGATCATTTTGCGCTCTATTCTTTGAACCCATTCATCAATTTACTTCATCAATTAAATTCCTGATATCACCAATTTTCGACTCGGTATCTATCCTGATGACACTCGTGTTTACTCCTTTCTTTACTCCTGTACGTCTTTTTAATTTTAAAAACTCTAAAAAAAAATGTCTCTCTATTAGTCATCTTAAAGAACTATTTTGTCTTCCATCAGTATGACTGATGCTAACCTCTAGGAGAGCTTCTACTCGCCAGAATCTATCTTTCACTTTTCGAAGTATGCCATTCGTTCGTGCATTGGATATTGTTGTCACATCTGATCTGGTGCATTCGCTATGAGTCAAGAGATTCGTGACAAAATCCGAAGAATCTGCAATGCAATCGGTACTGACCTGGCATCCCGCTTTCAGTCACTTTCCCACTACTTTAACGTAGCTTTCCTGTTACTTTTCGATAAATATTTTCATGGTAGGTGTTCCGTTGAGCTTTCCTCTATGGGACCTCGACCTCGCGAATTCAAGCGCGGTACAGAATTAGCAGTTAGTTCTTATAATTTTCCTTTTTCCTTTTTTTTTCTCTCTATATAACGTGTGAAGGCACGTGCGATACCTTGGCATCGTCAACCGCAAACCTTGGGAGGTAACAAGGTTTCGGTGGGTAAGGCGGTACTGTCACCCCAGGCGCCACCAGCAGCTTTTGCAACCGGATAGGGTAATGTTTTTTTTTTTTTTTTTTTTTTTTTTTTTTTGTTGTTGTGTAGACAGTTGGAATTACTAGATGTAAATTCTATTATAATAGTTTCTACTCCCGCCTTCCTCGCTTGGGGAACAATCTTCCAGGTTTCCTGTCAAATACGATCTTCATATGTTTTTTTTTTTTTTTTTTATAACTGTCTTCTGTTATTGTCCTTTTTCTTCAGTATTGTTTTCTATGTTTTGTTTACTCGCAGTAATCTATTGCAAATTACTGGCTTTATCACCTTGCTTGGGGTGAAATGGTTAAAAAATACTTACATTTCCAACTAACCATGTGATCTTGAAACTGAATTCATTTACATTTCAGAACACAAATGCATCATACCACCGGCGCCCACAAATGGTCTCCGCGACTGCTATAAAGGCAAAACAGGAATGCACTGCTCATTGTCCTGTATAGAGGGATACGCTTTTGCTATTCCACCACCTAATGAATATTATTGTGATTTTAAAGATCCCCGATGGACGCCGGCCGACAAGTTGCCCTTTCCGGACTGTTCAGGTGAGTGGTTTTATATTATTATTATTATTATTATTATTATTATTATTATTATTATTATTATTATTATTACTATTATTATTATTATTGATGTTCTTTCATTTCCCTCTCACCCTTGTTTCTCACTCCCACACATACACACTCACTGAAATTTTGTTTTTATACCTGGAGTTATTTTTTCTGTTTTCTTTTGAATTTGTAGGTCTGATGAATTGGATCGTGATTGCGATTCCAATGTAATAAATTATAACCATGGAATATTAGTGTTTGGGCCTTTTAGATCACACACACACACAAATATATATATATATATATATATATATATATATATATATATATATATATATATATATATATATATACGCAAATTACATTAAAAATGACTGACAAGTTACTGCGGTTAAACATAGTAAATATTTGGACAATTTCTATATAATTTATGTCCAGAAAATAAGAAAATTATAAGAACACAAGAAAAATTAAATAAAAAATTAACCGCAGTACTTTATCAGTCGTTTTTTAATGAAACTTGTATAAAAGAAGGATTGCTGCCGAGAGAAAGCGAGAGAAACAGACAGAAAAAGAGAGAAAGAGAGAGAGAGAGAAAGATAATGAGAGAGAAAATGATAGAAGGGGTGGAGAGCCTTAAACATTGGTTATTGAACGGATGGTTTTAAATTTTTTTAGTACCATTGTTTACCAATACAAAGTCCAAAAGCCACTCAAGGTAAAGGGTTAATGAAGGACGCTGTTGTAAGAGTGTAACAGGAGGAAGTAAAAAAAAGGTATATTATGAGGATATGTAGGATAGATAATTGTTGACTCTATCGTTGAAGCAGTAAAGTTCTGGGAAGTATACTCGCGGGTGTCTTTTTTAAAAGTGACACTTCTTGGAAAATGATCATAATTATTTACTCATTCGTTTTTTTTGTGCTTGTTGGGTGTGGGGTAGGGAAGAAAGAGAAGAAGAGAAAGAAATAAAATGAGAGAGAGAGAGAGAGAGAGAGAGAGAGAGATGGGATAAAGAAAGAACGTTTGCCGGAGGGAAAATTTGTCCTGATTAGAGAGGGGCAAGCAAGAGAAAGACATAGAAATAGAAGGTGAGAATGATATGGAAACAGAAAACGATAGGAAGACAGAAATAGAATGAGTGTGTATGTGTGTGTGTGTGTGAGAGAGAGAGAGAGAGAAAGAGGGAGTGAGAAAGAGAGAGAGAGGCAATGTGTGTGAAAAGGCACGGAAAGACTGGTGACTATACTTTCATTACAAGGTAATTTACCTTAAACATGTTTGCTTGAAAAGTCAAAATCACTATAAATAAACTTTTAAAACTTTCAGAATTGTTGTGCCATTTTTACTTCAGACAAATTCTCTATCGATTTTTAACATAAAATGTGTCGATAATGCCCGTCAAAAATGTACTTCCAAATGTACTCTCACGTCTGGAATTTTGATTTATTTTCCCCACCTACCAACTCTTATTCCAGACCCCAGATTTTTCAAGCTGATCTAACATTCCCGTTTATTCCAACCACTTCTGCCTGTATTTTTACTTCGAAATGAAATTTCCTGAACTTCCCTTTTATTCTAACTCTCATTATATTACTTGCATTATTTACATTATTCGAACTATCATTATATTCACAACGTTTCGGCCGTTGTACGCTCTGTCCTTCGTCAGGTGACTGGAATTTCTAAACGAACCCTTTATTTCGTCCACCGGAGTAGATTGTTCTAGTTCCACTAGCCTCCTCCGGATGTTATTTCCCTTTAACTCAACTCTCCAAGTTTGTTTCACCGCTGTTGTTGTATTGACTCACAACTTTTTGGACCTAGTCACTGGATCTAACCAACGTCTTTATTCACTGGGTCATCTGAGGGAATCTGTGTGTGAATTTCTAGGACTTATAAACCTAATTTCTCAGCAACCATATTGCAATTTTTTGTTATTGATTTTTTTTACCAGAGCTTGTATTGCAATGTTTTTTGTTGTTATCACTTTTCTCTGGTACTCCTTATTACTGGTTCCCATATTGTATTCGTTTCTATGCTTGGTCGGCACAGGAGATTTTTGTGGCCGAGCATTATATTCCGTTTGAGGGTGCTGGCTACTTCTATAATTAACGTAAGCTCTCTACGAAATCACTTTACTTGAACTAACGGTGGTGAAAAGGTAAATGCATAAAATGACAGAGACCGATTGATTTGCAATGCAAGATCACATTTATTTAACAAAAATAAACACAGGAAAGTTCAAGAGTTTCTTTACCTAGAAATAAATGGAATACAAAGCGAAAATTGTTAATAAATGTATTCGTGTGTGACTTGCCTGTTTAGGCGTGTTTTGTGTGTGAAGCTTCTACAGACCTATTTACACCGTTGTGAAAAGTTGATGGCACACACTTCGAAAGGAGGAAAACAGGAAGAGAGAGTTATTTAAGAGTTCGCTTGTATTTATACTCCCATAGCTGCTGCTGATACTATACTTCTTAAGGGCTGCTACTGATACTATGTATATTAAGACACTACACCGTACTTAAGGTTAAAGAAGCCAATATACGAATGTTCGTATTTATTTTTTTCAGCCCAGCAAGTTTCAAATGATGTCATCCAGCCGGCGAAGCTAATCTTCATGAGTAAACTGTCCTGTAATGAGAAGACAACTCTTAACCGAATTGCTGACAACTTTCAAAATAGAGTAACTCAACTGGTTTGTATTTATTTGTTTCATATTAGCGCAGTAGAAGACAAATTCCAACGATGCTACCTACAGCCACACAACCTAACTCTAACATGATTCATTACGAATAGCAAACTTTACAATTGAATAAAGTAAACAAATAAATAAGGAAAAGAAAAAAGAAATATACTAAAATAAAAGTAAATAAATTCAAGACAAGGAATATAAATAATACAAAATATTAGCCCGACGCCCCCAAACCATTTTTCCTTAACTTCTTTTCTTAACACACACACACACACACACACGGTAAGCCTTAAATTTAAATTTCTGGCGTCTGATTGTCTAGACGCAGACCCAAACCAACTCTATTCTGTCTCCAGACGCTGTTGTATTTGGCTACTTTGAAATATCCCACATTTTGATAGCAATAGAATTATTAGGTTGGTGCAAAAATAATGACGTAATAATATCGTTTTTTGACGTATTTTTTGACGTCAAAAAACGACATTATTACGTCATTATTTTTGCACTAACCTAATATTAGGTTGGTGCAAAAATAATGTCGGTTTTTGACGTATTTTTTAACGTCAAAAACCGACATTATTTTTGCACCAACCTAATATTAAGAAATGTCAAATGTGGTATGGGCGGGGACTCAAATTTAACTTGAAAAGCTCAGAAATTAGTACACTTTCTATATATTTTCGCCTCAGTAAATTACTTTCTCTTTTAATTTCTCCTTCGTCTTCTTGCTTTCCACTTTGATCTTCAAAAATTTAGATACAACCCCAATCGGCAGATTCTGTTTCTTGTCTTAAACCTGTTCATTTGTCTGTTTAATAAAGATTTTTCTCATGTCCTTTCATTCTTATTAAATCTCTGTATTTTAGTGGCTTTATCGCCTTAAATGGGATGAAACGATTAAAAATGTAAAACTGCATTGAGTCGAAATTATAGTCAGATTAGTTACAAAGAATGTTCAATGCACTGACTCGTAAGATGTCCGTTTCTATTTATATAATGTTTTATTTAAATTCTTACAAGTCTCACCCGAGTATTTCTCATGTTTTAATTAGAGTGTACAGCAATGTTTTTCAACCATTTTTTTTATTTCACGTCTCACTTCAACTTAAAGTTAAGCTTCCGCGACACGCATAAATTATGATGGGTTAATTTGCAGTTTAGAACCCGCGCTCAGTTCGCATTAAAAATGTCCAGAATACTACGTGTAAGCGTACGCGCTTCTTTCGAAAATGACTTGATAAATTTTATAAAATCTACTGTTTTGGAGTTATCGACAGTAAAGGTTCGGATTCATTCGCGTCGCAGCAGCCATTACAGGCGTTGTTTGCATACATTCGCTGCGAATAGCTATGAGAAATATGCACTTGTTTTTTATTATTGCGCACGTCGCACTCAGTTGAGCGTGTGTATGTAAATAGTTCTCTTGCGCAGTAACTGAAGCATGTTGAGACAAGTAAGATCAGTAAAAAAAAAAAGAAGCCCGCTAACTACATTCTTCCGCGTTTAGTTTCCCGCAGCGAATGTATGCAAACAACGCCAGTAATGGCTGCCGCCAACGACGCGAATGAATCCGAACTTTTACTGTCGATAACTCCAAAACGGAAGATTTTATTAAATTTATTAAGACAGATTCGAATGAAGCATATACATTTACACATAAATGTCACTATTCTGGAAATTTTTAATGCGAACTGAGCGCGTGTGATAAACTGCAAATCAATCTTATAATAATAAAAAAAAGAGTAAATAAAAAGGATATACATTTTATGATTTATTTATTAACACAATGAAAACAATTTATTATAATTTGTAATAAAAAGATAATTAATATTCCTTAAAAATAACTCATATTTATTCATTTATTTTTCTGTTTACTATTTAACATTTAATGAGATGTCCCAGTTTGATGTATTTTTATTTTCTTTTTCTCGAATTTTGGACATATACAAACTTAAATCTTCTTCCAAGGATTCTAAGTTTTTGTTTTTAATATTGTTGACAGCAGAAAAGCTTGAAATATGACGTTGGGAAAAGAAAAAAGAATTTCTATTGAATTTTTTGTAAAATTTCACCCATATAAACCAACCCACGTTATATGTTATATATACGTTTATCTATTATAATAAAGATGTACTCGTATAATCAATTGAAATGGATTTGAATTTTTATATATACACTTATTGTGCTTTGGATTTCGTTCGAAAATAATATAATTAATTATTAAAAAACATCGCGTCACACCTACAATTGTCTCACGACACACGAATGTGATTTCTCCGCGTGTATGTGTGAAAAATAAGGCAAGGGAGAAAGTGAGGAGGTAAGTGTAAATCTCGCGGATCTTGTCGTGGAAGAGTATTAGTGTCACGTAGGTTGTTACGGAAGACGAGTGAGTGTCACGTAGCTTGGTGAAGAAAAGTGCAAGTGTCACGTAGGTCGGTTAGGAAGACGGATGAAGGAGTAAGGGAATCTTTGTTAAACCGTGGTGTCGTGATCTGTTGCAGTATGTTGACGTTCCTCCTTACTGGCTTGTCTGGCCTGGTGAATTTGCTATATACTCTTCAAAGGGATCACGAAGCATTTTTTTAAATTATTATTGTGGGCGCGGACGCGACCCATTGGTTGAAAAATGTTAAATATTTATTTTCAAAGGATTCATTTATTAACGGGGAAGATGCGCAGATCCTCCGACTCAGAAACCATTTTTTTTTTTTGTCATTTGATAATTGTTTGTTTTGGTGTTTATTTCTGTCTTCGCTCCACGACCCTATTTTGATCATTCATATATATATATATATATATATATATATATATATATATATATATATATATATCCAGTCTCTATTTCATGACATTTTGTATATATGTATCAATATGTTGACGCGTTTGAATAAATATTTTCAGGTGAACAACATGTGTGATGACAACATGGTCTGTAACGTCGACGATATGAATACAAATTGCGAAGAGAGTGGTAAGAAAGGAAGATTTCTTTGATAAAATAAAATAGTTAATCTGTAGCCTACCGTAGAGCAACAGTTAACAAGATAGTTTTGCTGACCATTACAGTACAGTAACTTGGATTTTTACAGAGCACTCCACTATTGTGGCCTTTTGCCAAACGAAGATATGTTTTCTAACAATCTTTACCATGCATATACAATGTTCTCAGTAGCTCCTTGTTTCAGATTTGAGGCTCGTTATTATTTAGACATCAGCTGGGTTTTGCGTTAGCCCTCAGTGTACTGCAACAATTAGAGCTCCAGAGATACACCCAATAATGAAGATAAACAGAGTATCTACCACTGAACCTCATAAACGAAAAAACAAGCCGGTAAATTTTCATTTTAACACCCGAGCGCTAATATCCCTTCAAATTTTTCCCAAATAATCTTATTTCCGTGCAAATGTATATGCTAAACGCAAATCAACAATTAGATATTAAAGAAACCTACCTTTTTGGATGTTAACGACCCGAAAAAAATCGGACTTTTTCCTGGTCTTTCGTCAGCCATTACCAGCTTATTGATAAGTAATCCAGTGCTGAATTCTGTCGGTGGACGTATACAATTTGGACCTATTTACTCCATTCACAGTAATTCCTTGTAGTTAACTTTCAAATTAGGGTTAGGTGTTTTTTTGGGGGGGTTATTCTTTTATTTTTTTAAGAATAAAGTTAACTTTCAAATTAGGGTTAGGTGTTTTTTTTTCTTTTGTTATTCTTTTATTTGTCGATGTTTACATATATTTGAAAGTTAACTTTATTCTTAAATTAAGTAAAAAAAAATCGCTTTACGGAAGCGCGTACTAATTTCTGAAAGAAAATAGTTCAGCAGTAAATGACGCTCGGGTGTTAAAATGAAAATTTACCAACAAGCCAACATTAGCCCACATACGATTGATTCATTTGTTTTTACGGCTTATCAACCTCTTGCAGGTTATTTAATGGCAGGAAATATTTTAGATTGTAAGATCATTTTTGGTGAGAAGAGAGATAATACTGATTTTGCTGATAAAAGCCATACTACTTAACCCATAGCTGAGAGGAGAAGAGAGGAATTCATAGTTTTCCTAAGAGTATTTGCGCAAAAATGAATTTAACGAAACCAACTTGAATTGAACCTCGACCGTTATCCATTACGTCACCCGCACATCCAAGCTTTCAGCATTTGGTATTCCCAAGCGGTAACCCATTTAGTTAGTTGCCAGACTCGACATTGCCTGACTTTGGTGAACGTACGAGAACCGGTGTTTCAACGTGATACAGCCGTAAGTCATATTTTACCTGAATGTTACAAGTTGAATCCTTAGGCCAGGTAGTAAATATTATATACTGGTCAAGTGGAAAAGAATAGCATCGCCATGAAAAATTAAGTAAAAATTAACTTATACAACATCTGTCATACGTTAATATCTTTGGGAAAGGTATGAATCCATCTCTTCTCCCAACAGCTACGGGTTGAATAGCAGGACAGACTCCTGTAGCTTTTGTTAACAGCAAGTCTACCGCAGAAAGAAACGCCAATTTATTACGGGAAAATCTTCTACCGAGTTAGTCATACATCGAAGAAGACATGATCGCCGAAGAGTGTAGCATGTATGGTATTTAACTGACAGATTATGAACGACAGAATAAAAACCAATTATAGATACTTGCTAGACATTGCTTTACCTTCTGTAAGCCTCACACCGGGGTAGGGAGGTTTTGAATGCAACATTCCTCATGACATTTCAGCAGGAAGTTATGGCCCCATACCCAACAGAAGATTAAGGGATTTGAGAGTTGTGGCCTCATACTCCTCAGGAAGACTACGGAACTTGAGAGTTATGGCCCCATCCTCTACAGGGAGAGAACGGGACCTGAGATCTATGAATTTGAATGCTGTGACCCCATATTCCCCAGGGAGACAACGGGACTTGAGTGCTGTGGCTCTATACTCCCCAGGGAAACTATGGGATTTGAATCCTGTGACCCCATATTCCCCAGGGACACTAGCTGTGACAACGTTCTCCTCAGAGATACTATGGGGCTTGATTCAGTGAGTGTGTCATAGAGACAGAAGTAACTAGCTATTTACGTAAATTATCGTTGGCTCTGTGACTAACTCTACTCGGGTGCAGTTTCTGTCTTTATCGGTTTCTCTTTGCTCGTAGGTATCCCACTCTATCCATACCTCTATTTCTATCTATCTATCTATCTATCTATCTATCTATCTATCTATCTATCTATCTATCTATCTATCTATCTATCTATGTGCTTTATTTTTGAATAGATTATAATCGGATTCGTTACTTGCTGGGACGTTACAAACGAGAAACACCAACCTGGATCTCGCGACAACGACGCCACATCAAGAATTTTAGTTCATCAACCGACAAAGAAAAACACAGCCTCATCACGTTTGAATTCAAGCTGGAAGGTTTGTAGATTATAAACACTTTCCTTTCATCTTTGCTTCCTAGTCAACTTTGATATTCAAAAATTTAATTGCCGTTTTAATCATTATCTTCTGTCTACTTAATTACTCCTAATTTTTTTTCTCTCTCATTAATAAAGGTTTTCTTTTTCTCATATTCTTTCACACTCAGTAACTTCTTGCATCTTAGCAGCTTTATTGCCTTGGTTTGGGTGAAATTGTTAAAAGTAATGCATTAGACCCGTTCTGCGAGAAATGCTTGCCTTATTTCCTGTTTGCTGGCAATTTTTTTGGTTTCCTGATTTTCAATGCGTTGCTACAATAAAACCTTTAGAAATTTTAGACATATATTATCTCCATTCTGCAAGTGATGTTTGTTTTAATTCCTGACCACTAACAATCCCTTTTCTGCTTTAAGAAATATGTCTATAACAAAACTATTATCAATGCTTATGATATATAATCTTGACTACCGTTGGTAAGAAAGGTATTTGTTGGTATACAAGAACCCCAACTGTCTTTTTGTTTAATATTGAATTATTATGGAGTTAGACTAGAACTGTTATGAATCACGTCTTTGATAGAAATTGTATAACATAGTTTTATTGAATTTTGGTACATGGTTTTGAACTTCCATTTTATTTGTCAGCCAAAGATTTACATTAAGATATTATTTTTTTAAAATTTCAATTACAAAAGTAGAAAAAGAAGAAGTAGATGGAAAGAGAAAAGGAAGAAGAGAAAGAAGAAGAAAAAGATGAAAAAGAAAAAGAAAATAGAAAGAAGAAGAAGAAAAGGTAAAGGGAGAATAGAAAAAGAAAGAAGAAACAGAAAAGGAAGAATAGAAAGAAGAAAAAAAAGAAAAGGAAGACTAGAATGAAGAAGAAGAAGAAAAAGGAAAGGGAGAATAGAAAGATTAATATGAAGAATAAGAAGTAAAAGAAGAAGTTGGATCGGAAGAAGAAGATGAAAATAAAAGAAAGAAAATGAAGAAAAAACGAATAGAAAGAAGAAAAATAAAAAGAAGAAGAATAAAAAAGAAGAATAGAAAGAATAAAAATAGGAAGTTGTAGTAGTAGTAGTAGAAGAGAGAGAAGAAAAAGAAAAAGAAGATGAATAATAGGGAGAAAGAAAGAAAAAGAATAAAAAGACGAAGAAGAAAGAGAAAAGGAATAAGAAGAAGTAGAAGAAGTAGAAGAAGAAGAAAAAGAAGAAACAGGAATAATAAAGCTTTAACAACCAGTCACCAAATCTTTTCCTTTACTTTCTATAAATTTTGATTATTGTCCATTTGAACGTAAAAAGTCTGGCTGATGAAGGGAATGAACACCTCGAAAAAAAAAATGCACCTTCTTTCTCTTACCTCAAGTTTCTTCTTCATCGATGTGATTGTCCAGTATTTACTGCTCTATAGGAGAACTGGTATTGCATAACGGTTCAGAGTTTCTTTTCATGTTTCTTAATACTCTGCTTAGTTTTTGGAAAACATGTTTCATTATTCCAATGCGCAATCAGACTTGGGCATCACATTTTCCGTCTTCTGTTAAAACACTTCCAAGACATTTAAATATTCGTAATGGCTTAAGTTTGATGCCTCCAATTCATATTTCTCACCTTGGGCTGTTCCTTTTGCTAACAACTGCATAACTTGTCTTCTTGTAATTGATAGTTAGTCCTTTCTTCGCGCCTTCCTTTACTACCTCTTTGAGGAGTTCCTGTTGTTTCCTTTCTGTGTTTGCTATCATCGTGTCATCAGCATATCTTATGTTTTTTAGATTGTGGCCGCCAATAATGTATCCTCATAAGACTACTAGTATTCTTTAAAATCATCATCATCATCATCATCATCATCATCATCATCATCATCCCCTTGATTTGTAATCGCTAGGGAGGGGATCCGAATGCAGAAGACACACTGAATACTTCCACAACGGTCTATCAACGGCAGCCATAAGTAATTCTGGTATAATCATACTTGCCCATTGTTTGACATTGTCCGACCAGAACCAGTTTTTGGTTGGCGTCCTCTCATTACGTCCACCTTGAACGCTGCCTTGCATGATGGTCTTGCACAGGCTCTCTTAAGATTACCACCCTGTAAATAAGTCCGGTGAGAAGACACATCTCTGTCTTACACCCCTTTATCTTTTTGTGTACTTACTGAATCCATCTTCTCTCTGGATGAAGGCAGTTTATTCTCTGTGTAAGTTCTGAAGTATTCTAATATCTTTTCCCAAATAAATGCAACTTAGCAGTTTGTCTACAGTATTACGTTGGTGTATTCTCGAATCCATGGTGACCTCTATAAGAAAATTATCGAAAATTATAGGGAGTTGTGAATTTGATTTCAGGATCCAGTCAAAGCAGCGGCAATCTGACGAAGGACGTCGAAAATCAGGAGGAGATAATTGACAGCATGAAAGGAATTTTGGAGCAGTTAAAGATAGAGACAGAAAAAATGGAATTTGATGATCTGTTATTCTCAAACATCTCGTACGACGCAGAACAATTCCTTTGCAAGACAGGAAGCGTGTCAATAGAAAACAAATGTGGTAAGTTGACTGATTGGTATTTTAAATTTTAGTATTATCTGGCACCTGCTGAAATTGTAACGCGAGTTTCATGGCTGCTATTGCTTTAATTTACACTAACTTTGAGAGTCATTTTTAACTTTTCTCCGCTTCTTTTTGCTATAATTCGTATAATTAGGAGAAGAATAAATCTGGAATCTTTACTATTATTTTTCAAGACCATTTAAAACGTATTATGTTAGCCAAATTCTTGCTATGATGTCCTGTTTTTGTTGCATTGTTCATCCAAACAGAAATCAGATCGTTATCAAGTATATAATATTCAGGAAATTCTTAATATGGATCTTTTCTCTTTTATTTAGTCCGTTGTCCAGTGGGAACATTCTTCAATGTGGTTCACAGACGCTGTTTCAGTTGTAGTAAAGGTACTTACCAACCCCAAGAAGGAATGGTTACGTGTATGGTCTGTCCAGCCCACACGAGCACCCTTTCGGAACACTCGAAGACAATCAACGAATGCAAAGGTACATCCTGTGGGATTTTCGAATATCTTTCTTACTTTTGGTTTAATCATAGAGCAAGGCAGTAAAGACACAAGGAGTTACCGAGTGTGAAAGAATAAGAAAAAGAAAAAACATTATTAAGGAAAGAAAAGAATAGAAGAAGAGTAATTACGAAGACGGTAGATAACGGTAGTTGACATTTTTGAAGATCAAAGTTGGCAGAAAAGCATGGAGCCAGAAGAGAGCTCCACAAGTGAGGAGTGCGAGAAAATAAACTGTTAGCGTAGAACTTGCGGTTACATCTAGATGATTGAACTGTAAGTTGATGAGATATTGCAAATCAAGTAATGCTCTTTTATTCAGAAAGATTCGGTACTAAAGATGAAAGTTGACCCAAACAATTACCATGAAGGTGTTTATAAAAAAATGCCCAGGGAACGCTTGTTATGTCGATGGGAAAGGGGCTGGAGCTTAGATGCCAGGTTAGGATCATTAACATTTTATTCGTTTTGAAAATATTAATCAACAAATATTCATAGGAAGCGATTAAACAAGAATTTTCCTGAGATGATCTTAAAGATGCCCTCACCTCCAAAACAAAACTACACCTGTTTTTAAAATTGAATGACTTTAATAAAAATGGACTTTTTTTTTTATTTTGCTCAGAAAATTGTCTGTAGCCATCTAAAATGTCTATGATTTATTGGTTGATTAATTTCTTTTTTAACGGCTTATTTAAAGTCAGATTTTAAAGAATTTTTGAAGATAATGATTTACTGATACAGTTCCTACAAATTAACCCATACCTGGGGGGAAAAAGAGGCTGATTCATACCATTCCCGACAGTATTTGCGCGTCAATGAATATAACGAACCCGACTGGAATTGGAACCCGGCTCCCAGATTTCCAATTCTGAGCTGTTATCCATTACACTAACCTCACATGTAAGCTTCCAGCACCATCAGTTACTGACCAGGCTTGAAGTTGCTTAACTTCGGTGATCGTACGAGAATCGGTGTTTCAACGTAATATGGTCGTAAGACGTTTATACCACCGGACCATTCAAGCCTACAGCACCTAATATTCCCAAGCGGTCACCAATCTAGCTACTGACCAGGCTTGAAGTTGCTTAACTTCGGTTTTCGTACGAGAATCGGTGTTTCAACGTGATATGGTCGTAAGATCTTTATACCTCCCGCCCATTCAAGCCTACAGCACCTAGTATTCCCAAGCGGTCACCCATCTAGCTACTGATCAGGCTCGACGTTGCTTAATTTCGGTTTTCGTACGAGAATCGGTGTTTCAACGTGATATGGTCGTAAGATCTTTATACCACCCGCCCATCCAAGCCTACAGCACCTAGTATTCCCAAGCGGTCACCCATCTAGCTACTGATCAGGCTCGACGTTGCTTAATTTCGGTTTTCGTACGAGAATCGATGTTTCAACGTGATATGGTCGTAAGCACTTTTAAGATTTTGCTTCGTCGTATTCTAACAGTTTTGTTATACTCAAATAATTACGTAAAGTTGAAATACCAGGTTGGTTTATGGCCCGCTATACCTCGCCCGATGGGGAGAGAGAAGCGTTTTAAACTTGGTTGGCAATCTAACGAGAGATGATGTCTTAAATAAATCATCCCTCCTCCATCATCATCATCATCTTTGCCACTCAGAGAAGAGAGATTTACACCTTTTCCAACGGTATTTGCATGTAAGTGAATGTAGCGTACACAAGTGAAATTCGAACTCGGCTCTCCGATTTCCCATTCCAAGCCGCTATCCATTGAATCATCCCTGCTTCAAATTGTAATTTTTATTTTCTGTTAACGTTTGTCTTGTTCTGCTCACAGCCCAGTGCCTTCCTGGATCTTTCTCGCGGGATGGACTTGAATTTTGCGAGACATGCCCTATTGGCTTTTATCAACCAGCGTACGCTCAAAAGAAATGTTTGAAGTGTTCCGATGGTACGTCTACAGTCTCAAGAGGTAGCCGACTTATTTCCAATTGTAAAGGTAAGTTCACCATGGAACTTTTTAAAAAAAATGTTGTAACCTAGAAAGGGTTACTGAATGAGGAATAACCAAAACGGAGGTTGGAAATGAAATGGTAATCTTTATAACACCAACAAAATACAATACTCGCCAGCGGCGTGAAGTAGGTAAACCACTGCTAGTGGTAGACTAGTTAAACAGCATGTTACCTCCAATACAATAGTGTCCATTGTATTTATGAGGATTTGGACATATCCATTAGTGTTCATAGGTACAGTATATAACAAAATTCTTATAAGGACTAATCTTTGTATTAATAGACTTATTTGTATGATACTGTGAGATATGAAGTGCACTTGTCTCTTTAAGAGGCTTTATGAGGCTAAGATAGAGTTATTAATAGTAAAATCGTATCAGTAAAATATGTTTGATGAAAAACGTAATGAAAATTATAGAATTTTAAGAACCAGAAAGAAAGTATTCAAGAAGCCTCCTATTACGCCATTTTTAGATTCTCATTATGAGTTTTTACACCCTGTCTTCTGAGGCTGTAGAATTCGTCGACTACACCTTTGCAGAATGGTACTTCCTAATAAAGAGCCCTGGGTATGACGATAAACTACATCCAGCAATAAGGCCTCGTATCAGGAGGTTTTAAGGTGCATAGAACCACATCTCAATTGCTATTGTTCCCAGGTTCACTCTGACCAGGGGTGGTAGCACCAGTTAGAGTTCCAGCTATGGGAAAATAGTTACCCCCCAGCAAACTAGGGTCAAAACACTATGAAAGCACAATAATAAAAATAGAAGCAATACATATTTGAATGTAGATCAATTTTGAGATCAGCTGCCAATTTGACTATTAAGGCAGGAATAAATTCCTGTGCATATATACTGAGTTGAGAACTGATAAATTTGACTATTAAGGCAAAAATAAATTCTTGTGCATAGATTCTGAGCTGAGAAGTGATAATTTTGACTATTAAAGAAAGAATAAATTCTCGCGCATAGATACTGAATTGAGAACTAAATAATTTGACTATTAAGGCAAAAATAAATTCTCATGCATAGATACTGAATTGAGAACTGATAATTTTGACTATTAAGTCAAAAATAAATTCTTGTGCGTAGATACCATGTTGAGAACTGATAAATTCGACTATTAAGGCAAGAATAAATTCTTGTGCAGAGATTCTGAGTTGAGAACTGATAAATTTGACTATTAAGGCAAGAATAAATTCTTGTGCATAGATACTGCGTTGAGAACTGATAATTTTGTCTATTAAGGCAAAAATAAATTCTCGTGCCTAGATACTGAGTTGAGAACTGATACTAACTTCTAACTGATAAATTTGACTATTGAGGCAAAAATAGTTTCTTGCTTATAGATTGAGTTGAGAACTGATAACTTTGACTATTAAGGCAAGAATAAATTCTTGTGTATAGATACTGAGTTGAGAACTGATAATTTTGTCTATTAAGGGAAAAATAAATTCTTGTGTATAGATACGATGTTGAGAACTGACAATTTTGACTATTAAGGCAAAAATAAACTCTTGTGCATAGATACCGTGTAGAGAACTGATAAATTTGACTATTAAGGCAAGAATAAATTCTTGTGCATAGATACTGAGTTCAGAACTGATAAATTTGAATATTAAGGCAAAAATAAATTCTTGTGTAGAGATGCTGAATTGATAACTGATAAATTTGACTAGTAATGCAAAAATAAATTCTTGTGTATAGATTCTGAGTTGAGAAGTGATAATTTTGACTTTTAAGGCAAGAATAAATTCTTGTGCATAGATACTGAGTTCAGAACTAATAAATTTGAATATTAAGGTAAAAATAAATTCTTGTGTAGAGATTCTGAATTGAGAACTGATAAATTTGACTATTAAGGCAAGAATAAATTCTTGTGCATAGATATCGTGTTGAGGACTGATAATTTTGATTATTAAGGCAAGAATAAATTCTTGTGCATATATACTGAGTTAAGAACTGATAATTTTGAGTATTAAGGCAACAATACATGTTGGGAACTGATAATTTTGAATATTAAGGCAAGAATAAATTCTTGTGCATAGATACTGAGTTGAGAACTGTTAATTTTGTCTATTAAGGCAAAAATAAATTCTTGTGTAGAGATTCTGAATTGAGAACTAATAATTTTGATTATTAAGGCAATAATAAATTCTTGTGCGTAGATACTGAGTTGAGAACTAATGAAATCAGGAAGGTCGTTGATGAAAATTAGGAACACTATTTACTTTATTCGGACTATTGTCCTCATCTTTGCCGCTAGATTTATCACCACTTTTCGGGCGTTGTACGCTACGGTCTTCTCCAGATGGTTGGAATGTCGAACTGAACCCTTTATTTCGCTCGCTGGCGTAGACTTTTCTAGTTCCACGTGCCATGTCTAATGGATGTCAGCTATCAGTTATCTCTTGTCAATTTACCTCTGAAAGTTCTCCACTGCCTTAACCAGGTATTGAACTCACATTTTCACTGGATCTAAACCAACGTTTCCAACATGTTTCCTTAAGGATATCAGTGTATGGATTTCTCGGACTTATAAATTTAATGTCTTCAGCAATCATTTTTTACCAGTGCTCATATTGCAATTTTTTTCTGTTATCATTGCATGTTTTCCTAGAGCTCATATTGCAATTTTTGTTGTTATTATTGAAACTAGAACTGTCTACCCCAAATAAAGAGTTCAGTTCGACATTCCAACCACCTGAAGAAGGCCGGGACGTACAACGGCCGAAATGTTGTGATAGATATGGCAACAGAGGTGAGGACAATACTCCCAATAATGAAAATAGTGTACATAATACCTCATCTCAGAAATATAGACAGATATTAGGTTGGTACAAAAATAATGAAGTAATAATGTAGTTTTTTGACGTTAAAAATACGTCAAAAAACGACATTATTACGTCATTAGTTTTGTACCAACCTAATACAATTAGGAACAACTTAGGTTCTAAGATAGATTCCTGGCGGATGCCTCCATTGTTTTGATTGGCTCAATAATATTTTCTCTAAATGTTTTCTAGAATACTGTCGACCCGGCTATGTGTCCGAAACAGGAATGGAGCCCTGCATTGCCTGCCCGCTTGGAACCTACCAGTCAGAAAAGGGCAAGATGTCTTGTTTCATTTGTCCAAACAAGGCACCGACGAATAAGTCTGCGTCAACGAAACTTCAAGATTGTAAAGGTAAGTAGTTAGTATTATTTTATCTGAACTAGACAATTTACATATGAACTACCGTCCTGGGTATGACGATAAACTACGCCCAACAGCAAGGTCTCTGATTAGGAGGTTTTGAGGAGCGAGGAACCACCTCTTAATTGTTCCCAGGTCTATCCTGACCAGGAGTGTTAGCACATGTTAGGGTCCCAGCTATGAGCAAATAGTTAACCCCCAAACTGGAGTCAAAACATTATGAAAGTGTAAAAATAGGTTTTAATAACAGAAATAGTTTGTAAAACAAATTATTACCAGCAATACATTTTTGGCGAAAATAGATTTTACCAGCTATAGGTTCTCTTTTTTTTTTTGAAAAAAAATATTACCAGCTATAAAAAAAATTGTTGGCATTAAATAACCCATTGAGGTTGATATGCTGTAAACCAAACCAAACCAAACCAATCCAAACATATATAACCAACATTTCAGTATAACAAAAAAAAAAAAAAAAAAAAAAATGGAGCAGAAACTCAAAGAGAGCGGTTATATTACATAAGTTTTCCAAGCGAAGTATGCCTGTTGACCAAAAAAAAAAAAAGAAAAAAAAAAGGTTTCCAAATTATAGCTTTAAGCCCTAGTACAGGTATGGGTTTTGTAAAGTATTTGACTTTAGAGAAAAAGAGTTCTTATTTGCTCTCTTAAACAACCAACTACTGGAGGATTATGTTGCTTTAAAAGAAAATCTTTTTTCCCAGGAAAAAGATTTTCGGAAGCCGAATTTTCAATCCTAAAATTAGATAAGGGAGAAAATCTAGGTTAGTAAACCATGAATCTTTGAAAGTCGCTTGTGAATAAATAAATCCTTGTAAAGAAATGAAATCTATGATTTTGATTCTGCTTATCCAACGTCTTTTCTGCCAAGTCCGGCCAGCGAAGTCTATAAAAGAAATATCCATTTTTTTTCTGAAATAATTGATTGATTGGATTCAGTCAGACAAAGAAATAAACTGGCAGGAGAAACGTACCTGTCGATTCCCCAATCACATAATCAGAATTGAGCTCGTGTCAACGCACTCACTAACCAATTCCGCGAAGTTTGTCTTGTGGTTGAAGTAAGAGAACTGCGAGTATCCACCATATTGAACATATGGGCGGGAAAGAATGGATATTTGCTCTCGTTTTTGTAGAAAGGACAAATAAATAGGGTTTAATAGTTTTGTTGTAAATTCTCAATAACAAAAAAAAAAAAAATGTAAAAATTTACTGTAGTAATAAAATAAGCACATTCCATCTCCTCTCTCACTTATAACTATCCACTATAATAAAAATAAAGTTTTCAGTGCTAAAGCTGAGAAGTTTAAAAAAAAAAAAATTCATACGCTTCTACTTAGTGTTGTTACTATATTACATAGGTGACAGAACTAATTTCAACTCGGAACCTCAAAAAGGTAAATTGCAGTTCAAGCCCCGCGCTCAGTTTCTAATAAAATTTTCCCGAATAGTTCCGTTTAGGTGCAAATGTGCATGCTTAATCCGAAAATAACAAAGAAATTTTGATAAAATCTACGGTTTTGGAGTTATCAACAATAAAATTTCGGACTCATTCTCGTCGCGGTGGGTGAAGTTGAAATTAATTCTACACCTCTCATCGCTTTTTAAAACCGTGGACCATTTAAAAGATAGTTCGCGCAGCGGATTGGTTGTTACAAACATTCAATCGGTTGTGCGGAAAATGTGGTCTTTTTTTCGTCTAATTCATTAAAAGGCCAGAGTAGCTGTTAGCATTTGACTAAAAAGGGGAATCAGGGATTGATCTCCCTTGATTGGGCCAACTTGGTGATGGGGAGTATGATGTTGAAAGACCCGAAATTCCCTGATGAACCAAGTCAAATAACATCACTGACGACCCCCTCAGGCGTCTACTTAAAAGCGTATTTTTGAATTAAAACAATAAACATTGCCGAAGAGTGAAGGTAGCTAAAATAATATTGGTGTCAACGGAAAAACCGTCCATCTCACACTCCGTTTTTTTTTCGGTCACAAAGATCTAAATTTGCCTCAAATACTTTAATACTATTTTACTTTCGCAGACTGGGAATTACAAGGAGACTTTTCATTTGGTCAACAAAAGCAAACGAAAGAGCAACTCCCGTTCCATGTATGTTTCTTTAAACCATGCAGAAATGGCGGTACTTGCGAAAAAGAAGGTTTAAACTTTAGATGCAGATGCCCAGCAGGATTTACAGGTAAGTGAGAAACAATTAACATTTATTGCACTTTTTTGTCATCGTACTCTAGAGTCATATTGAAGGCCGAAGTGGAATACCTTTCAGAAAGTCTTTTGCAGCACTAACACGAAATCAAAAATGCCTGAATTTCCGAGATTAGGAACTACCATTATTTCATGTTATTATAGCAACCTTTCGCCCCCACCTCTTTTTAATATATTTACAGATTCGGATAACCATCAAGGAATTTCCAACTGGAACCTTTATTTGATATACCGGGGTATATAGTTCTTATCTCGCTGTCCATGACTGGGATATCTCGTTCTTATTATTCATTGTTTTTCATTGTCAATAGCCGAGAGGATTAAACTGTTGATTCGTGAATTGAGTAACATAGTAATTGTGAGTTCAATCCTTGGGCTGGATTGTAACGATTCTGAGTGATCTTTCCATAACTAAACTTCAATTTCCCAAGATTCAGTTTCCATAGCTAAACTTCAATTTCCCATAACTAAACTTCAATTTCCCATAACTCAGCTCCTGTTTCCATAACTAAACTTCAATTTCCCATAAGTAAGCTTCAGTTTCCATAACTAAACTTCAATTTCTTATCATTAAACTTCAATGTTCCCCAAATAAAACATTAAATATAAGCAAATAGCCTCCTGTGTTCCAAACGGGTTTATAGGAATAGATAGGTTGAAACAGCACTCGGTCAGTACACCTTCCATGTTAATTGAACAGGAGAAGAGGTTTATCATTTGTTTCCTGTTTAGAATATGGTTTAGCGGTTCTTTCATCCATGGTCATAATGATTTCATTCTCTTAACGTTTTCTGGTTGTTGCTTCCGACTGATAGTAAGGATTCCAAACTCTTTGGTAGCGCTTAAAGAGGCTTCTCTGATTGACAGTCGCATAATATCGTGGTATTTGTAATGCCTTATTGCGCATGGTGATGGGTCCCCGCATGTATTTCCAGTTAGCAACTTTATGGCCACATTATACTTTAGTCTTAACCATCTTCTAGCTAGTTTGTATTCCCATAGTTGATAGATAGTGATAAATAGTTTGACCGTTTTCTTAAAATACATTTTAAGACAAATACAATGAAAAGAAATATGTGTAAATCAGTAAACAAAAGATTACCTACCACCTAAACATTTATTTCTTCATTCTAATTTATGTAGTGTTGAGTCTTTTCCATTGAAATGGTTTCCAGATGCCTTCGGAATTTGTAAAACTAATTTAAATTCTTCTATTCCTATAATGAATGCTCTGTTCCAGGCTATCTTCCTCTTTGCCGAAAAGAATCTATCATACATGTATGGCCTTGGTGTTTATATTCGGGAAACTCTTCCAATTGAAAGAGAACTGTCTCTTAAGTCCCCAGATGATTCTTTCATGTGCTTTCGACTTTCGTTATTGCACTCTGTTAGCTATCACTTTTTCCTCTATCGCTCTCCTTCTTCTCAGGACTGTTAAATATTAAAGAAAATTTCTGATAATATAGAAATGGCTCTTTCTCTACAAATATTTTTGTGTTTGATGATTTTAATATTTATCACGTCATTCTAATGTTATTGATGCTGTCAGTATTCAGGCTTTTAATTCTTCCATTGTTCAGTCTCTCAGTCAAATAGTGGATTTCTTTACTCGTTTCCCGAATAAAACTGTTCAATATTCTTCTTTACTTTATTTGTTCCTTACCTCTTTTCCTAGCTCTTGTAGAGCATCACAAATCTGTTCTCTTGGCAATTTGTGACACTGTAATATCTATTGATATTTCTTTTGAGTTGTCTATTAGAAATGAACCTCCTATTCATAAGACCTCTGTTTATTATCAGCGTACTGATTGGAATTCATTTCGTGACATTATTCGAGACACCCCTTGGATTGATATTCTTAACCTTCCTATTGAAAATTGTGCCACAGGGGTTTCTTCTTGGGTTAAAGCCGGCAATGATACTTTTGTACCTTGTTACAAATATCAAATGAAACCACCATCTTCTCCTTGTGCCAGCCACTATAACCGCTCGTCTTTTAAATCGTACCTATCAAATCGTGAAATGAAGGTCGTTTTGAACGGGTTCGCTTCTAGATCTTTTCGCACGAGCGTGGGTGTCCCTCAAGGCTCTATCGTGGGTTCTTCGCTGTTTCTGATCTTCATCAATGATCTTCCTGCTGTCGTCAATTCCCAAGTAGGCATTTATGCTGATGACACTACCATTTACTCTTGTCACGATAGGAAATCCTCCAGAGCCGACAAAGTTAAACTGGTCGCTTCTCTTGAAAAGGACCTCTAATCTGGGGTTAACTGGAACAGGAAATGGTTCGTAAATTTGAATCCCTCCAAAACGAAACTCCTCTCATTTAACCACAATCGAGAATCTTATATACCCGCCATTAACATGGCTGATGTTAGACACATGGAAAGCAACACACTGCCATTTCTTGGCTTCATGCTTTCAAATGACTTGAAGTGGAACGAAAACATCAAATCAATAGTTGCATCTACTGTAAGGAAAGATGGGTAACTGTGCCGTGCCAGACGGTTTTTCTCGTCAGAACCAATATTGCACATTTACAAATCTACTATTCGCCCATGAATTGAATACCGTTGCATATCTGGTCTTGGCAAAATCCAAAGAATTTTCTGCAATGCAATCGATCCCGACTTGGCATCTCGACTTCAGTCTCTTTCTCACAGATATGGCACGGCTTCTCTTTGTCTTTTCTACATATAGAAAATGACGAGGTGCTCAGCTTATGTTAGTTTACGTGCGCTACTAGACTGGCATTTAGGTCCCACTCTTTTACTGTTGAATTAGTTAAATGTAACCGCCACTTCTATGCCAAGAGTTTCTTTTCAAAATTTCAGATTTACTTTTTTTCCATTTCAAGGTTCGTTTGTCGAAGTTGGAGCTAAATTTATTGAAACAAAATTTTAGTTTAACGAAATTGAAACTTAGACTGTTTAAATTGAAATTTTGTAAAACTGAAAATTAGTTTTATGAAACTGAACTTTAGTTTGGGGAAGTCGAATTTTTGGTTAGTGAACTGAAATTTGGTGTAATTGAATGTTGTCAAGTGAAATTTAGTTCGTTGAAATAGAAAATTGGCAAAAATTGAAATGTAATTTTTTGAAATTAAAATTTTATTTGATGAAATTGAAGATTATTTTGGTGTTATTCAAATTTATTGTAGTAGTAAAATTGAAATTTGGTACAATTGAAATTCTATTTTCTGGGATTTCAATTTTGCTTAGTGAAATTGAATTTTAGTTTAGTGAAATTAAAATTTAACTTGGCAAAGTTGATGTTTAGTTGGAAGCCTGATAAATTCCTTTTAATTCTGGTTCCCATTTCTGACAAAAAGGTTTTCCAATTTCTTTGAAGTATTTTGAACAGTTGAAATTCTGGTTGATCTAAATGGTATAAATTCTTCACAGAGTGTTTAATATATGGGTGCCTTCTTCTTCTTCTTCTTCTTCTTCTTCTTCTTTATATTCTTCTTCTTGATCTTGCTCTCTTCTTTTACTTCCCCCTCCTTCTATTCTTCGTTTTTCCTTCTTCTTCAAGAGTTAAGGGATCATGGTTCTACACATCTTTCTAATCTCGTGCGTATTTTATCAGTTTTTCTCTCTTTGCTACTGCTCCTGACTCCCGTTCCGCCACCCATTACCACAAGCTCGTCAGGTAAGTACCATGCTGTCTTTCCCTATCTCTCTCGCCCTCAGTGTGCCACATGTGGGTTAAGTTTTCCAGCCCTTCCTTCCTCATTATGCGTCAAAGGAATTTCAACTGTCTGTTCTTGATTTTGAGTATAAGTATTCTTTCAGTTGCCATTTTCTTTAAGACTTCCTTGTTGCATACCTATTCCCTTCTTCCAAATTCTTTGCAAAGCCTTCATTTTGCTTATTATTTCTTTCGTCAGGTATTGATATTTTTCCCAGCTTATCATATTCATACTATTTTATCTGTTGGCCTATAGGGATGGTGAGGCAAAATATAATATTACCCGGCAATTACTGACCGAGCAGCCAGTGCTACTGGAGTTACGCATTTCTTTGTTCCTTACTCATCGGACTGAGATCGAAGTGTAGTACTTGTTCTTCGTAATGGTAATGGTAATATTAGCCGTTTCCGTATAAGGAGACATTCGGCATTCATCGGCCGCGTAATCAATTCTTCCATCATTTGAAATTTATGAAATCTTTATTCTAAAACAATTTTTCAGGGAAATAGGTTTCTCAAATCCAGCAACTGTTATTTGAAATAACAAAGAGAGCTTCCTTCCTAATCTTTCTCAAGTCCCGTAGCTGTTATCGCTCTTTCCAGAATTGATGAAGAGTTTCTTTCCTAACCTTTTACCTGAAGTTGTGTGGAACGTCAACATCTCGATTTTGCCATTATTTTCTCTTCGAGTTACGTGTACTAGCCATTTTAGTTGTTTCCGTTGTAGAATGTTCTCGAGTGATATGGTTTTTGTTATCTGGTACAGTTCTTTGTGATTATGTAGCGCCAGTCAACGATGTTCGAAAAAGTATGGTTTTCGCCTGGACCCACCGATTTCACTCCCTCAAAGCTATTTTTAACTACCCCTAGCGAAGTCTATTTTATGTTCAGTTTTCTCTTAAAACAGTTTTTCAGGAAAATAGGTTTCTCAAGTCCCGTAGCTGTTATCGCTCTTTCCAGAATTGCTGAAGTGTTTCCTTTCTAACCTTTTGTTTGAAGTAGTGTGGAATGTCAACATATTGATTATGTCATTATTTTCTCTTTGAGTGACGTGTACTATCCATTGTAGTTGTCGATGCTGCTGAAAGTTATCAAATGCGGTTTCTGTTATTTGGTACAGTTTCTTTGTTTGTGATTATGTAGCGCCAGTCAACGAATTTCGAAAAAGTATCGCCCGAAATAAAACCTAGAAGTCAGTTGATGACGATAAAGGGAAAACTGTAACCTTGCTTAAATATAACCATACAAATGCAGGTGGCACTAAAATACAAATCCAATTTAAGCTCATATTTCTTACTATTCCATCACTAGTTTTTACTCTACATAGATTGGATAAAGATATTGAAAGCACTGACTGTCGTCGAGCGACTGACGAAATATTTAATTGATATATATGCCGGTGTAAAAGTATTAAAGAATGAAGAGGAAAAACTTGGAATGGTCAAGGAAAACGAGACTGTCCTCAATCGGCTGGCAAGATGTTTCGTTGATACCCCAAAATATGTCGGTGGCAGATGATTAAAGGATGACAAGATAAAACTTGGAGGGGTCAAGGAAAGCAATGACAGTCCTCAGTCGGCTGGCGAGATATCTGGAGGGAATTTGATATTCGTTTTTCTTAATCTAGTAATAGATTTTATCATGAGTGACGACAACTCGTGGAATCTTGAAAGGTAACTGTTTCCTTATAATAAAAAAAAAATAGATATTCATTGACCGATCATCCAGTGCTACTCGAGTTACGAGTCACTCCCTGGCCATCGAACTGGGATCAAAATGTTTTCCTGATCTCTAATATTAATAGTAGTCTTTTCCTTATATCGAAACACGCAGTATTTACTGATCGAGGAGTCAGTGCTACTTGACATCTTTTCACTCCTTGTCCATCCGTCTGGGATCAAAATGTTGTATCTGCCTTCGGCCAAACTATATTTTATCTCACAATTGTTTTCCTGTCTTCGAACAGGACACAACAAATAAATGAGGTATCCCTGCTTCCTGGGATTCTAACGCCGCGACTATATCTCCTCTCATTGTACCAAAGGGTGAAGATTAGTCGAATATCGATGCAGATAACGGTGTTTATAAAGATACTGAAAATATTGACTGTCCTCAAACGGATGACGGTTCATAATTCTCGGGAAGTAATTTTGTCTAAATGCAGATAAATGTTGTTATGGGATGTTACCCATAATAATAATAATAATAATAATGGACTATTCCATACTTAATAAATACTGCGCCTCTGGAGTAGGCAAGGAGTCAGTAGTTCGAGTCAGTAGTTCAAGTCGAGTCAAGAGTCGAGTCAGAGGCAGTCCGAAACAGAGTCGCGTTCAGACAATTACTGCAAGACATTGGAATAGTGATACTAGTCGAGACTATATTGTTCTCTCTACTAAACCTGATTGTTCATACTAACACTTCTACTTCTCTGTATATATTCCTGTTTGTAATATATCTGTGTTATTCCATACCTGTGTTCGAGTTCTTCTTCATTGGTTCTACCTTGGACTATCACCGTGGTACAAGGAACCGGACCATAACAAATATTTTATTTGTATCGATTATTACAAGGGAACTAATCACTCATAAATTTACTAAATTAAGTTGACTTACCTCCCTTTCCACTAGAGATGGGACAGAAAATATATAAATAAATATACATTGATAGATGGTTTGATTATTTCAAAAGCAGTATAAATGATAATAAAAAAATGTTAATTCCAATATATAGCACAATTCTTATTATCATCAACATATTTTTAAACAGGATCTAAGTGTGAACTGATTGTCAATAGTTGCAAGGCAAAACCTTGTCTGAATGGTGGAACTTGTTTAACTAAGAAGGATACGTACGCATGCATCTGCCCAATTGGATACTCAGGTTAGTATAAAATTATTTCTTTCGTTGTAGATTAATAAAAACATGTAAATATATCATAACGGACTCTGCTTTTGGCATTTGTCATTAATGATGTGGAAAAATTTGAATTGTAATTAAAATAAATCGCTTTCGTTTAATTTCAGTGACTAAATACGATAAATCACGTTTAAAGGACAGCTTATGTACAGCGTGCGATGGGTAAATTGTCGCCATTTTATATTTATAATTACGCGCATGCGCGTTGTTTGTTTTTGATTTGATCGACTGTACAGTATAGTAGGGTCAGTTGGGCATCGCCTGTGAGAAAACAAAAGAGCACGATGAAGCAAGTGACTCCGCCATAAATTTAGAAACGACATGTTGTACTGCTTGCCATTAGCACAGAGACCAACAAGACTCCTTGTAAGACCAAAGATGAACTGAAGGGAAGAATTATGGCAGCATTCACCAACTTAAACATGGAGATCGTTCAGAGGAGTTGCAGGGAAATTCCTAAGTTTCCAGAGGCCATGGGTGAAGCCAATAGCGATGTTATTGAATTAATTTACTCTTTAGTATTTCAGGATAATTTTTGTGTAATTTTGGTAAATATAAAATGAGATGACAGTTTCATTTCCATTTTTTTTTTTTTTTTTTTTTTTTTTGCATAATTTAGACGACAATTTATCCATCGCACCCTGTATGCTGAAACTGGAGTTTCTCATCAGATTCACGAATCTCACGTGAAGACGGCTGAAAAATGGCCAACCGAAATACTGAAACTGTAGCTAAGAGAATTCTCTTCTGTCTCACGATTCACACGTGACAAGGGCTGAAAAATCGTCAGCCGAAATACTGAAACTGGAGTTAAGAGTTTTCTCTTCAGTATCACGAATCTCACGTGAAGAAGGCTGAAAATGGCCAGCCGAATTTACTGAAACTGGAGTTAGGAGATTTTTCACCTGTCTCACCAATCACACGTGACAAGGGCTGAAAAAATGACTAGCCGAAATTCTGAAACTGGAGTTAAGATTTTTCTCTTCAATCTCACCAATCTCACGTGAAGAAGGCTGAAAAAAAAAAAAAAAAAGAAGACCAGCCAAAAATTCTGAGCCCCAAAACAAAATGTATGACAGCTTTTTTGTTCTGAGTCGAGATGAAAAGCCATTTTTTAACTAATTCCCTACGCTTATCAATACGTCTGCCTCGGAGTAAAATTTGTGTAATTTAATTGACATTTATATTTAATCTAAAGGTAAGTCTCTAACATCTTAATGTTGGCATTATTTTCAGGCAAAAAATGTGAAATTGATTTGGATGGGTGCTTTTCAAATCCTTGTCAAAATGGCGCGAGGTGCGTGGACACACCGGAAGCATTTCGTTGCATTTGTCCAAACGGTTTTGAAGGTTAGTGTCGTTAAGTTATTTCGTACATCTTAGTTGACATCTATTGAGTTTTTATAGTGATTTTCTAAGCGTAGCTTAGATGTGGCACAAGGCCGGAAGTATGGGGCGCCAGGGCGTAATTGATTTAGCAAAACAAGCTTCCTAACCATTACACCATGTCGAGGTGCTCCGTCTATTGAGTTTGTATGATTGTAGTCCTCAAATGTATTGTATTTGTTCTGTGTAGTATAAAGGGTAAACTGTCGCCATTTTATAATTCTAATTTCGCGCACGCGCGGCTTTTTTGATTTTGTATATATATATTAATTTATATATACTTAATAGCTCTGTTATATTTCCATCGAACACACTCTCCCCCACCTCTCTCTCTCTCGCTCTCTCTCTCTCTCTATATATATATATATATATATATATATATATATATTGTTTATAATTTTTATAGATACGAATAATAATTTTTATAGATACGAATATTTAAGTAAATGCACTGTTTATAATAAACAGTATTAACTAAATTTACAGGCCTGAATGTCCGAAAATTTCGCAGAAAATATGTGTTCTCCGATAGGAACCTGTATCCTACGCGGAGCCGTAATTTGGCCTGTCTCGCTATAACATTTAGCTACAGAGGAAAATTCTGGTTACCAAAGTCAAATTATTGTTTTTAAACAACAAATTTCCGATGATTTTTCTCGAACGATCATATCTGCTCAAAGCGTATTATGAAATGGACAAAGTCCGACAATTATTTTAATATATTTTCTATCTATACGTTGTTTTTATTGACATGAATATTTAAGTAAATGCTTTGTTTATAATAAACAGTATTAACTACATTTACCGGCCTGAATGTCTGATAAATTTCATAGAAAATATGTGTCCTCCGATAGGAATCGAACCTGTATCCTACACGGAACTGTCATTTGTCCTGACGTACAATAACATTGTGCTACAGAGGAAGCATCTGGTTAGCAAAGGACACATATTTTCTATAAAATTTCTCGGAAATTCAGGTCGGTAAATGTTGTTAATATTGTTTATTATAAACAAAGCATTTACGTAAATATTTGTATTTATAAAAATAATATACAAATAGGAAATATATTAAAATAATTGTCGGGTGTAGTCCCGCATACCTTAAAAATATTTCTTTATATATATATATATATATATATATAAGCATTTCACCCCAAGCAAGGCGGGAGTGATACTAGGACGCAAGGGGTTACAGAGAGTGGGAGCAAGAGTAAAGAGGCGTGATAGAGGAAAGGATGAAGAGAAGGACGGGAAATTATATCAAGGCATCTGGAAATGTCGATTGACATTGCATTTGAATATTTGGAGATTATAGCTATGAGGGAAGCGAGTAAGAGGAAGGGAGTTCTAGAGACGGGAAGTACGAGACATGAATCTCTCTCTCTCTCTATGTATATATATATATATATATATATATATATATATGATTTGTTTCCTGTGACTTATTTCATGAGTCTCTTTGTATTTTAATTGTCCCTTATTTACTGTGATCGCCAAAAGTAAGTAAATCGGATGATACGCTGGTATAAATTGAAAACATACTCTCTCGATCTTTTTATTTAAAGTGAATAAGAAGTGTGGTACGGATCCTCTGTGCCAAAGAGGCTGTTTTTATCTACTGACACACTTATATAAAAGTGAGAAAAAGCCCTTATGAGTAACACTTACTTTTTTTTCCACCTGTATGTGATAAATAAACATTTCATGTGACCTTTATAAGGACTCTGTCTTTTTTTAATCCAATTCATCCAACACGTCTGTTGTTTAACAAGTCAGGTGCCACCTGCGAGAAAAACATCGACGAATGCGCCTCGCAGCCCTGCCTGAATGGTGGAACTTGCATCGACTTCATTGGCCGTTACTCGTGCACTTGTAAAGGCGGCTATGTAGGTGCCAGCTGTGAGATCAACATTGACGAGTGCGCCGTTGCACCATGTCAGAACAACGGCACCTGTCACGACGAAGACAATGCATACAAGTAAGTATAAATATTGATAAGGTTCTCAAATATTTACAAGGGCGTAGGCGATTATGACTCTCCACAACTTCCAATCTCGTGTGGCTCTTAGCAGTTTTTTCTCCTTTTGCCCCCAAACCTCGTTCCGCCATCGATTCACACAAGCTCTCCAGGTAAGTGGCTCGCTGCCTTCCCCTATCTCTCTTGTCCTTAATATCTCCTGTCAGGGTTACGCTTTCCAAGCCATCTTTCCTCATTATTTGTCCAAAGAATTTCAGCTATCTTTTCCAGTATTCTTTAAATTGTTCGATCCGCCCATAGAATTTTCAGTGTGTTTCTGTAGAACCATATTCATTCTACCCACAGTTCTCATCCGTGGAGAGATTGTCCAGCATTCACTGCCATATAAGAGGATGGATATCATGTAGCAATTTAGCAATATTTTTGTTTCTAACGAAATTTTTCCGATGCTCAAAATAAATAACTTGATGTTTATTTAATCAAAACAAAAAAAGAAGCTATTTAACGTTTAAATGCAAAAAAGAAGCTATTTAACATTTAAATGCAAAAAAAAAAGAAGCTATTTAACGTTTAAATGCAAAAAAAAAGAAGCTATTTAATGTTTAAATTCAAAAAAGAAGCTATTTAATTTAATGTTTAAATGTAAAAAAAAAAAAAAAAAGTAAAAAAATAAAATAAAAACAAAAATAAAACAAGAAAACTTTTTATTAGTTATTAGTCTGGATCACTGATTTAATCCGAGGTCCCACGGGATAAGAAAATTATCAAACCTCTTTTAAATTTTTCCATAAAATATAAGTGAACCTGAAGAGTGTAATTATCATTCAAAGAGAAAGTAAGACAATGATTAACCTTCGTGTCCGTAAAGAAACATTGTGTCAAAAGGAGATCTATTCCCTTGACACCGCTATTACTGTATACACACCCTTAAAAAAAGTGATGATTAGAATTTCAATAAAACTCCACATATGAAAGTAAATCTAAATTTCTGAGATGAGGACTTGTAACTATTTACACTATTTACATTGTTCGGACTGTGTACTCATCTTTATTGTCATATTCATGACGTTTCGGCCGTTTTACGCTCCGGCCTTCTTCAGGTGATATGTATTAGAATTTCGAACCGAACACTTCATATTTTTGTAAAGAGGGTTTTTTTCGAGAGTCAAATGTATTGCCGGTAATATTTTTTTTCCAAAAATGTATTGCTGGTAATATTTTTTTCTTTCAAAAATGTATTGCTGGTAATAATTTTTTCTCAAAAATGTATAGCAGGTATTCATTTTTACTATAAAAAAATATTTTTACACTTTCATAGTGTTTTGACTCCAGTTTGAGGGTTAACTATTTGCCCATAGATGGGACCCTAACAGGTGTTACCACCATAGGTCAGGGTGAATCTGAGTACAACAGCAATTGAGAGATGGTTCGACGCTCCTCAGAATATCCTGATTAGATGCCTTGTTGCTGGGGGTATTTTATAATCATACCCAGGACGCATACTGATAATACATATATTACCTTCAAATAAATTTAATTTTATCACCATTGAAACATTTTTAAATGCCTTCTTTCAAAAACTACTTTTCAAACAATATAATATTTATTCCGTTTTATGGGGAGTTTATTTAAAATTAGAAAAAAAATCTTCATTTAATTTGATATTCAGTTTGGTCGAAAGTAAAACATTTTTTCTTATCGTTTCCAGCTGTTTCTGCCTCCCTGGATTTGTTGGGAAGAAATGTGAACAAGAAGTAAAAGAATGTCTTAAATCGCCCTGTTTAAATGCAGGCACTTGTGAGAACAAGATTAATGGATACACGTGCCGATGTCACCCGCAATTCACTGGAAAAGATTGCGAAACGGGTATATATATATATATATCTTTGAATTTTATATACTATTTGTTTCAAGAACTAGCTGTTTCTGCAGTCCATGTTATTACAGGTCGCAGACAAAGGACGCAGAAATCACAGAAAATGGACATTTTCACATACCGTGTATACTCGAGTACAGTGCGAGTTTTTCGGATCTGTTTTTTTACTCAAAAATTAGGGAGTCGCACAGGTAATTTTTTGAAGAGTTTAAAAATAATGCATTTTCGGTGACCGGTTGCGCCATACGCAGATATTTTTTTCTGGTGGTGTTAAAATTCATGCAAAAAATTCAGTGGTCGCAAGATTCTTGAAGTCATCTTATGCACGAGTTTAAGCGGTACGTAAAGCTGACGCAACAGATTAATGTGGAAAAAGCCCTAGGATATCACTTTTTTGGTTACCGTTTGAAACGATTATTCTTTTTTGGAGAAAAATCCACCCGAGACACTCTTATTCTAAATACCCCTTTTATTAAATATTCAAAATGAAACGGTTTGTTCTAGAATTCTTTCAGCCTAAGTTAAGGAGTACAAATAAAATCTGTGACATTTTAATATAAGAGTTTGTTTGAAATAAGGATATCATGAGTATATTTTTCTCCCCAATGACTAATTGTCCGGGTTTATTTGAAACTGGAAGGAGATAGTAATAAGTGCTACAACCACGCATGCGCAACATCCAAGAGACATGTCTGTGTGGCGGAGAGAAGGGGAATAAGTGCTCACTCAACCACCATTCAAGAGGCGTGGAATATTGATATTTATACAGCGAACTATGAAAGGGTGAAATACTGTGGTAGTGTGGGTGGGATTGACCAGTTAGATTAAGCTATCTGTCTATATTTCTGAGATGAGGTATTATGTAGACTATTTACATTATTCGTCCTCATCTTTGTCGCCATATTTATTACAACGTTTCGGCCGTTGTACGCTCCGGGCTTCTTCAGGTGGTTGGAATGTGGAACTGAACCCCAAGGACATATGGCACAGTGGATAAAGGCGTTAGTTAGATCCAGTGACAGACCCCAAAGAGTGTGAGTTCAATACCTGGTTAAGGCAGTGGAGAACTTAGAGAGGGGAATTAACAGGAGATAACTGATATCTATTAGACATGGCACATGGAACTAGAACAGTCTACCCCAGTGAACGAAATCAAGGGTTCAATTCGACATTTGATTTTCAGCAAGAAGCAGAGACCAAGCCACTGTAAAGAAAAATATACATAGGAATAACTGAAGAACCCTCGAAACAAAGAAACTACACACAGAAAACACTCTTTAAAAATAGTAAATACACGAACAGCACAAGGCTTTCTAAACATATATGGGAAATTAAAAACAAAAAACGAATCCCACCAAAAATATGAAAATAAAGAAAAGACATCAGACTACAACAATCAATCCCAAAACTGTAAACTCTGCCTGGAGAAAAAAAGCTATAATTCCCTTCCCAGACCAAAAGAAACTATGAAATAAACGATCAGAACCCATATAAAAATGCAGACACGAAAACAAATTTTTACTACGTAAGTAAATAATCGAAAACTGAAAACAAACAAGAATAAATGAAAATAAATAAGTAAAATAAAATAAATAAAAACAAGGAAAATGAATTAATCCAAACAAATATGTAAATAAACTAATTAAATTAACAAACCGCGCCCACCAAAATAAATGTTAGAATAATACAATAGACTACCCATAATGCAATAGAATATCCAAATGTATCACTTACCTATATATATATATATATATATATATATATATATATATATATATAAAGTCTAGCAAAACCACAACGAACATGGCCTGACGGGTAGTCTCCGGTTGTTAATTTAATGTCCACTTATATATATATATATATATATATATATATATATATATAGAGAGAGAGAGAGAGAGAGAGAGACAGAGAGAGAGACAGATATGTATGTATATATATATATATATATATATATATATATATATATATATATCCTTCGCTAGGGGAAACGCTGTTACATAAACTTATGTAACAGCGTTTCCCCTATCGAGGGGTGTTTGGTTGATCTTTTAAAACACTTTATTCTACATTCAACACCATCAGTTGATAAGACACCAGAAGTGTTGAAACAAAATGGCTATTTTTGTAGTGATTTTATAACATGTTTATGTTATAATTTTCGAATAAATTATATATATATATATATATATATATATATATATATATATATATATATAATGGCAAAGACTTAGATAGTTCTTCCATGAGGATGCAAACGTACCTTTGAAAGAAACATTCATGAGATATTGATGAGTTAGATAGGGTAGGATGGACTCGCCAGTCTTGGGTATCATTCAATCAAGATGATCTCTTTCTGAATTCAACATCGTGATGAAGGCAACTGGAAAACCATTCCACTATCCCTTCCCTCCCAAAAAGTTAGGGCAATTAACAAAGAAAAGAAGATCTATGTTGCCAATACCTTGAAGGGTTCTATAATTTAAAGACAGGGACGATGTTGTTTCATACATCAAAGAATTATGTTGTTTTTTATTTGCTTTTTTTTTTTTAATTTTTCAGAATTGGATTCCAGCTTCGTTATCCAGTTTGATGCTCCCAGTACGACAAATTACGCTGCCCTGAAAATTGACAAACCACTCACATCTTTTTCTCTGTCTTTCTGGATGAAAACTTTAGACTCAGATAATTACGGGACAATTATCTCATACGCCACTCCTGGAAATACCAACGCCATTGTATTTCTGGATTATAGTGGGTGAGTTCTTTTGGCACATTATTCTTATATTATCATTTTGTCAGCTGGTTCCTTCTTTACCTAGTGAGTCCGATAGCAAGCGCGTTAAGCCCTGGCATTACGTCAGATAAATAATGGAATATTCCGTTTTGATTGCAAAGGAAAGATGGAAGGAAAACTATATGTTTATATACTAAAATTCACCAAATACAAGGAGCAATAGCCAATCTAGGCTTACTCAATGAGGTGCATGATACGAATATAAGCGAAGGCAGAAAGAAATGGATATTATGAGGATAAGGAGGATAGACAGAAAAGGTAATGGAGAAAGAAAGCATATATAATAATAAGCTGGGTCATTTAATGCCAAAATTTAATTTTGGAGGTGATATTTGAAGTAATAAAATTAGGATAGATGTTATTCTGCTTTCACAACTGAATACATGGTAGATGATATTCAGCTCTTGTTCATATAAAAGTTTATGTGGACATCATTACTAGAGTCGGTGATGTGTGTGTTTTATGTTATAGTTTTGTTGAAGATATACTTTAGAATACATTTTGGGTTCTTGTAGGATATTATATGGATGAATGTCATGAAAGAGTTCTTTCATGTTGGTTGTTTGTTTAGTGACATATCAACCTCTATAGGTTATTTATACCAAAATCTAAATATCAGGTCATCCCATAAGTTCTGTCCGAATTTTGAATAAAGAAAACAACTGACCAAATGTTACATTTAATTACAGGTTCAATCAACAATGTATTTTCCCTGATTATCTATGACTTCCTTCCATCTATTAACAAGCTTACTAATCCCATTACTGTAAAATTATTTTGGTTTTGATTCAAATAACTCACAAATGTCAGTTTTAACCTCTTCCTGTGTTACAAAACCTGTTTCTTCCAAATGATTCTGTAAGCTACGAAACAAATGGTAGTCTGAAGAAGCAAGATCGGGAGAATAAAGTGGATGAGGAATTTTCTCTCAACTAAGTTCTTCGATCTTTTGTGACGTGATTCTTGCTGTGTGGGGTCGCGCATTGTCCTGATGAAACATCACCTGTTTTCGATTCACTAGAGAAGGTCTTTTTTTACCTCAAAGCTTGGTTCAAACGCTCTAATTGCTGACAGTATATTTGAGCATTAATTGTTGCATTAGGTGGTAAGAATTCAAAGTGGATTATTCCTTGGCGATCCCACCAGACTGAAAGAAGAACCTTTTACCCATGAAGTTCCCTTCTCGGCTGCGGCTGGGGTCCTTCCTTTTTACCAAGCCACTGTCTACGACGCTTAACATTTCGATAAAAGATCAATTTTTCGTCGCCAGTCAGAAGTATATCAAAAAAAAGGTGAAAAAGTTGGCGAGAATGGAGAGAAGAGCAGATGTCAACTCGGGATTTGAGCTTGTTTTCAGACAATTCATGAGGCACCCATTTTCCAAGTTTAGGAAATTTTCCAAGTTGTTGAAGATGACGATGAACAGTTGTATGGTTTGAACTGAGAACCACTGCCAATTCCTCAACTGATAAAGCAGGATTTTCTTCAAGGGCTGCTTCAAGAAGCTTTTCATCAAACTCAACTGGACGTCCGGTTCGATCTTCATCTTCCTGGGTGAAATCTCCACCTCTGAATTTTGCAAACCATCTTCTGCAAGTTCTTTCATTCACAACATTCCTCTCCATAAACTGTTTCTAGCCGCTTCGGCTGCCGAGTTTCCTTTCTTGAACTCATAAAGCATTATGTGCCTCAAATGATTCTTGGTTACTTCTACGTTAGCAGGGTTTTTATCAAACAAAATTTAATTTTATTGTTCTCTGAAATAAAATTTGATCAGTTTAAATGCATCTAAGCATAAAAATAATGTTCAGCTTCATTAGACATTATAAAATACTCTTTAAATTTCGTTCATTTTAAAAAAAAAGTTAAAATGTGAACAGAACTTATGGGATGACCTGATATTTTGTACACAATTTTATGGCTTCAGCTAAATATATTTTGAACGCAATTGTATGCTTTTAACTACAGATAAAATGTATTGCTGGTCATTTTGCGTTAATTGCTCTGTTGTTAATTTTACCATAAATAGGTATTATTGGTAATCGTTTTTTATAAAATTTTATTTCTGGTAATTTTACTATAAAAATGTATTTCTATACTTTCACAGTGTTTTTTTATTGTTTGGAGTTCATTATTTGCACACAGCAGGGGCCCTAACAGATGCTACCACTCCAGATCAGGTCGGACCTGGTAACTACAGCAATTAGGAGGGTGTACCACGCACCTCAAACTCCGCAATTTCTCAATCTGAAGCTTTGCTTCTGGATGTAGTTTATCGTCATACCCAGGACTTATATCTGCTTTATAGTTGTTATTTCAATATTTTGTTAAAGTTGTTAAACTCAAATATTTACCGATTCAATAGGGAGGCAATACAAGATATGCAGATGGCCCAGTGTTGATCGCAGACACACAAAGGAAACTGTAAAACCTACTACAGAAGTTAGTAAAAGAAAGCGAAAAGAAAGGACTAAACATCAACTGTAAGAAGACATAATGCAGAGATATAAGCAAAAGGAACAGCCTAAATTACGAAATGGTGATATCGAAATAAGACAAGTACAACAATTTCTGCGAAGTGTTTTACCAGAGGACGGAAATTGAGACACTGAAACCGAAGGCGCAATGGGAAAGCGAAAGATGCCTTTCAAAAGATAAGCAAAGTATTAAGTAAAAGAAACATTTCGTTAGAAACAAAGAAAAAAAAAACATTGAACTTTAATGTGATATTAATCCTCCTACATGGCAGAGAATGTTGGGCATCCCCTTAAAGATGAAGAAGAGACCTGGAGAAGCAAAAACGTTGTGTGAGCATGCTATGGACCGAATAACCGCAAAGTTTTAGAGGAGATGGACACATAAATGAAATGTATACTTAACACCAGGAAAAGACGAAATTTCAAGAAATTAACGAGGAAAGAGATCATAGAAAATTTGATACTTACAGGACAAATTGAAGGTAACAGGTAACAGAGGAAAACAATGCATAACTTACCTGTTGAGCTTGAGTGAATGTGTGGCGGAGTAGGGTTTGAGGGAGATAGCCAAAAGACAAAATATATTAAGCACTAAAAAGGCCAGGATTTTGTGGAGAGACACACAGATAGAGGAAGGCGAATTTCTAAGGATATGTTGTAGTAGCGTAAATCTTAATCAATCATTAAATTTGAAATTATCTTTTATCAGAAAATTCAAATAGAAAACTCCAAAATTTTCACAAGTACTGCTAGTAATTATCAATTTAGCCTTATATGGCCTAATGATACGATAGCTGGACATCCAATAAGGATGAAATTGATTTAGGCAGCTCGTATGCCAGCGCTAAACATTAAATGTCCTTGGGTATTTGTTATGGGACCTTACCCATAATAACATAATGGACTATTCCATACGTAATAAATACTGCGCCTCAAGAGGAAGCAGGGAGTTCATTCCGAATTCGGGTGACCGGATGATCAGCTGATCGGTTGAACTCTCTGCCTTAGGGCGGGGAAGAACCCGAACGAGGCTACGCCGAAGGGCGGAGTCTCTTTCGGGGAGGTAAACCGACCCTGAACCCGTTTATACGGGTTCAAAGGGCATATTTTTGGCAAGCCCACGGGCTCGGAGATCACACGAGCTCGGAGATCCCACGGGTTCGGAGATCCCACGTTAAACCGGCCTTGTGCCACATGATGCCCTCGTGGGGAGGGGGTGACTAAATACTGTTCCGTCTGAAGTCTGGAGTGAAGTCTGAAGTCTGGAGTGAAGTCCCTCAGGAGTCTGTCAGTCAGAGCGAGCGAGTCAGTCAGTCGAGTCAGAGGCAGTTCGAAACAAAGTCGCTTTCAGACAATTACTACTAAACCTGATTGTTCGTACTAACACTTTTCTACCTCTCTGTATATATTTCTGTTTGTAATATATCTGTGTTATTCCATATCAGTATTCGAGTTCCTTATTGGTTCTACCTTGGACTATCACCGTGGTACAAGGAACCGGACCATAACATATATATATATATATATATATATATATATATATATATATATATATATATATATATATATATATAACATAACCGGACCATAACATTATTAAAATTAATCTCAAGCTGAACAATGAATTAAGAGAGAGGAAAATTTCGTTAGCAACAAAAGGAAAAGGCTGCTGAACTGCGATGCAATATCAATCTTCCTACATAGCAGTGAAAGCTGGAAATTTCTTCACAGATGAGACTTGCGGCAGTAATAATGTGGCTCTACAGAAGGATGCTGAGAATAACATGGATGGAGTATGTGAGCAACGAGGAAATTTTAAGGAAAATGGAAACAAAAAAGATAATTATGCTTAGAATTAGACAGTAGAAATTTCTGGAATCCATAATGAAGAAAGGAGGCTTGAAGAATTTGACACACGCAGGGCAAGAGGAACATACGGGAACATAGAGTAACCTACCAACTAAGCTTGTGTAAATCGATCTCAGAAGAGTCAGATATAATAATAGTAAAATGACATATATTGCTAAGAATTAGAAAGGATAGGAAGTTGTGGACAGCCATAATCGCCCACATCCGGAAAAGAAAAAAAGAAGAAAATAATATTTAAAGGTTATGACGAAGTCAATAACAAGGATATAAGTATAGCTAAAATCGTGAGGCCATGTATTGGCCAGTAGGAGCCCGAGCGCGTACACCCGGGATAGGAATAAAAATTGCCCGAGCCCCCGCAAACGTCGGTTCCGCTGAGCTCGGTGCCACCATCGATCCTTCTCTCTGGTGCAATAAGAAGGCGCGGCCTCGGGCAGCTGTTCCCAGGCCTGGGCCCTTCTCAGTATAATTTTCCTCATTTGCGATTCTGTCCTTTGACGGAGGACGCCTCTGAGCGTACTCTGCCCAAAAACAGAGACGCAATTGAGAGATGATAATTAAACGTGTTACAAAACGTCCTGAGATTTCTTTTCCATTCGGGTTGCATTTTCCATCTACCTACCTACCTACCTAAAACATCTATCCCTCAAGTCATAGCGCCCACGAGCCCGCACCGCAGTTAATAGCGAACTCACTAATACTTCCATGGCTGTAGCGTAGGTAGCTCCACTTTTTCGCTGAAAAAAAAAATCAGCATGTGAGCAACGAGGAAATTTTTTAGGAAAAGCCAGTTGAAAAAAGGTCCAAAACTTAATTAAAGTTTTATCGTCAAAATATTTATGCTATTATTAAGAGGAAAGACCAAAGAAGTTTTTATTATCTTATTAAATATTTTAATCTTTTCTAACATGTTCAGAATTTTTATTAAAAATCTTTTTCTTTGCTTCAGCGGTTGATGTAAAATTTTTGATTAGTGTTTCTGCGGTTTTTTTTCGCAGTGAAAAACACAATGATTTGGAAATTCTTGCAAAAATCAAATAATTGTCGGATTAAAAAAATAAAATAAAATCACTTTCAGGACATATTAACAGATGAATGAAATTATTTTTGAAATGTCTTTCTTTAGAAAATCTTGGTAAAAATGTATTTTTTGTATATATGTTATCGCTACTTAATTTCATGAAATTTCGAAAAATTAAATTTTCTTCATAAAAAAAAAAAAAAAAAAAATAATTGAAAATTTTTATTAATTAAAAGCAAGACTCCCTGGAGAACGTAAATCAATAATTTCTTTTTCAAGCTACTACTCATTTCACGAAAATCTGCTCCAAATCGTAAAATAAAAAAATACAATAAAATTTAATTAGAAAAGCTTTTAATTGCTTTTATAAATAAGATTTCTTAAGGACACTATTGTGTTAAAAAAAATTTTAGATGAAAAATGAATTTTTACAAGAATTGTTTTCATTTGTTAAAAATTGTAATTATAATAATTTATAAAGTTTTAACTCTTTTAAAATTCTGTATTAATTTCCGCCTTTTAGATGGTAAGTGAAAACTATATTTACTAATAAAAAATTGAAAAGTTTAATACAAATCATTTTGCACCAAGACTTTTTAAACAATTTTAAATTTTTTTATGTATATAAAATATTGCGTAACGTGCCCATTTTGAAATTATGGTCAGCCATACACGACATTATCAGAACATAAGAGCGACGACTATATTAAATTTAAAGTCAACATTTCTAACATTAGATTACGGAGAATATTTTCCAAAATCTTTAAGATTACTGAGTACGTGAAATTATATAAAAAAGGCACTCAACCGTCATTTTCTTAAATTATGTTTTAACAGATAAAGTCTCCGTAGAACAACATAAACATGTCAACACCTTACGAGTGCCTGTTAAGTGATTGACAAGCTATGAAAAGCACGTAAATCTCCATTATTTTTTGTTTTAAAACTTCATTTCTGTTATTTTCAAATTAAAGCAAATAGTATTTGTTTCAAATGAGATTAATTATACTTTAAATCAGCAAATATTTATCTAATAAAGTTTCAGAAAAGTATATTATATTTTTGGACGGTTTTTAAAACCGAGAATTAACTTTTGTTTACCAAAGAGTGTCAAAAATCGCCGATCTTAATGATTTTACTGAAAGCGAGCAAAAAGTTGATATTCCAATCAATATAATTTCTATTTGGAATGCACCAAAGTATTTTGCTTACTGGAAATAGTAAATTTAATCACTTAGTTTTCAATTCAGACTAACATGAAAGCTTCAAGAATGCTTTTTTCAGTTTTTTAAAATTAATCTTAAACATTAGGTATCGAAAATTAGTGGAGGTACCTATTGTATCATATGTATTTTGGCAGGGCGACAGTCGGTTATGACCCAGAACCGGAGAGACGAGTTCAAATTCCCGTCTACACTACTACGTGTTCCCTATGCACTATGACCTTGGAAAAGGCAGGAATACATTCTTTTCCTCTACTCTATGTGTTATATTGCAAGGTAGAATGGGCTCCCTCGCCTTGAGCGGTAGCTAGTCTAGGAAAAGGACTAATCTGAATTCAGAATTGTGGAGAGCACAACAGAAATCAGTGTATTTTCAAAGCATAGGTCGGTTTTTACTCCTTGTTGCTAATATGAACTAACACTGCATGCTTTTTAGAAAGAAAATGTTCACTGTCAAGGGCTTCCCACTGTTCTAAGAAATGTCACGAATTTTAAATAATAGTTTAGCAGTTTTTTAGAGAAATGTATCTCTGTTTGAACTTCCTGTGGTTGGCCTTTGAAGTCAGATATAAGACAAAATAAATGATTGGCTGAACTAGCGTAGAAATGATGAATAGCGAAAGTTTTTTTTTTTTTTTTTTGTAAACGTGTTTCCTCTTCGTGTCTGAAAACTCTGCTTCCCAGTGAAAGGAGAGCAACCCTACTGGATAGGTAGAGATGTATATATCGACGTGAATAAAATAGTTAAGTTAAAATTCTCTGTGTTGAAGTTCTCTTTTTATCTCCGAACCAAAACAACTGGCAATCACCGGACGTGAAAGAAGGATACAGCATGAATGAATCGACTTCGTCGCCAAAAAACTCACCAGAAAAAGGGGTTATTCAATACTTGGCACCCTAGGCCATAGATTGAACCGGACTTGGATATTAAACACATTCAGACTTTAATTTGGAGCTTGAGACTACGTATGTTTGATATAAATATGTAGATGTAGAAATAAGTAACGCGGAAGTGTTTCGTGGTTTACTCTTGGCAGGTTTATTCTCTACATTAATGGCAAAAACATCAACACAGACATCGTAGCCAATGATGGCCTTTGGCACCATATTGTGGTAACTTGGACCAACGAAAATGGAATCTGGAATATTTACTTAGACAGTGTGTTGAGAGCCAACGGACTTAATTTGGTCAGCAATGGCGTCATACCAGGTAAGATCTCAACGTCGATTATTGTTAATCTCATTCTGTTCACATCTATCTATCTATCTATCTATCTATCTATCTATCTATCTATCTATCTATGCTTGTTCATATCTATCTATCTATCTATCTATCTATCTATCTATCTATCTATCTATCTATCTATCTATCTATGCTTGTTCATATCTATCTATCTATCTATCTATCTATCTATCTATCTATCTATCTATAATATAATTGCGCAATAAAGCGCTAACGCAGTGAAAAAAAAGATCTCAATGAAAAACAAACCACAGACCCTAAAATCTGATATATTAACAAAATAATTATTCGCTATTATCATTTTCATGTAATTTTGCAATATTCAGGCGGCATGAAGAAACCATATACGAAACAAAAGTTCAGTCTGTCTGTCCGCCTCGCTGTCTGTCTGTCTGTCTGTCTGTCTCTCTCTCTCTCTATATATATATTTATATATATATATATAAGTGTAAAACTATGTGAAATTGGAAGAAGTTTTCAAGTGACGCGTTTTGTTCTTTAGACTAAAGTGATGTTTACGTTGATGCGACTATTCAGCTCAGATATTTTTTACCATACAGGTTTTTTTGATATATAAAATATTGTTCACCCCTACCACGTATACACACACACACACTATACGTACACACACGCATACACACACACACGCACACACACACACACACACACACATATATATATATATATATATATATATATATATATATATACAGAAGGAATACTATATGTTTCGTCCTTTGAGGGTCATTATCAAGGCAAACGCCTCTCAATAAATTTCCTCACAATACGAAACTAGTCTTTATTTATATTTTCTTTTAACAGATATACTCTATGTGAAATGTTTCCACACACACACATACACACACACACACACACACACACACATATATATATATATATATATAATCTATTGACGAATTATTAAATTTAATTATACAATGTAAAATATATAAGTAAAAAGGAACAGTACCTGTACTACTTCAGTTACACTTTTTTAATGATAAACTCCATATTTTATTGACCCCTTTTTTACTGCATATTTTGCAAACGTTGAATTTTGCTAACCAGAAGTTTCTTTATATTGGACACACACACACATACACACACACACACACACATATATATATGTATATATACGAGGTAAAGTCAAAAACTATCTGCACTCCTGTCTAAAGATATGTTATTGCAAAATTGTGGATAATTTTTTTATCTAACTTGGTAGAGGGTTAAAATGTGTTAAAAGCGAAGAAAGAAAATCTTCAGACAGCACTATAAATTCAAATAATTTTATTATTGAATGTAAAATAATTTTTTTTTCTTTTAAGGTGAAAGAAGGAAAATATAAAATTCCTCGTTTAGTTGTTTCTTAGCATTGCGTTTAGCAAAATAAACGCCAGCAATGTTCATGAGGATTTTTTTACAGCACAAAAGAAAAATGAATTATCTTAGTATAGATTGTTGCGTATGTTTGAGATTATCACACCAAAAAATCAAAATCAACGCTCTATAATGTGTGCGTAGCGCAAATAAAGCAGCAAGAGAAGGATTCCAGGCAATCAGTTAAATATCAGCGCAAATACAGCTAATGATATGCAAACAATAAGATTATTTCGGATCACGGAAAGTTAAAAGATAGATTTATTAAATTTAGAAGTTTATTAATATTAGGTTGGTGCAAAAATAATGACGTAATAATGTCGTTTTTTGACGTTAAAAATACGTCAAAAAACGACATTATTACGTCATTATTTTTGCACCAACCTAATAATTTTCTGGGTGTGAGCCTCAAAGCTACCTTCCACGCAACCTCAATGGTTGGTAAATAAATGCTAATGTGGAATTTCGAAAACTAAACTTAAAAACTACAGTCAATACTAAATTAAAAAGGGTAAACTCCCTCGACGTAACTAGACTTAATGAACGACATATACCTACCTTACAGAAAACATAACGCTAATCCCTTGTATGTACACCATAAGTCAAACCACCCTCCATCTATAATTAAGCACATACACACATCAGTAGAGAAAAGAATCCGCATGAACTCCGCTAATAAAGAAATATTCCAACAACACAGTAATTTTTATAACACAGCCCTAAAAAATAGCGGATATAAAAACGCTAACATAAATTATAGAAACAATAGTACTAACCAGAAGAAAAACAGGAAAAGGAAAATCATTTGGTATACCCCTCTGTTCAACCAAATGGTTAGTATTAAGCTAGGACATAAGTTCCTAGGTTTAATTGAAAAAACACTTTCCTACTAATAGCAGACTTAGCAAGATCTTTAATACAAACATCTTAAAATTAAGTTACAGTTGCACTGAAAATCTAGAAAGAATCATAAAAAAACATAATAAAATCCTAGAAAAACGCTCATATCAAACAGTATTAATAAAAATCCTAAACTAAAATAAGACAAAAATAAGGAAAAATTATGTGATTGTAGAAACCCTGAAGCCTGCCCATTGGAAAATAAATGCTGCACAAATTCTGTGGTATACCAATGCACTATCTCATCCAATGAGAGTCCTAACACTGATAGGATATACATTGGTTCAACGAAGAATGAATTTAAAATTAGATGGAAACAACACAAAAGCTCCTTCAATAATATTAGAAATAGAAATCAGACATCTCTATCCAAATATTTTTGGCATTTAAAAGAAATGAATAAAACACCAAAAGTAAAATGGAAAATAATAAATAGAACAAGAACTTGTAAAACCTGGGATGACCCATGCCCTTTATGCCTACATGCAAAAGATACACATTATTAAATTTCTAAATAATGAAAATTTATTAAACAATAGACATGAGTTAACGGTTTTCTACCGACAACAAATTTTCGCATAAAATAGCATAAAAAAATTAAATTTAATAATCTAATAAAAGGTTTAAAAGCTTAACCCAATCACAAGATAGAAAAACCCTTTATGAAGTCGTCAAAAAAACAAATTGTAGTTCAGTGCGACGCGTTTAAGTACGAAACAGCCCTTTACAAAAAAATAAATAAATAGGAGGATAAATAAATAAAATAAAACAAAATTCCCTAGACACTTAACGACATACTATGTTGCCAAAAGTAATCTTTCGCTGTGACTGACCAGACGATGTGCGCACGTGAATGCCAACATCGCTTTGAAATGGATGCCCCCACCTTACCTCAGCTTGACCTCTTTCCGAAGGTGACTGATATGTGGATAAAAATTATCTCTTAGACCCCTTACCAAAATGGTTGCCCCAGCCGTTTCCATAGTAATTAATTTTGCGAATGAACATGCTTATAAAAGATGCATACATTTCAAAATTGGTTATTCCTAAACTTTCGCTTGAGGATGAAACAGGTCTTGATACTTTAACTCAATTTAATTTTAATAATTATATTGAGGTTTCCGGCTCTGAACGAGATTTCGCGTTAACTAACCCTGACCGCCCGGCATAAAACATGGGTGCCGCCATTTTGGTTCCTTTAACCGCTAGCAAACTGGAGTTTGCACATCACACATATTCGCAGACGTTTCCGAGGTAGGCCATTTTCACAACTTTCCCCACACTCCCCTCTGATCTCATGATCACAAACAGGGCAAGGAGGTGGCGATCGTCGCCGTCGAGTCCCCCTCCGAAGGGGGACAACACAAGCGTCATCCTCATGCGTGTTCTCATCTGAAATGTAACTATTGAAGCTTCTGGCGAAATGCCAAGCATAACGTTTCCAAATTTCTGGTGGAGTGAATTATGTCCCGGTGCTCTTTTTTCACAGAAATTAGAAATATAAAATGGCAACAATTTACTCATCGCACGTTATATATATATATATATATATATATATATATATATATATATATATATATATATATACTATTTACATTATTCGGACTATTGCCCTCATCTTAGTGGTTGGAATGTCGAACTGAACCCTTTATTTCATTGACTGGGGTAAACTGTTCTATTTCCACGTGCCATGTTTAAGGGATGTTAGTTATCAGTTATCTCCTGTTAATTCCCTTCACAGGAACAGGAAGGCCTAAAGGTGAAGGTGGAGATTAAAATTTAATAGAGAGAAGTTTTAAAGAGAGAAGTTAAATAACGGCTTAAATGAGTGAGATACAGATGAATATGAATTATTTTTCGATGCATAATTCGCTACCGATTCGCTGACCTAAATTAAAATTAAAAAACAGACACCGGAAACATGTGTATACATTTGTGGTGACACTACGCACAATAAAAAACGATATGACCTAAACTTAAAATCAGAAGATGAGAGAGAGAGAGAGAGAGAGAGAGAGAGAGAGAGAGAGAGAGAGGGGGGGATGGGAGGGGGAAACTAGAAACGAAGGTCATTTATAAGAGAGCCGATGTGCAATCAAGAAAATTTGACAAAGCAAATAATATCACCTACAGGTTACAAATTTAACATAGACATATACAAATTAATGAATATTTAATCTAGTAAGGACCTACTATTTATATGTCCCAAAACACATACGTAGATATGCACATACACCACAACATATAATTTTCTCCATGTTGCTTACACATGAATAATTAATTTTCAGTGTTTTATATAGTGTATGTTTACTATGAAAGTCCTTGTCTATTAAACTTAGGAAGAAACTTCCTATATCAATGTTGGAAAGCCTGCAATACGGTAGGTTAAACTTTACTTTTAAATATTACTTTCCTCTTTCTGTTTTTAGTTCTATTATTACTATGATTTTCTAGTTCTTCGTTACAGTTTAATTCCTGTTTAAAACCACTATTTTTGAGAGCCTGGTTGTATAAAAATTTATTTTCAGTAAAGACTTTTTGACTATTTATTCTCGTATTAACAGTTTTGGGGATGTGATCTATTACAGATTTCTGGTGGTTAAAGTGAACATTGATATATAGGGGTGTATGATCAACTTTATGGAAGGGCTTAAAAGTCTCATTAGGGAGGTTGAGGGTGATATCTAAAAAGTTGGCTATTTTACGGTTGGAAGATATTTCAATCTTAAAGTTTACGTATTTGAAGGCCCTAATGATCCTCTTATGTAAGCTGGAAGTCAAGGCACCATTGCTATTAGGGACAATGATTAAGCCGTCATCTCTATAAATTCCGACTTGGTTATGGTTAACTACTCTACTCAAGGTGTCTAAAATATATATGCCCACTAAATCTGCAATTTCGGCAGAGTCGAATGCTCTCATAGGTACATCGAAACTTTCATTATTCTTCTTCACCCAAGTCGCGTCATTATATGTAAGTATTGATCTTCTTGACGTTAAAACAATGTCCAGATCATTTCCTGTTATTTCGGTATATCTTTTATCGAAATTAAGGCTGTTAATTAATAGTTCCTCCGAAATAGAAGGGTAAAAATCCAAGATGTCAAATTGGATGAAAGTAGCTTTCCTTTTATCGGGGATCTTTAGGAACCATTTAATCGTCTCAGCCGAGTCCTTCCAAAGGTTGACGGAATACTTATCCAGGACACATGGTGTTATTTTCTTAAGAATGCTCTTAGAAATTAATTCAGATTTAAACGGGACTGCAAACTATCGATAAAGTTCGGTTTATGACCTTTGAATAGAATGTATACATCTTTCATATTAAATTTGCCCATTCTGTCAACAACTCCACATCTGTTAGCAAATTTGCAGATGTTTTCATTGATAGAGCATGAGGTGGTATTGTCTCAGTCTTTCTTATAAGAGCTGGTAATTTTGTCAGTGATGAATATGTCATATTCAAAGGGTTTCATTTTTTAGATATTTTTGGACATGTTTAAGCACGCACACACACACAAACACACACACACATATATATATATATATGTGTGTGTGTTTTGTTTCTATAATTTAGACGATTTAATCTAGTTAATTTTTCTTTTTGCTTAGGTTTTTATCACTTTTGTTATTAAATATCCCACATTGCGATTTCAGAAGATATAACAAGAAGAAATGTTGTAAGAAATATCACTTTAGACCGATGAAATACTATGTATATGTTTGAATGTTTCTGTGTGTGTGTGTGTGTGTGTGTGTGTGCGTATGTGCGTGCGAGTGTGATAAAGAAAGAGAGGAGGACGGATGCAAAATATCTCCTTTTACTTTCACTTTCCATTTGTCTGCAGGTGGCGGTTCTTTTGTGATTGGTCAGGAGCAGGACGACGTGGGTGGTGATTTTAACCAGAGAGAATCCTTCATTGGCCAACTTGGTCAGCTCAACCTTTGGGACCGCATCATCAGCCTCAACGAAATTGAACACATGTTCATCAATTGCGATAAAATTGGCAACGTCATCGCCTGGCCGTCAGTCCAAGGTTCCATTCATGGACAAGTGAAAAAAACAGACGCTGTCTTTTGCCAAGGTATTCATGGATTTACATTCTTATAGTTCTTGTCTCTCCTTGTCGTTTTGATTGTACAACTAGTTGCTTTCCACCGCAAAATATTAGTAGAAAAATAATTAGATATATCCAAGGTAAACAGAAAAAT
>OZ010596.1:28123482-28183482 GCA_963932145.1 Acanthosepion lycidas
ACACACACACACACACACACACACATATATATATATATATAAAAAACATACCGGTTAATATAAAAATCGAAGTACCTAAATTTTATCATCAGCTGTACATTGAATGCTTTCGCCCTCTTTCACTTGTACTGGGCAGAGCCAGACGGTTTAAGCCTGACATAACAGGTAAGGAAATATTGTGGCCCTGTCAGTAGAATTTATGGGAACAGGACAGAACTAAAACGCCTTTTCCTTTTCGAAATGAGTGTTTTTTTTCGGGCAACTTTAGCGAAGAAATACCAGAATATGTTAAAAAAAATCTGTTCAAAAATTGGTAATAAAAACTTCTTTATTTAAGCAATCATTCTTATTTCTTTTTGTTTCAGACTGTGAGAATTTAAACCATCCTAGTTACGGAAAAGTACATATCGTAGACAACAGCACTGGTTCCAACGCCATCTATTCTTGCAACAAGGGATATATTCTTGCGGGTCTTATGACAAGAATATGTTTGGCGTCTGGTGAATGGAATGACATTGATCCGCAATGTGACAGTTCGTAGCTTTCTTTTTAATATTATCAGAGATTAATACAATTTCGCGAACTCCTTTCTAACCAATTTTGTAATGTCATGAGAGAATAATGTTTCTTAGGTTTGTATCAGGTTTAATGAATTCTTTACACCGACAATTTTTTTCGGGATAATAATTTTATGAAAGCTATATACCCAAGTTTTTTATCGACTGGGCCCTGCGGATAAAAGCATTGGTTGAAGTAATCCAGTGACTTAACCCAAAGAGTTGTGAGTTCAATACCTGGCCACAGAAGAAGTGAACAAAAACATGGAGAGCGGAGTTCCTAAGGGGGAGATAAATTAAATTGAGATATCCAGAAAAGGCATGGCATGTGGAAATACACCAGTGAACGAAATAAAGGGCTTGGTTCATGATTCTAACGTATATCTTCTGAAGAAGGCCGGAGTGTATAGATTGAAGTCACTAAGCGGCCATCGTAACTTTATTATTTTATTATGCGAGTGCATTAAAACTCAGTAAAAATGGCAGTGTCAACGACCAGAAATTAAGGATAAAGTCATTCACAGAAATGGGATAGTCACCTATAATTTCATTTGCTTGTTCCAACGCAGGCAAAAAAAAAAAATTAGTTTTAAGCAATTCTGAAGATTTTATGGTTTCTTTTTATATAAATTTACATAAATGAAATTACAAATTAAAAATTACCCAATTTAAAATTTAAATTTAGTCTATAAAAATTAAAATTATAAAATCACTGAGGAAAAAAAGAAAAAAATACATGTTATTCTATTTATTTTGTTTTTGTTGAAATTTAGTTGGAATAAACGTTACAAATGTTGCTCTGAATTTCATGACAACATCGATACATTTGAGGCATAAACAGAAGCAGGGGGAGGATGACATCTTGCAAACGACAATACATACGCAATCAGATTATAATATATAAACACGTAGACGTATTTAGATATATACACACACAAAAAAGCGACGAGACAGGAAATATCTCCACGACATTTAAAAAAATACACACACACCATACATACACAATGAAAGGTACAGACAAGTGATCATACACACAGACACTAATAAATGCTCGTACATACACACACATACATTGACAAAGACACGCCGATACACCTACCAAGAAATATTCAAGTTTGAAAGTGTTATTAAACGAATTCTCACCACTTATTAAAATATAACTTATATACATAGATAAAAACAAACATTAGGGGAAAAAGGACATTAAAACAGATAGACATGGACAGAAATATAGATATATACACATAAAAATAACACCATCTAATATATTAAATCGAAAACTCCAAACACACAAATATATATATAAAATATATTTCATATATACTTGCTTACACACTAGTGCACATACACGAGTACAAAAATATAACAGTAGGTGAAATAAAAACTACGTACAGATATATGTGTACACACATTCATCACTACAGACTGAAACACAGAAAAGTCTACCTACAGACAAACATATATATATTTATATATACACGCATACACACATATACACATATATATCCATATATACACATACACATACATACATATACGCATACGTATATGCATATATACACATACAAAAGCAAGCATAAATATATCAACCCACACAGCAACATAAAAAGTAAACAAACCAATTACACACACACACACACACACACACACACACACATATATATATATATATATACAGAAACACACAAACATACATATATACATACATATACAAACAGCCGCATATATATAAAAAACACATGCAAACTTAAACACACACACATATAAATACACACACACACATACACATGGTGAAAAAGTATTTTGAATTTACAGTGTTAACACATGCAACCCCAGAAGATGGTCTCAGATGAGATGGAAAATACGTAGTAAAATAAAAATTATTTGAAAGAAAATTTTGGAATTTTTCTTAATCATTTTTCTACAGTCACCAAGAAACTAATTTCTGGATTTGAAAGGATTACAACTAAAATAAATAAACCTAATACGTCTAAATACATAGACATAATACATCCAAACCGGCTTGAATGAAAATATGCTGTCAATATATATATACATACATACATATGAAGAAAAATATACGGGGAAAAAACACAAGAACAAGACATATCCAAACATATCCATCGTTTTTGTCATGTTAAGTTTGATAATGTTATTTATATTTTATATTTTATATTGAATATGTCCTGAAGATGGTTTATTGACCGAAACGTCCGACGTCGACATATTAACATTAAAACAGCATTATTGCATATAAGGATTTTTGTTTGTTTTTTGCCGTATATTTTTCTTCATACTGTCGGATTCTATATCCATATATTTGCTTACATACATACATATATATATATATATATATATATATATATATATATATATATATATATATAGTCGACTCTCCCGTCGAAATTTGGCGTATGAGGGTCAAGCAGATCAGTTTCCAGAAAATCGACAGCCCGACACCAGCACATGAGATTTGATTATAGTGGTGAAGGTTTTGTGCCAAACCATCCACATTTTTTGAAGGGCCGAATACAGAGACCTCAGCAGGTTTTGAATTCAGAGTTGTCCTTCTCCTATGCCAGTTGCCATCCAAGGCTATAGAACCCAGTTTGTCCTGCTATATATATATATATATATATATATATATATATATATGGTGAGTGGGCAAATAGATTTTCAAAAGTTTTTTCTATGTTACTCTTGTTGTGCACGGCATTGTGTTTTCATGATGGTGAACAACATTTTCCCTTTTATCCGCTGTGTACGCTGCCCTTATCGTGAAAAAAGTATAGTAGGTTAGCTAACTTAAAATTTATGACGAACTGCCACGCATGTTTACTAGTTAGGATGATATATTCGTCATTATAATTGATTCCTCAAAAGGGAAATTTCTTACGAGCCAACTTAATATCTTGTTCTTCTTCTTTAGAGGTGAGCTGTAACCAACCCAAGCGGCTAAAGAACGGTTTCATCAAGGGCCGTATATTTACTTACGATAACCGGGTCCGTTATTTTTGCAACCGAGGTTACAGGTTGGTCGGGGCAAATACAAGTTATTGCATGGAGAACGGAGAATGGAGTAATGCTGATCCCACGTGCGAAGGTCAGTAGGAAACATTTCTTTTTAAATAATAACAATAATCACCGCACGTGGCCAAAATGGCAAAAGATTCTACTCATGGGTACTTTCCATAGAGTTAGGAAAGTTTTTATGAATATTATTATATACTACTGGAAATCGCATGCATATTCAAATCTATTCATGGATTTCTACTAATTTTACAAGGATTTTTCTTTCATTCTTTCTTGAAAATTTTTCTAGGATTTTACTGAATTTTACATCCGTAGCGTAATGTTAGTTTCTCCGATAGCACATTTTACCTGTTTACATATTTTAATTGTACTTAAATTTTACTGGTAAAGGAAAATACACATTATAATGAGAGATTAAATACAACACATTTTAATGGAAGATTAAAAAACCAAACACATTTTAATGAAAGATTAAAAAAACCAAACACATTTTAATGAAAGATTAAAAAACCAAACACATTTTAATGAAAGATTAAAAAAACAAACACATTTTAATGAAAGATTAAATGACCAAACATATTTCAATGAAAGATTAAATGACCAAACATATTTCAATGAAAGATTAAATGACCAAACACATTTTAATGAAAGTGATGTGGGGCCAAAGTCGGGACCACAGAAGTAAAACACGTAACACGGATTAGATGTAAGAAAGATATATTAACAACAGGTTACAGATATAGTGTAAGCGGAGCTTACTATATGTTAGTGTCCAATACTGGTAGTCGTACGCGACTCTCACTGTCTCTCTGTCTCAGTATTTATTAGTCCACCCACGAGGACCAAATGTGGCACAAGGCCGGTTTAATGTGGGTAACCCCGAGCCCGTAGGCTCGGCCAAAAATATGGCCTCGTCCGGGTTCCCCTCTGCTAATGCAGAGAGTTCGACAGTCGCCGAGAGTCTGTCTCTCGGTCTCAGTATTTATTAGTCCACCCACGAGGACTAAATGTGGCACAAGGCCGGTTTAATGTGGGTAACCCCGATCCCGTAGGCTCGGCCAAAAATATGGCCTTTCTTAACCAGCCTAGACGGGTTCAGGTCCTGTCAACCTCCCCGGACGAAACCTTGCCCTTCGGCAAAGCCTCGTCCGGGTTCCCCTCTGCTAATGCAGAGAGTTCGACAGTCGCCGAGAGTCTGTCTCTCGGTCTCAGTATTTATTAGTCCACCCACGAAGACTAAATGTGGCACAAGGCCGGTTTAATGTGGGTATCCCCGAGCCCGTAGGCTCGGCCAAAAATATGGCCTTTCTGAACCCGCCTAGACGGGTTCAGGCCCTGTCAACCTCCCCGGACGAAACCTTGCCCTTCGGCAAAGCCTCGTCCGGGTTCCCCTCTGCCAATGCAGAGGGTTCGACAGTTGCCGAGAGTCTGTCGCTCGGTCTCAGTATTTATTAGTCCACCCACGAAGACCAAATGTGGCACAAGGCCGGTTTAATGTGGGTATCCCCGAGCCCGTAGGCTCGGCCAAAAATATGGCCTTTTTGAACCCGCCTAGACGGGTTCAGGCCCTGTCAACCTCCCCGGACGAAACCTTGCCCTTCGGCAAAGCCTCGTCCGGGTTCCCCTCTGCCAATGCAGAGGGTTCGACAGTCGCCGAGAGTCTGTCGCTCGGTCTCTCTCTAGAGTGTTTTGTCGCATACTTAATATAGACCTGGAAAAGTCTATTGTGTAGGTAGTTCCGGTCTCACAATAGAAAGATTAAATGACCAAACATATTTCAATGAAAGATTAAATGACCAAACACATTTTAATGAAAGATTAAATAACCAAACATGTTTTAATGAATGATTAAACGACACAATACATTTTAATGAAAAATTAAACAGCAAAAGACATTTTAATGAAAGATTAAGCAGCAAAAGACATTTTAGATCAAAGATTAAATAATCAAACACATTTTAATGAAAGATTAAACAACCAAAAGCATTTTAAATTAAAGATTAAACAACTGAACACATTTCAATGACACTGGTGCAACTAAAGAATGGTAACTTATCTGAACATTTGTCATAGAAATAGCGATATAGTCAAACAAGGCTTGCGATGTTGAGTTTGTGGTTCGACTCCGTGAAAGGAGCATATCGTGTCCTATCAATTAAAGTATGAACTGGTGGAACTAAAGAATGGTAACTCATCTGAACATTTGCCATAGAAATATCGATAGGGTAACAATAGGGTAACAATAAGCTTGCGAGGTTGCCTCTGTGTGAAAGAGATTGTGGGGGGGGGAATATACCTTTTCACATGAGACAGCGTCAACTCTTTTGTAAAGGGTTAAACTGGTGAAGATTGAGCAACTCCAACCCAGATATGGTAGCAATACGCCACTTTTGGATTACTGGCTGTTGAAACGGTAAAACATGGTAGATACAGTCAGGTATTTTCTGGAGGGATTATTTTCTCCAGCAGCCTTAGAAATGGATTTCAATTGAGGCCCAATAAACGTTCAAAGTATAGAATCTCATTCAGAGTAAAAGAGTTCATTATGACTGGAGATAAACTCAGGGTTTCATCAATGACGATGGAACGATAATAATTTCGTTTTTGATGCAGTGAAAATATTTAGCAATGATGATACTAATTTTAATTTTTTGTTTGTTTCGTTTTACAGAAATTACCTGCTCGGAACCACTACTGTCGAATAACACCATTTTAGTGAACAAAAATCTAAGATATCTGCCCAAATTTATAGCTACATTTAAATGTGCCATCGGCTACAAAATGGTTACTGAATATTCCAAACTCGTGTGCCAATCAGACGGAACTTGGGACAAGAGTATTCCAACCTGCGATGGAACTCTGTGTGGCGTGCCGCCAGAAATCAGGAATGGCCATCTGCAGGAAAAGTTAAAGCAGCATTATTTTGTGGGGGACGCTGTTAAGTATCAATGCAAATTCGGTTACGCGTTGCAGAATGGAACCAACCCTGACGGTACACTTCGCTGCTTGCCAGACGGCCTGTGGGAGAAGTCGCTTCCAGCATGTGGAATTATCAATTGCGGCATACCCCCTTCCATCAAGCACGGCTCGGTCTATTACAAAGATACCGATTATTTAAATAGGGCCGAATACACGTGCGACGCGGGTTACCAAATTTCAAGCGATGAACTTTTAGAGTGCCTTGAGGAAGGGGAATGGATGCCGAAGGCACCAAACTGCAATCCCGTCGTCTGCAAGCAGTCGGAAAGAGTACAAAACGCGGAAATCAGTGCGACTAATAACACTTATGGCAGTATTCTTGTGTACAAGTGTAAAATAGGCTTCCAATTGGTCGGGGCGAGTAAGCGAGAATGCGCAGAAAATGGAAGTTGGACCGGTAAATCTCCGCGCTGCGAAGCTATACGTTGTCCGAAACCAGATGATATTGATAACGGTTATTATCTTTCAGCCAATTACACCTACGGCTCGATAGTTCGCTTTAAATGCAATCCTGGTTTTGCAATCTCTAACACCTCGGATATCCTGTGTAGCAGCAATGGTACTTGGCAAAATCCTCTTCCGACGTGTACTCCGGCTAAATGTCTACCGCCTCCGACTGTGAAATATAGTTATCTCAACACCACAGTGGACACTTTCTTTTTCTTAAACACTGTAAATTATTCTTGCGAGCCGGGTTATATTTTGAGCGGCGCGAAAACGCTGAAATGTAACGAGACGCTTTTATGGAATCCAGAACCCCCAATATGCAACCCTATTAAATGCACCTCGCCCGAGCCTATTGAAAACGGCATTGTGCGAACATCTGGTTTGGAATTTGGCCGCAAGGCTGAGTATGAATGTCTACTGAACTACAAGATGATTGGGGAAGAAGCCCGTATTTGCTTGGCTAATAAAACCTGGAGCGGTAATACTCCCAAATGTATTCCGCTGACTTGCAATGAACTGCCATTGATTGATAACGGATCAATATTAACTGGAAACTTAAGTGTTGGTGCTGTAGTGAAATATAAATGTAGCACCGGATATTATCTACTCGGCGACAGAGACCGGATCTGTTTAAGTGACCTAACCTGGAGCGGAAATGCTGGAAAATGTCTCCCGGTACTTTGTCCAGATCCGATCGAAATCCCCCATGGATACCGTAATTATAGTAAAAGGACTTATAAATCTGAGGTTACTTACGGGTGTAATCCGGGTTACAGATTACTAGGAAAAAATCCTCGCGTGTGCACCGAGAATAAAACCTGGTCTGGTTCTAATCCCAAATGTGAAGTAGCTAAGAAAGCATGTCCTGAACTTAAAATCAAAAACGGACGTGCATCTGTTAAGACAATTGGAGATAGTACGACTGCGTTCATTTCTTGCAACTATTACTACACACTTGTCGGTCCAAACTTAAGACAATGTTTCTCAAACGGTTCTTGGTCTGGCAGTAATGACTCATTTTGCGCTAAAGACTGTACTTTTGCCCCCTTAATAGCTCACGGAACCGTAGAAGGCATTCGAACATATAACAAGAACATAACTTACAAATGCAATTACGGATACAAGCTAGAAGGCAATTCAAATAGAACTTGTTTAGAGAATGGAACATGGTCAGGAGAAACCCCAAAATGTATTAAAAATACCTGCCCCGAACCTCTTCCTATTGCCAATGGTAAATTAAGATATTTCAAATATTCATTTGAAACGTTTGTAATTTATAGCTGTAATTTCGGTTTTAAATTGGAAGGAAATACGACTTTAACCTGTCAGAAAAATGGCAGTTGGACACCAACAATATTTCCGAAATGTATCGAACAGTTATGTCCTGAACTTGAGGCACCGCCGAACGCGACCTTAACTACAAAGAAACGTTTCATCGGCACGAAAGTTTACGTGATTTGTGATGAAGGTTTCCGATTGCGTTGGAATAGTTCGCTTCATTGTAAATCAAATTTAAACTGGAGCGGTACGCCACCGGCTTGTATTCAGTACGCATGTGTCTTGCCAAATGATATCACAAATGGTTACGTGTTGGTGCCTAAGACATCAGAATTGACGCTTCAAGCCAAACAGTTCTTTAGTAAAACTGCCAAGGTGAGCAACAGTCGTCTTTATAAACTGGGAAAGACTATTACTTATAACTGTAACCCCGGTTATACTCTGAAAGGAGACGCCTCACGGAGATGTATCATGCCTTATAAATGGTCTGAAAGAGAGCCCAAATGTGTCCACATTAATTGTCCTGAAATTTCAATTACAAACGGCTTAGTTGACGAAAATCATGGAAGATATTCGGGAGCAACGGTCATTTTTAAGTGTTTACGAAACTTTCAGCCTAGAGGAAGTCCAGTTCTTCAATGTTCCAACGGTGAATGGATAGGGGACAGTGTGTGTATACCGCACACTTGTCCAAAATTAGTAGTGCCGCTGAATGCCTTTATTTCGAGCCAGAATCGAAATATAGCGAGCCGTGTGACAATTATGTGCCTGTCTGGTTTCGAAAATTCCGGGCCGTCTAAAACAGCCGTAGTTTTTTGTTTGACGACTCGTCACTGGAGCAAAGCGACAGTGAATTGCAAGCCAGTGTCTTGTGGGAAGCCACCACTGATTGTTAACGGTAAAATTGAATTCGGCTCCAACTTCACTTTTAACAGCACCGTTAATTACGAATGTGATGATGGATACGATTTAATTGGACAGGAAAACAGAACCTGCCAGGCTGACCGAACCTGGTCTGGTGACACACCTACTTGTGAAAGAAAATCTTGTGGCGACCCACCTTCTATACCAAATGGTTATCATAAAATAACTGAATATCAAGTTACGTATTATTGTAATGAAGGATATAACATCACGACAGATCCTATTAAAGACTGTGGTTTGGATGGTAAATGGAATATTTCAGAGGTTCCTGTCTGTGAACCAAATCGATGTGAATACAATTCCTATGTTTCTAATGGTAGTTTAAAATTATTAGCGGGAGAAGATGGTCGAGTTAATTCTGAAATAAAGATTTCCTGTGATATTGGATACCAACTTCGAGGCGCTCAAATTCTTCATTGCTTACCGTCAGGTCAGTGGAATGTGACCTGGCCTGAATGTGCACCGATTTCTTGTCCAGAGCCACCTCCCATCGAAAATGGAGGTGTTCTGTTCCCCGAAACCTTCTACTACGGTGAGCAGATCACTTACTTTTGCGACGACGATTATGTTATAAGTGGTAACGCCTTGCAAATGTGCCAGACGAATGGCACCTGGTCGAATGAATTGCCGAAATGTGTGCTGAACGTTTGTCCAACGCCGGTGACTCCTGAAAACGGTAAAATAAGCCGCATCAATCGTAAAGTAGGGTCATTCATTTCTTATTACTGTAAAGGTGGCTACACAATTATTGGACCAGCCAAAAGACAATGCCTAACCAACAGAACCTGGAGTGGCGCAGATCCATTCTGTGAGAAGTTAAAATGTGAAAATCTTACTGTTACCCATGGTCAAGTCTTCATCGAATACTTTTCAAATAAGGACGACAGAGCCCAGTATAAATGCCACCCTGGTTACAGAATCAAGCCGGGATTTCCTTCTTGGCTAACATGTGTAAATGGGAAGTGGGTTGGCTTGAAACCTTCCTGCGTCCCAAGAAAATGCCCCAATCCTCCAGTTGTAAACAACACAATTCCGGTGCGAGGAGAGTTAGCTTACGGCGAGAAAGTAATTTACATATGTATAAGCGGCTATAAATTTTTAGATGTTAATTTCCTTGAGTGCGGCCCGTCAGGAATCTATGTCGGTAAGATGCCAGAGTGTATAAAATCCAGCTGTGGACCCCCTCCGGGTTTGCAGTACGCTACCATGAAAACGGATTCTTCGGAAGAGAAGGTGATCGTAACTTGCAACAGAGGATATACAATTGATGGCCCAACCGAGTTGCATTGCCTGCCAAACAGAACATGGCCAGCTTCTTATACGAAGTGCGTACCTGTGGATTGTGGACCTCCACGCAAGCTGAACAGGGCGTCGGTCAGTTTACCGAATGGCACCACCTACGGTGCATTTGCTGAATATACCTGCTTCACGGGTTTGATCCTGGTTGGGAGAGCGACATCTATGTGCCAGATGGATGGAACATGGCAGACAATTGACGATACCTCTTGCGAATTGCAAGACTGTGGTAGGCCGTTGGTAGACGATCATGTCATGTACATAGGCTCCAGGTTTACGCTAGAATCATTGGTGTTTTACAAGTGCGAAAAGGGATACATTTTAGAAGGAGCGACGCTGGCATTCTGTCTGAAAGACGGTACTTGGAGTAACCCCAGTCCGAAATGTCACCGTAAGTTTTATTTAGTTGTATTTTATGATCTTTTTATATTATGCATGTAATAATTGATTTGGATAAATTAGCGTAATTAATACATATTTCTTGAATAGTAAGAATATCAAAAATAATATTAATAGTTATGATGAAATTAATATTAATAGAGGAATGCACTGGAAATGCTTTCTTTTTACTATAGGAAAGCATTGGAAAGGATTTTACAAAAGGAAAGCATTGGAAAAGATTTTATTATAGGGCAACATTGAAAAAGATTTTATTATAGGAAAGCATTGAAAAAGATTATACTATAGGAAAGCATTGGAAATGATTTTACTATAGGAAAGCATTGGAAATGATTTTATTATAGGAAAGCATTGAAAAAGATTTTATTATAGGAAAGCGTTGAAAAAGATTTTACTATAGGAAAGCATTGGAAATGATTTTACTATAGGAAAGCATTGGAAATGATTTTATTATAGGAAAGCATTGAAAAAGAATTTATTATAGGAAAGCATTGAAAACGACTTTACTATAGGAAAGCATTGGAAATGATTTTACTATAAGAAAGCATTGGAAATGATTTTATTATAGGAAAGCATTGAAAAAGATTTTATTATAGGAAAGCGTTGAAAAAGATTTTACTATAGGAAAGCATTGGAAATGATTTTACTATAGGAAAGCATTGGAAATGTTTTTACTATAGGAAAGCATTGGAAATGATTTTACTATAGGAAAGGATTGGAAATGATTTTACTATAGCAAAGCATTGGAAAAGATTTTACTAAAGGAAATCATTATAAAATGACGATGACATTTTGAGAAGATTAGGAAAAAAAAGAAGAAAAATGATGCTATCAGTCAGAGACAACTGAAATTTCTACAACAATAAATGAAGAAAGTGGGATTGGAGAATTTGAGACTCACAGGACATTAAAAGCAAGATGAACAGCTAATAACTTAACGATTTTGAGTGAATGGATGGAAGAACAAGGGCAAAGCGGGATGGTAGGGAAATCAAAGGCTATTTAGAGCAACATAAAAATGTTAGGGAGGGCCATGATCACCCAAGTCTTGAGTCTATATCTTTAGATAATAATAATAATAATAATAATAATAATAATAATAATAATAATAATCACCCTGACTGAACAAATCTTACTTGCTTCTCTGATAATTATAATCTTCAAAAATTTAAAGCTAATGTCGCTCGACATCATCTGATACCTTGATCCCCGTTCTTCTTTTTATCCTTTCCTCAACTCCGCCCCCCTATATCCAATCTATTCCCTTACTTTCACTCTCTGTAGCACTTTGCGTAACTAGGGGCACTCCAGGTTTGCTTGGTGTGAAATGCTTCTAAAAAATACCACAATATACTTTCTTATTGACATAGCAGTTCCTGTAGATATTTTTGAAGTTCTTAAAAAAAACTATCTAGATAGAAGAATCTTGAAGTGGAGAAAAAGATGTGGCACATGAAGGTATCAACAATTCCAGTTGTGGTTGGGGCCCTGGGTTTGGTTGGAAAATGTTCTGCAAGACTCATGGTTTGCCCATGCCTTAAAGAAATACAAAAAAAAAAGTTCGGTATTTACATTAAGCGGACTACTGTCCTCATCTTTGTCGCCATATTTATCACAACGTTTCGGCCGTTGTACACTTCGGCCTTCTTCAGGTGGCTGGAATTTCGAACTGAACCCTTTATTTCGACCCCTGGGGTAGATTGTTCTAGTTCCACGTGCTATGTTTGATGGGTGTCAGTTATCAGTTATCTCCTGTTAATTTTCCCTCTGAAAGTTCTCCGCTGCCTTAACCGGGTATTGAACTCACACTCTTTGGGTTTGTCACTGGATCTAAACGCCTTTATCCACTGTGCCATGTGTCCTTGGGTGTGGTTTTCTGGGGATTATAAACCCAATGTTTTCAGCAACCATTTTTACCATTACATTTTGACAAACCCAAAGAGTGTGAGTTCAATACCCGGTTAAGGCAGTGGAGAACTTTCAGAGGGAAATTAACAGGAGATAACTGATAACTGACATCCCTCAAACATGGCACGTGGAACTAGAACAGTCTACCCCAGGGATCTAAATAAAGGGTTCAGTTCGAAATTCCAACCACCTGAAGAAGGCCGGAGCGTACAACGGCCGAAACGTTGTGATAAATATGGCGACAAAGATGAGGACAATAGTCCGCATAATGTAAATACTGTACATAATACCTCATCTCAGAAATATAGACAGACTCAAAAAAAAAGTTGTTCTCGCAAGTACAGCTCACAAAAGGATTTATCAATGCAAAATATGTGTGCTCTTAGGTTGTTTAGTTATATTTTTTACCCTTTTACAAAATTGTTCCGTGGAAAATATATGCCATTTCTGACCTTAGAACTCTGGTTGGGACCCAGAAATCAAAGGAAATAATAAATGACCCCACGGAAGTCATCCAAAGTGAAGGTGTCCGGGACCCTTGTTACAACTTCTTTCATCTTATCAATGTCTTCCAAAACAACAACCCCTGAGATTCTCCTTCGGCTTGGGGAACAACCAAAAGTCACAGCGAGCAAGCTCTGGGATATAGACAGTATCGTGCAGAATTAGGGGCATAGGAGGGTAACGGCCCCGGGGGTCATATATCTGTAGAGCACCCAATCAAACAGTGAAATAAAACATTAAATAAAGTGTTTATTTCTTGTTTCATGAGTTATTACATATTTAAAATGTCTTCCTTTCTCATATTTCTCACTACTGGGCCCTATAACCGTTCTACTTGAGTTTTGGGGGGCATACAATCAAGGAGTTGGCTCCAAGCATCACCAAACCTCTGCAAGTCGCTGGCTGTCGGGAGGGTGAAGGAGAGTTCTGATGTCCATCTCTGTCAACAAAATATTCTTGCAATCTAAAAATATTTTCTGATTTTAAATAAATGAGTGGCCACTTACCAGATGCTGTAATCTTGGGTGTGCGGGTGGTGTAACGTATAACGGCTCAGAATTGTTAATTGGGTTCGTTATATTCACGTAGGAGAAGTAATGGATAGCGGCTCGGATTGAAGAATCGGAGAAGTGAGTTCGATTTCCAGTCGAATCCATTACATTCACTTACGTGAAACCTTGGGAAATATATGCATCCTCTTCTTCCCCCCCCCAGCTATGGGTAAATAGCAGCACAGACCGGGTTCTATAACCTTGGATAGCAACTTGTCTACCGCAGAAAGAAATGACAATCTACTGCAGGAAAAAATCTGACCTTGTCAGTCATGTATCGAAAGATACATGATCGCCTAAGCGTGTATCATGCATGGCACGTAACTGACTGATATTCACTTACGTGCAAAATCGCTTGGAAAAAAATATGGATCAATCTATTCTCCCCCAGATAGGGGTTAATTAGTAAGACTTGTATACTTGTATAACTAAACCACTATTATCTTAAAAAAAAGATCTAAATCTAAAAAAATATTTTCTGGCTTGAAATAACATTCAAAGGGTTGATAAACCGTAGAAAATGAATCAATCAATACGTAACAATCAGAAAGAAATAGGTGAAATTTTTGAAAACTCATAATGAAAACAAAGCTGAATTCAAACCCTAGTGTGACAAATGCTTGAACAGGTTTTCGTCCATATCACGTTGGAACACTGTAAATAAAATAATTAAATAATAACTTTTTCTTTCAATTTTTGTCACACTTACTTGGACCTTCAGCCAGTTAGCAACACTGGTGAGCAAGGAAAAATTGAAATTTGAATCGAATTACAAAAATACTGTGTGAATATCTATAAATAAATAAACACAAAGAAGAATTTAAAAAAGTAAATAAAATATTATATTAGGTTGGTGCAAAAATAATGACGTAATAATGTCGTTTTCTGACGTTAAAAATACGTCAAAAAACGACATTATTACGTCATTATTTTTGCACCAACCTAATACAAGGGAATACGCACGAAACTTTTATTTGGCCAGAACATGTCGGGTCAGAATATATGCTCTGGTGACAGTGTTAAAACAATATTAGTGCCAAGATTTTGTGTCTTTTTTCTCTTAACCATTATGTAGTGAGGGTCCCACCAATCCGATTCAAGATTAGGTCGATCTTTTTATTTACCACTATGCATTCTTTCTTTCTTGTGGAGTATTAATACTGAACCTTTTCTTTTTGATTTTTTTCGACTATCTTGGATTTTGTTTCCCGTTCCTTCTCCAGGGTTTTGAATTTTGAGTATTCTTTTTCATGTTTTGGCTGTCACCCAATGCTAAAAAGCCAATTCTACCCTGTTAGTAGAGGAAGAGATGGATTCACGCCATTCCCATGGGCATTAGTGTAAAGTGAAAGAAACAGGCTTGACGCAATTTGAACTCGTATCGCCGATTCCGTTGTTATATGTAGATTCCTCCATGGATGATAAGGACAAAGCCTCACTGCAGTATGTGTTGTTGCAGTGGTTTCCATAGCAAGTAATTTTTACACAGGGAAATTGATAGCCCCAGTTTTCCTTCTTTTAATACTGGTGACCAACCAAAACTAGACTGTTTGCCTTGTTATTAACCTACGGTATGGCCGGAAGAAGAGATGAATTAATGATGTTGGGATACAAAAGAATATTCTCCCCCATGCTCGAGATAATTTACGCGTTTGCCGCTAAATGACATCACTGCACAATGATAAAAGTGGCAATCCATCCAGTCAGTTTCCCGGAGTCAAACCGAGCAGTTGCTTTCTTAGCTCGGGTCCCTCGGCCCGGATTAAGGCTAAATCTGCCACAGCCACGAGGTGCAGATTACAAGGCCAAGGCGCCGTTTCACTTTGAGAATATGTCTTTCCCAGATATAGAAAGAAACTATCTCTGGCTCACAATCCTCATGTTGGAAAAAAAAACCGCAAGACTCGCTGTTATCTCCTTTGAGGAATACGTCCTCGCTAGGGAGATCGCAGATAAACCTGGCCAGCTCGAATGTAGAATCATAAATATGGATTCTCCAGAAACACAGAAAAATCTCCATATTATATGTAAGACCCTATCGTTTTTCGAACCCTTTTTCACACTACTTGTTGCGTAGATATGTGTTATATTTTTTATTATTATTTTGCATATGACTTAGTAGTATAAAACTCTTTCTGAGAACCAAACACGTTAGTCATCTTTCTCTTTTCAGCCATTCCGTTCTGTACCTGAAGTAATGTATTATGTTATGAATATAATGCTGCCAATAATGGGGGAAATAAAACCAAGGAGAATAAACTTTTATTCTTAACGCACACGTTATTTGGGTCAAACCGACGTGATATGATATCATTCGCCTCCAAGTACCCCTTTCAAGGGTATTTGTGGGAAAGTTAACTAGAATTAGTGAACAATCAATAAAAATATATGAAAACAGCAATATTCATTTTCTTTGCTTTTTTGTTTTAGCTGTGTCGTGTGGCGATCCACCAGAGCCTCCTTACGAGGGTTTGATTATCCATTCAGAAGGTCATCATTATGGAAATCTTGTTGAATATGGTTGCTATGGACGAATGATGCCGGACGGACCAACGGTCATTCAATGCACTGCCGATGCTTATTGGAACGGTACAGCACCCGGATGTTATCAACCACCAAGTAAGTTTAATTAAAAATCATTAATAAAGCTTAATACTCTGAAAATACGAGTGAAAATAAAATTTAATTTTTTAGAACAAGATTAATCGGCCATCATCATTATCCTCATCATCAGCAGCAGCAGCCCTTCGACTGCTTCAGTTGTCGGGAGTGGGGACCTGATCATTTTCATATTCTTTCATTCTTCTGTCAAGTTCAGACCATGCTAATTCTGGGTATGGCTTCAAACTTCTAAATTGCAGTATATATATATATATATATATATATATATATATATATATATATATATTAGGTTGGTGCAAAAATAATTTCGTTTTCTAACATATGCTACTATGTGAGAAAACGAAATTATTTTTGCACCAATCTAATATATATATATATATATATGTCAGAATGGATTTTATTATTAATCTGACAGATTTTTATATAATTTTATGATTTTCCTCAAACGCCCATATCTGCTCGAGGGAAATCATGGGAATTTGTAGTTTAAAAAGCAGTAAAATCGACGCTGCTAACCAGACGCTCCTTCGTAGCTAAACACGTATAGCACGACAGGCTTTATGACGGTTCCGTGTAAGATACAATTTCGATTCCTGTCGGAGGACGCCTATTTTCTATGAAATTTCTCGGACGTTCAGGCTGGTAAATGTTGTTAATACTGTTTATTATAAACAGAGCATGTACTTAAATATTTGTGTATATATAAATAACGTATTACAATAAAATATATTAAAATATTATATATAATATTTATAGAAAGAAAATGGTTACTATGATAATTCATATTGGGCATTTGATATGATTCTGTTTCTTTCAACCAAACTTAGTTTATAAATTATTCCTTCAGTTCTCAGATGAAGAAAGCCATGGGAGTAATTTTTTTTTAAAATTATATAATTTCCAAAATTCAGACTCTTGTCTTAAATATGTGAGAGATAATGTATTTAAGGAAAGGAGACAATAGAAAATCATTAAATTCTCTTACCAAACAGTTTTGTATTTGGAAAAGCCACAAACTCCAAATTTCTAGTGACACTAAATTAAATGTCTAGGAAGTGTTTAACAGTGCAACACCGAAATCAAAAGGCGCATTAGGATAGCAAAAGATGTCTAACAAAAGCTAAGCAAAGTATAAAGAAATAGGAAAATTTGATTAGAAGCAAATAAAAGAATGCTGAACTGCTATGCAATATCGGTTCTTCTATACCGTAGCGTGAATACTGGAGAATTTTCTCACAGATGAATAGGATACACGAGGCAACAGAAAGAAAGAAATGCATGTTAAACTGCTATGTGATAAAATTCCTGCTATATGGCAGTAAATGCTGGACAATTTCCTGCCAGACGAAGAGGAGAAATAGTGTAACAGAAACAAAGAAATGTATGTTGAATTGTTATGTAATAATAATCCTCCTATATGGCAGTGAACGGTGGACAATTTTCTCACAGGTTAAGAAAAGATTTAAGGCAACAGAAACAAGAACTGTTATGTAATATCACTCCTCATATATGGTAGTGAATGCTGGACAATTTCCTCCCAGTTGAAGATGAGACATGAGGCAACAGAAAAAAAAGAAATATATGTTGAATTGTTTCTTTCAGGCTTTTGCGGTTGGTTTGTAGAGATATGTCCTTGTCAATTCACAATTTTGTGTTCAATCAAAATTCAGTCTTAACTGCCATGTATAATTAATAGTTAGGACGATACATTCATTATTGTTTTTGTTCTTCAAAACGGTATTAAAAATTAACCTAAGAGTCCAAATTTAATAATAAAAAAAATCTCTCAAGTCAAAGGTTATTGTTTTTTTATTCCTCCTCCACAGAGGTTGTGTGTGGTCCTCCAGTGGTACGCAAACCTGAAAACCTAAAACTTATTGGTAATTCTTACACCGAAGGAGACAGTGTTTTTTATTTGTGTCGTCATGGATTGTCCCCAAAGCGAAGACCTGCGAATCTAGTTTGTCAATCCGACGGAAGTTGGAGCAATGAAGCAGAATGTCAAGGTAAATCTTCTTTTCTCATTTGCTGAAGACAAAAAAGAAAAAAGAAAAAATGAAATAAAATTTAAGACCACCAATATTCTGCAAAACAAAACAAAACAAAAAACAACAAAAAAAACAAAAAAAAAACGCTCCTTTCTAAAATTCGTCCAGACAGAATGAAGAGCATGAACATGAAATTATAACTTTTTCATTTCATGGCGGTCAGCGTTAGCGCTGGTGACCTGGCGATAAGTGAACAAAATGTCGTTCCTTACGGTGAAATTAATGGCGGGATTATTTACTCTGGAATAATATTAACACTGTCGGTTCGGCAACATTTTGGCACCACGGGTGTAGGAGAAGAGGTGTCGTGCACGCTCACACAATCACACACACACACACACACACACATATATATATGCACACTCACATACACACACACACACACACATATATATATATATATATATATACACACATATATTTATATATACACACACAAACAGCATATATATATATATATATATATATATATATATATATATATATTACTTCAAATGTTATTTTTAGTGGATACCCGTGTTTGAAATAGATGTCATTTTTTTGTTTTTAAACACATTACGTAGTGTTACGTAGCATGAAAAAATCCATTGATTCATTAAAAACATATATATATTTATATATATGTGTGTGTGTCTGCGTGAATGTGTGTGTGTGTTTGTGTTGCGTAAATATATGACAAATATAGGTTCTAGAAGTGTTGCTGGGGAGGTAAGGTGTAATCGTGGATCGTGGCTTGGATTGAGGAATCGGAGAGCCGAGTTCGAATTCCAGTCGAATCCATTACATTCACTTAGATGCTAATACCCTTGGGAAAGGTATGAATCCTCTTCTTTACTATCCAGCAATGTGTAAATAGCAGGGCTGACTGGGTTCTATAGCCTTGGATGTCAACTACTCTAGGAGAAGGAAAACTCTAAATTCAAAACCTGCGGATGGTCGTTTGGGGACTTTGTGGCACGTAGTGTCCCAGGTCTCTTTATTCAGCCCTCCAAAAAGTGTGGTTGATTCTGCACAAAGCCTTCACCACTATAATCAAACCATATGTGATGGTGTTTGGACTGTCGGTTCCTAGGACCATCATACGTCGGAGAAAGTCCACGAATTAGTTTGTTATTTATAACAAATCATGTTTCCATGTCACAATAGTTAGTTACAAATTTTCTTTTCCTACTTTAATTTATTTTTGTTCAATAAAAGTTAATGAATAAACAGATCATTACCTTTCGGTCAACCTATATATATATATATATATATATATATATATATATATATATATATATATATATATTTCAATTAAAAAGTGCAATTATAATTTATAAATTCATGAATCATCCATACAAAAAAAATAAATATGGAGGTTAATGATTTAAATGGCGAGAATACATCATCGCAAACAATATAAATAAGATGCACCAATCCCAAACCTGTATATGAATGATATGATCCCTGTTTATAAATTCCAGTTGCATAAGGTCTTTTTAATTTTTTACAAGCTTTCGTTTGTTCCTACAGACATCATCAGGTATGGAAGTAGATTCTGTTCTTGTTTTTACTTCTCGGTAATAAGAGGACAGCGAAAATAGAGATGTAATCCGAAAAAATGCTATGAGAAATGCGTTATTGTTTTGGAACGTGCAGTCGCAACGCTGAGTTTGAATTTAAATTTTAAGGTTGTGCGTTTTTTGACAAATATAGCAATAAGAGAATTCTTTTTTACTGGTAGATTTTCCGTGAATATGGCATGAACTATATTGTTCAATAATTACAGTAATGTCACACTTATTATCCGAAAGTTGCACGTTCGATCAGTTATTTTAATTTCAATTAAAAGATGCAATTATAATTTATAAATTCATGAATCATTCATACAAAAAATAAATATAGAGGTTAATGATTTAAATGGCGAGAATACATCATCGCAAACAATATAAATAAGATACATCAACCACGAACCTGTAATGAATGAATGATTTTTTGTATGAATAATTCATGAATTTATTAATTATAATTGCACCTTTTAATTGAAATTAAAAAATAATAATTTGCTATTATATCATCGCATTTCTTTTAGGCAGAAACAGGTTTTCATTCCTCGCTTGATTTTATAAGATTATTTGGTAAAAAAATAGCACCCAGCAATTATAATCTAATCATGAAATAATATCATTCTCTTGAATTAACTATAAAGTTTGAATTTTTCATATTTAGATTTCAACATTAAATGGCTCATAGAGGTGTTGATATGCCACTAAACAAAAACAAAACGGACCAAACAAAACATTGAAGAAATGAACTGTGAAAGAATTGCTTTGTCCAACATGTAGTTTCTACCGTCTTCGTCTGTTTCTGCAATTTTGGGAGAGGGAAAAACTGTATTGCTGTTTGTATCTTTAAATGTTTAATCCTTTAAGATACACAGTGATGTTATCCAAATTTTTAGTACTTTAATTTAGAAGACACGAATGACGCTATACAAATCTTTAGTACTTTATAAGACGCACAATGATGCTATACAAATTAGTATTCTAATTTATAAGACAGACAGTTATGTTATCCAAATGTTTATCACTTTAACTTATAAGATACACAACGATGTTATTCAAACGTTTCATACTTTAATTTATTAGGCACAAAATGATTTTAACCGAATGTTTAGTACTTAAAACACGCAATGATGCTATCTAAATTCGATAAAGATATATATAAAAAAAAGGATATTTTCTGGCACGGGTGAATGTTGATCCAATAATAAATGTCCTTGCTAATATACTTTCTTCCGATTGCAGTGTTTTGTAAATTTACCTGTCGTAATGGAGGCATGTGTATTGGTTACAACCGATGCAAATGCAAGCCAGGCTACGCCGGTTCACGCTGTGAAAAATGTAAGTACTATTCATTATCATTACTTTTATCGTTTATAGAATCTGTTGACTATTTAAATAAACAATTCATTCTACAAATGATCAGTTAACTGTCCGTGAAATGTGTGATTTTTCTCTCGCATCGTAGATGAAGGACGAAAAAAAAAGCAATGATTTGTCTAATAGTTATGAAAATTAGATTTTACAGAACTCCAAAAAGGACTCAAAACGTTTATATTATAAAAATAAAAATATTTTTTAATAAGTTTTACGTTTCCACTCAATAGTCACTCAATAATCACTCCAGTCAACAGCCTGACACCGCTAATTATTCACCTGGCGGAAATTCATAAACACGGAGTGTCACGTTCGAACCTTGTTGTCGGTAGTTACTCATTTTCTTCCGATATGACAATATCCAAAAAAGAAATCACTTATACAGACATAAGAAAAATTGAATAAAAAACCTAATCGCGTACCATGTCAGTCGTCTTTAATGAAACGTATGTATATATATATATATATATATATATATATATATATATATATATATATATATATATGTGTGTGTATATATATATATATATATGTGTGTGTATATATATATATATGTGTGTGTGTATGTGTGTATATATATATAATATATATGTATATAATATAGATATATGTATATAATATATATATGTTTATAATATATATATGTTATATATATTATATATATATATATAATATATATATATAATATATATATAATATACATATATAATATATATATATATATATATATTTATATATATATAAATATATATATATATATATTTATATTTCAATAAAGGTGCAATTAATTTACAAATTCATGAATTATTCATACATAAAACAAATACAAAGGTTAATGATTAAATGGCGAGAAATCCATCTTCGCGAACAATTCAATAATATACAAAAACCCCGAATCTGTTTATGAATGAAAAGATCCTCTTTTATAAATTTCCGTTGCATTAGAACTTTTTATTTTACAAGCTTTCGTCTGTTCCTACAGACATCGTCAGGTATGAAATAGATTGTGTTCTAGTTTATACTGCACGTTCCAAAACAATAACACACATTTCTCATAGCATTTTTCGGATTACAACCTTGTTTTCGTTTGTCCACTTATTACTGAGAGTATAACAAAATCTTTTTCATACCTGAGGATGTCTGGCTGGCCACTCATACATAAAATAAGGTGTTACTTTTCAATCACCATAGCCGATTAATTCAAAAAAATATTTATCGTACCCAAAATTATTTTTCAGCATAATCTCTTTCATATATGTCTCACAAATACATCCTTTAGTATTGGCAATATGTTTATTTTCATTATCAACTTTTATATTGCCTTGTTTTTTGAATGAATCAAATTTTAGTCTATAAAACAAGTAAGCCAATATGTCATTTTCTCTTTATATGCGCTATTCAATCTTGAAATATGAAAACAAAGTGATATGTTGAACAACGTAGTTCCATTGCTATTCAAATGTTTTAAGTTGGAATTAAATGTAGTTCAAACGTAGATATCTGTTTTTTTTTTCCATTACAGCTGTTTGCATTCTCCCCTGTCTGAATGGAGGCTACTGTAGCTCGCCTTTCAAATGTACCTGCAAAGCTGGATACACAGGCACTCGATGTCAAAATGGTGAGGAACTCTTTCAATAACTGAGCCATGATCGCCCATACCATTTAAGAAACATGATTTTTTTTAACCCTAGAACACTAACCATCAATTAAAGTTACACCACTACTAACCATAGATATATCATACCCGATTTTGAAAATATCAAAAAAAAATTTAATATAAATCTTTATTTGAAATATTTTACATGCAGGCACTTCAGACTTTGTACTTTGAGTTAACATTAATAGGGACTGAAAAACATTATTTAGGTAAGTAAATCAGGTACTGAAAATTGTAATTAAAAATAGGAAAATTTGCGCTGGGTACTATATAACCATGGTTAGTGTTCTAGGGTTAAAAAGTATATCCTCTTTGACCCTCATTTAGTCTTCTTTCATACTAAACTAAAGTTAGTAAATACCAAAGTAATACTTTGTGGTCCTCCAGATGGCTGATATAGTTGCGGGTTTTCCACTAACTCCAATTGTCGATGTATCGAGTACATTTTAAAAAGGAGATTTTGAATGCTGATTTTCATGGATGCTAGGTCCTTTGTACTAGAAAAATCCCCATAACCCAATGCTGGTACCCGCTATTTTCTTATTTGATTCGAGCTTAAGGTTACATCACGTTCAAACACCGGTTCCCGTATGGTCACCGAAGTTAAGCAACATCGAGCCTGGTCAGTACCTCAATGGGTTACCGCCTGGGAATATCGGGTACAGTAAGTTTGGATGTGCGATAGGTGTAATGGATGATGGCTCGGACTTATTAATCAGAGAGTCGAGTTTCAATTCCACTTGTGATATCGTTATATTCCCTTACACGCAAATACTCCTGGGGAAATATATGAATCCATACCTTCTCCCCAAGCTATGGGTTAATTAGTATGGTTTGTATCACTAAAGCATTATTATCTCTCAAAAAAATTTCTTAAATTTAAAAATATTTCAGTATCTGTCTGTATTTCTGAAATGAGGTATTATGCACACTATTTACATTATTCGGACTATTGTCCTCATCTTTGTTGCCATATTCATTACAACGTTTCGGCCGTTGTACGCTCCGGACTTCTTCAGATGGTTGGAATGTCGAACTGAACCCTTTATTTCGTTCGCTGGGATAGACTGTTCTAGTTCCACATGCCATGTCTAATGGATGTCAGTTATCTCCTGTTAATTCCATTCTCCAAGTTCTCCACCGCCTTAACCAGGTATTGAACTCACACTCTTTCAAGGACACATGACACAGTGGATAAAGGCGTTAGTTAGATCCAGTGACAGGACCCAAAGAGTGTGAGTTCAATACCTTGTTAAGGCGGTGGAGAACTTGAAGAGGGCAATTAACAGGAGATAACTGACAATTGACATCCATTAAACATGGCACGTGGAACTAGAACAGTCTACCCCAGTAAGCAAAATAAAGGGTTCAGTTCGACATTCCAAACACCTGAAGAAGTCCGGAGCGTATAACGGCCGAAACGTTGTAATAAACAAAGATGATAAAAATGAGGAATAATAAACAAAGATGAGGACAATAGTCCGAATAATGTAAATAATGTTAAAAATATTTTCTGTCTTTAAATTACCCGTAAAGGTTTGATAAACCGTAAATCAATAGCCTTGTGTCATACTAAGCTAAGCTAATGTTAGTAAATCACAAAGTAATATTTTGTTGTCCTCCAGATGGCTGAGATAGCTACGCATTTTATTTTAACTCCAGTAGTCGGTGTATCGAGTAGAAGAAAAAGAGAAGATTTTAAATGCTGATTTTCAGGGATATTAGGTCTTTTGTACTTGAAAATAATCATAACTCAAATTTCCTACCCGCTATTTTCTTATTTGATTCGAATATGTAACCGATTCTACAAATTCTAGTAAATTTCCAGCCATTAGCGTTGACTAGAGAGTCTTCTGTAAAGCGATGGCCAAACAGCCCTTATAGCTACAGTCAGCGTTCAGTTAATTACATCCTAAAGCCAGTAAAGACTTCATTTTGTATCCTTATTGCTGTCTTAAGTAAACGGAATTAGATTAATTCATAAATTCTTTCGATTAAAGATCACAAATAAGACTTTTGTTATTTAAACAATGTTTGACTTGCTCATTTGTTTGCTTTTTCTATTTTTAAAATTTGTATTTGCAGTTCATTGTCGAAGAAAATGCGAAAACGGCGGCAGATGCGTCCATGGCGGGAAATGTTATTGTCCTGTCGGCTTCCTGCCGCCATATTGTTCTAAGAGAATGTAAGTAATTTAAACTGAGCTTAGAAAATAAAAGTTTAAGTTAGTTGCTTTATATTAACTTACTTTAAAAAAAAAGCCATCTTTATATATAAAAAAGAGCATAAATATTTATATGGAATAAGTTCAATTTTGCTTTTGGTATTATTAAAAATAAAAATAAACATACAGCGAGCCTAACAACAATTCATCATCTTAAATGTTTGTCTCAGTCTCTTTCATAGAAGGTCCGATAAAAAAAGATTTGGTGAAAGATTTATCAGTCTTTTATCTCCAAAGGTTATCCAAAGTTTGTCGAGTTTTTCATTCACGAATCTAAAACTAGGTTGTTATTTGAACAAGATTTTCAGAGCCATATTCAGAATATAATGGCTATGATTTTTTTTCTAAAGATGTTAATCTTTTGAATATGTTTTCTCGTATATTTCTCCAGTTTATGCTTTTTTTCCCCCAAAAAACTAATAGAGAATATTAGCTCTGTATTTTCTCTAGTTTTTCGACGTTTTTTTTTTTTTTTTTTTTTTTTTTTGTAGCTGTCTCACTTAAATTTTCTAATTCCGACACGACTGGCGAATTTTTCGTCGGTTGAAATAAACCTGTTCCCTATAGAAAATTTTGGATTTTATTGTGTACTAACTAAGTATACATACATACACACACACACACACACACACACACACACACACACACATATATATATATATATATATATATATATATATATATATATTAATTTAAAAGATATATATACATATTAATTTATATTTATATATACATACATATAAATTTAAAAGATTAATATATATATATATATATATATATATATATATATATATATATTCATACACGTTTCATTAAATAATATACACAAGTGTTGTCTATTTATTTTATGTAAATTTTTTTCATAATGTCTGATAAGTTTAATAACAAATAAGTTATTAAGCTTATTAGATGTTTCAACACTTGTCTATATTATTTAATGAAACCTGAATGCATGAAAAGATGCTGCCTAAATACACACACAATATATATATATATATATATATATATATATATATATATATATATTAATCTTTTAAATTAATATTTGCTCTGCTGTTACATTGAGCTCTCTGGATTACATTGTCTTTGGAATTATCCACACAGATTAACAACCCCTTCATTACCTTATTATATATATATATATATATATATATATATATATATATATATATATATATATATACTCTTTTCTCTTTTGTTTATAACAAAATTTTCTTTTTTTTGCTTAATACTTTGCTTAGCTTTTGGAAAGCAACGTTTGCTATCCAAATTCGCCTTCGAATTTCAGTGTCACACGTTCCCTTCTCTGTTAAAGCACTTCCTAGATATTTAAATTTTGCGCCTGCTTGTTTTTGGTATCTTCAGTTTGTAATTTCTATGTTGGGTTCTTTTTACTGACTTTTTGCGATTGATGTTTAGTTTTTTCTTCTCGCTTTTCCTTTACTGCCTTCCGTCGAAGTTCTTGTAGTTTCCTTCTGTGACTGCCATCATCACTGTCTCACATTCATATCTAATGTTGTTAAGATTGTGCCCTTGTTATAGTGGAACACACCTATTCTATAGTTAATAGACTCTCCCACCTATAATAAGTAGGAGTAGTAGCAGTCACTGAGTCGCTCAGTGAGTTGGTCTGAGTTCAGTCTGAAGTCGGACCACCGGCTGACCTTTTGAACTCTCTGTCTTCGGGCAGGGAGGAACCCGAACGAGTCTACGCCGAAGGGCGGAGTCTCTTTCGGGGAGGTAAACCGACCCTGAACCCGTTTATACGGTTTCAAAGGGCATATTTTTGGCCGAGTTCACGGGCTCGGAGATCCCACGTTAAACCGGTCTTGTGCCACATGATGCCCTCGTGGTGGGGGGTGACTAAATACCGCTCAGTGAGTTGGTCAGTCAGTCGATGTTGGACGACCGTTAGTCGGATATTAAATTATCAGCCACCCCAACTAGATTACTGTGTCATTACCTATTATATCAAGTTCCTAACGTTTTGTACGTCGAACCTATTTTAGGACCGACTTAGTACAAATACAAGCCTCCACTGTAAGACTACTACATAACAGCCCTCCAATAATGAACTCTTATAGGACTTCTAATTCTTTCAAAATATGGCCGGTGAACAGACACATCCTTGTTTTACACCCCCTTTCTATTTTTTGTGATGTTGGACGTTTTCTTTTGTCACTTTTGCTATGTCAAGCGAATGCTCGTTATCACTTCAAAGCTCGTTATATTCGAGACTTCGTAGACGCCGGTACTGGTAGTAACACTTTCCAATAATATCCGCACTAGTAATACTTGTTCAAGTAGTAATTGCCAAATAGTATAATGATTGTAATCCGTATAGTAGTAGAGTAGAGATGTAACCGTAACTTCTATGCTAACAGTTTCTTTTCTCTCACTTCTCGCTTTCCAGTCAAATTTGATCTTCAAAATTTAAATGCAATGTCAATCATTATCTACTGTCTTTCTGATTACTCTTCTATTTTTCTCACTCCTTAATGATGTTTCTGTCTTCTATTTTTTAAACATTCAATAACCCCTTGCGTCTTAGTGGCTTTACTGCCTTGCTTAGGGAGAATTTCGATAAAATTCCTTTTTTTTTTTTTTTTTTTTTTAATATCAGCGGATTACCAATAACAAAAACAAAACCAAGGTTTCTTGATTATTTTCCATGAAAGTTCATTGTTTCTGACAGAGTCTTCTGCTGATTTCAGGTCAGAGCATTCCTCGTTATCGAGTCACAAGCAGTGGACATACCAGTCACAAAAGCTGAAGAATTATACGCCATTATCGAAAATCGGACCAGTCACAACGACGGCGACGACGACGACGACGACGGCGACGGCGACGACGGCGAGGGCGACGACGAGGACGGCGACGGCGAGGGCGACGGCGAGGGCGACGGCGACGACGACGGCGACGACGACGACGGCGACGACGACGACGTCTTTGCCAACATCAAGCGAAAATGCAGCATCGTTAGGATCATTTAACGGTTTAGCGTAGTGATTTTTGTTTAGACTTGATTATAACGAAGAATATAACCAAATGTTTAAAATGAAATAAAATAAAACGAAAAAAAAAAACAAAACAAAAACAAAACAAAACAAAAAAGAAACAACAACAAAAAAAACTAACGAAAGCAACAAAAACAGAATCTAATCTACTAACCCTGCCCATGATAATGCGAAAAACGACCAATCAAAAAGACTGCAGTAAATTTAAAAAGTAAATCCTTTTTTAAACGATTGGTTCAACTTTCAGCTAGTAAAGGCTTTTGACTTTTCTAGTGAAATCGCCTTCCTTGCGAAGTGTTTAAAATTCAGACTCGTTACTGTTCATAGACTTATGCCTGCTGAAAGCGCATACCACAAACATAACATTGATTCTGTCAAAGACTTTACTTTTTTTCAGCATAAAAATTAGCCGTATCCATGTAAATTTAACGGGTGTCGACATTTAAGATATCATCTTTATATATACCACATATATTTCTCCAATTACTGATGGAATAGAATTATTGCACGGATCTTAAGTAAAAATTTACACAGATAAGCAAAATAATTAAAAATAATTTCAGCAAGAAGAAAATAGGTTTGTTAAACGTGATGGTCGTATATATAAAGATTGTTATATTCTTTCACGCACAGATTAGTATAGATAAATAATAGTCATAATTCCAAATGTAAAAATTCTGATATAATACAAAATAATAGTATAGACTAATAGTACCCATGACAATTTCACTGTTTTACTATTTTCCTTTTTTGATTAATCATAATTCATAAGCTAAGTTTATTAAATTTAACCAAATATTACAATAACAATCATAAATACGAATGCAGGAGATTATTTAAAGAAGTAAGGGGGTACAAATTAAATGATTCAAAATTGACAATTTTACCATTTCACTGAAATAGACGTTAAACTTATTAAATCTTTATCGCCTCCTATTTCTTTCTTTCTCTCGCTGCAACCAAACAGCATCTCTGATACGTCTTTCCGCGTTTCATCGCCATCAAAATGGAATATTCCATTTTTTTTTTAAGTATTGGCAAGGCGTAACGTACGCACTAGCTAGCTAAGGAACAGACAGAAGGGTAATACGATGCTGTGCCTCAAGGGAGTTAATGATTCAACTCTATACTGTTTATATCGAAATCATTTGTGGCTAACATACGCACACGCGATTACAAAATAATTTAAACAAAAATAGCGCATATTACATTAGCAATTGTTATACCTGTATTCATATGAAAATATAATTAAAATTTCGTGTTTTTATTTAAGAAAACTCGTTTAAATGCCATCTTCAGTAGCCTCCGCTAGTTGTCAAATCGTTATCTATTCAGAGGTTAATTAGTATCAGAAGTCACTAAGTTTAACTACTATTATTAATTATCATTAAAGTATTGACACTGTTATATCATTCTGGCCGACGGAAGAAACTTCACACAGGTCAACGAATCCCTTCTGTTTATTCTAATGTTCCTATTTAGAAAACTAAGTGGAATAACTCTACAATTACATGAAACTAATTACAAAACAGATTCTTTCCAAACATAAAAACTGTTTTATAAAAAGCAGCTGATAATAAGTTTATGCCGGATATTTTATTTTTCTTCTTCGTTTTCTTTTTCAGCATTTTCCTTTAAATAAAAACGCGCCTTCATCAATTAATTCTTTCAATAAAAAAACAACTTCGTCATTCTATTCCGTTCAAAAACCCGTTTTATGCTAATGATTACTAATTTAACATGTATTTTTTTTCTGTTTTACGAAATTTCAGTAATACGAAGAAATAAAAATAAAATGTTTTATTGTTTCAAAATAAACTTAATAGTTTTTTTTTATGTATACCTAACATATCGAGTTTGTAATGGAGTCAAATGAAAAGCAAAAAGCTGTTGAATCTACAAAAAACTAATTTCCATCTAGTAAATAATTTTCGCTTTGTTCTTGACGTTTGACAATGAATTTAAACAGCCGGTGTATTCATTTAAATCTTGAATTTCTAAACTTTCATTCTGAGACATTACCGTTCAAGATCAATCAAAATAATCTACCCCGGTATGAAATGGATATAAGCGGCCATGACGTGACTTATCTTGACCAAAGGGATGTAATCGCCTGTTGTATCTCTACAAGGTATTTGATATGCGGTGGTGTGCTGTAATGGATGTCGGCACGAAATGAAAAGTCGGAGAGCCAAGTTCGAATTCCACTCAAGTTCGTTGCATTCATCTTCGCACAAATGCTTTTGGGAAAGGTATGAACACATCTTTTATTCTCCTACCTATGGGCTGAATAGCAGGACAGAAAGGTTTGGCGACCAGTCTACCACAGAAAGAAATGGCAACCTTGAAACGGAAATTCGGAGAAGAAAAAAAGTAATTCGTTTCTATTCTTTAATACCATAAAAGAGTAAACTTTTTTCTTGAAGTAGTGGGGACCCGAGCGCGGACATCCGGGCTAGGAACAAAAATTGCCCGCAGCCCCCGCAACTGTCAGTTGAGCTGACCTCGGTGCGAGCACCGATCCATCTATCTGGTGCAGTGAGAGGGCGCGGCCCTAGGCAGCTGTTCCCCGGGGCCGGGCACCTCTCAGTATAATTTTCCTCAATTGCGACTCTGTCCTTTGACGGAGCCGCCCCTGAGCGCACACTGCCCAAAGACAGAGACGATAAATAATGTCTTACAAACCACTCGACGGAGCAATTTACACACTAGGCATCTGTCTCCCCACTAAGACGAGTTGTGATACAAGGTCAATTTTTAAGGCGGGAACCCGAGCGTGTACACCCGGGCTAGGAACAAAAATTACCTGCAGCCCTCGCAACGGTCGGTTGCGCTGGCCTCGGTGCGAGCACCAATCACTCTCTCTGGTACAATGAGAAGGCGCGGCCTCTAGCAACATTTGCCGAGGGCTGGGCCTCTCTCAGTATAACCTCCCTTAGTCGTGACTCTGTCCTTTGACGCCGCCCCTGAGCGCACTCTGCCCAAACACAGAGACGCAACTGAGAGATGATAATGTGTTACAGACTACTCGAGAGAGCAATTTACAAACTAGGTATTTACTCTGTCTCCACGCTGAGACGAGTTGTGACATAAGGTCTGTTTTTAACGACCTCGCAGCCCCCAGAATATTTACTGTCATATTCTATACTCTTTCTTTCGATAGAGATATAAAGCCACTATCATATTCACTGATCCCCGGGGCTTACAACCCTATCACGCTGAAACACCAATTCTTGTGTGATCACTTAAGTTACGTCAATGCTCCTCAATAAATGGACTGATGATCACGTTTTGAATACCACAAGCTGTAAGCTTGGATACGCATATAGTGTAATGTATAACGGCTTAGTTGGAAATTGGGGAGTCGGATTCTAATTTCAGTCAGGTTCGTTATATTCTATTACGCACAAATCCTCTTGAGAAAGTTATGAATTCGCCACTTCTTCTCCCCGGCTATGGGCTAATTAGTAGGAGTTGTATCAGTTAATCTTTATTATCTCAAATAAATAAATGAATGAATAAAAATCTTAAATATTTTTCGGCTTTAAATAACCTACATCAGTCACTCTCTGATCTATATTTTGTTCTTTGATCTGTGTTTCTTTTACACGAGAAAAAACATTTTCAATCATCAACATACTTTTCGGCACTTCGACATTGCGTAATGGTTAGCAAGCTTGTAGATCAGTTATGACTGAATAGTGAGTTCGATCCTTACTATGTGCTCCACACTTTTTGCCGTGTGTCACATCTAAGCTACACTTAGAAAATGATTTGGGCACTTCGACGTAGCGTAATACTTAACAAACTTGTCTCGCTAGGTCAGTTACGACTGAATAGTGAGTTCGTTCCTCACTATGTCCTCTACAGATTTGGCCTGTACCACATCCAAATCAATTACGACTGAATACTGTATTCGAGTCTTATTAGGTGTTCCATACTTCCGTCCTTGCGTCACGTCTAAGCTACGCAAAGAAATCTACTAGGGCACATCGACGTGGTGTAGTGGTTAGATCAATTACGACTGAATAGTGAGTTCGATCCTCATTGGGTGCCCCACACTTTTGTCCTTATGTGGCATCTAAGATACACTTAGAAATCCACTAGGGCATATCGACGTGGCAAGCTTGTCTCGCTAGATGAATTACGCCTGAGTAGTGAATTCGATCTTCATTAGATGCCCCATAGTTTCGGTCTTGTGCCACATCTATGTAACGCTTAGAAAATCACCCTCCCACAATTTTTTTTTGCATTCACAGCTGGCGTCAGTCCATATTACGTCATTTTTTAACTCTGACATTATCATTCTGATGGTTGGCCATTTACTCAAATTTTGGCAATTAGGAGCAGCCTAAAAATTTTCAGCATCACTTTTTTTTTTCCTTAAAGGTATTTCACAGTTTCTTTATTATTGCCATAGATTCTTGGGAAAGATAGTCTTGTGGTTCCCATTACCTTTTCCACGGTTTGGAATTAAGAGTTTTTATTCTCTTAAATTTATTACCACCTAAATCTAGAGATCCTAGTCTACACTGCGATTTAACCCATACTACCAGGAGAAACGAATAGGAAATATTATAAAATGACCATTACCAAGATTTAATAGAAAACTTTACCGAAAATTAAAATAATTTTTCAACGGTTGAAAATAAAATCACGCAAAAGAAACAAGAAGACAGAAAAATCTGACAGTGATTTGAAGTCCTAATTAATTTGTCTGAACAATAAAAAAGCAATCCTGTCTTTTTTTTTTCTGTATATTAACTAAGGGAGATAAACAATGGCCGATTAAAACGGGAATAAAGAATATCAGAGTTCTTCCCCTTGCATCTTTACACTGACACGGAGAGAAGTGAATTTTTTAAATTTATTAATCCGACAATTATTAAACGTTATTTTTAGTGGCTACCCATATTTGATAATTTCAATGAAGGATAATTACAAGACTCTAGAAATATCAAACTCATGGGGCGTAATAAACATTTAAAACAGAATAATTGTATGAAATTCAGTGTTAATTTACGTCACATATGCTTGTTAGGTAAATGATTCAATGTCTTCCCTTATCACTCTTGCTCTTGTGAGGGTTCAATTTTCCAAGCCTTACTTCCTCATTTCATGTCCAGCGTCTTTTCCTGATTTTTAGTGTATTTTATATGAGATATTTTTTTTTAGTTTTGGCACTGTGATGTGTTGATAGCTGACTTGGAAAAGAAACTACATGACCTCCTAGACAGGGTGGTACAAGAAAGCGAGAAAAAAGAACTAACAACCAAGATCCGAGTTACGAATTGGACATTTGAAAATCGACCAGCTACAGAATTTCAAATATCATGGAAACGTTGAAACTGAGAATAAAAATGCAACACTGAGATCCAAAAACGCATTGGAAAGAAGCATTCTAAAAGCAAGGTGCTCAGAAATGGTAAAAATTTCGTTAGAAACAACGAAAAGAGTGCTGGATTCTTATGTGATATTGTTGCGGGATTGTTGGTATGTTTCAATAGTAACATGTCTTCTGCAATATTTATCCCGCAACAATTATTGGTAGACTGAATGTGAGTCCAGGTAAAAATAAAACACAAAACAATATAAAACAAAGAACTAAGTGTATGTATTGACAAAAAAAGGAAATACTATTACGATAAACAAAAACATTTAAAGAATATCTATATCTCTGAGATGAAGTATTATGATTACTTGCATTATTTATATTATTCGGACTGTTATCCTAATCTTCGTTGCCATATTCACATTTCGGCCGATGTACGCTCCGGCTTTTGCCAAAGACACATGGACCAGTGGATAAAGACGTAGGTTGGATCCAGTGACTAGACCGAAAGTTCACTACCAGGCCACAGCAGTGGTGAACCAAAAACATGGAGAGTTTAGTTAAAGGGAAATAACTGAGACATTCGGAAGATGCATGACATGTGGAACTAGAAGAATCTAACCTGGTGGACGAAAGAAAGGGTACGATTCGAAATTCTGGTTTTGTACATTATTAGGTTACTAATAAAATTTGTATTAGGTTGGTGCAAAATATTGTCGTTTTCTCACATAGTAACATATGTTAGAAAACGACAACATTTTTGCACCAACCTAATATTTTATATGAATACTACTTCATGAAAATTGAGATTTAGTAGAGTGGGGGTCCTGTATCATAGATTTAAGAGCGCATGAGACCCTTGCACCGACCCTGACTAAACATTGTCAATATATCTAAGATGGAATAATCTATTATGACATGTCTCTAATTTGTATTTACATACAGTTTATTTATTTTCACTTTTTATATTTGAATTTGAGTTGAATCACATATTATCCATTATCGTACATATTTAGGCTGAAAAAAAAAATTATATTTTATTTGAATACCACCTTATGAAGTAGAGGGTGGGGACTATCATACATTGTTGGATATATCATACATTCGGGGTGGGGGGATCTTCTTCTTATTATTATTAATCGACTTATAAAGTGACTTTTTTACATAGCACAGATTAGATTTCGTTAATGTCAGTCTGGTGTGCATTAGAATCTAAATTCTTCACGAAGTAGTAGTAGAAAGAATAAGTACCCGTGCTAGATAGGATTTTTACCATTTTTCTTGCCTGCAAGGAAAAATTAATAAACGGCTTAGAAAGGCAGCCAAAAATGTTTCCAACCGACCAAGCAAATTCGTTTACCTGATCCGACACCCTCATCTGATTTCTTCCAGGGGTGAATAAGGCAAAAGTAGTAAAATTACACACACACACACACACACACACGCGCGCGCACACACACACACACAAAGTTGTGTGGATATGAGTTTCTGACCCTGGGTTTCACGCTTTTGCGACCAACAGACAAATTGGTTTATTTTTTTAAAATTAGATCTATTTATGCTTGTTTGACTATGTTTGGTGGCAGGAGAGGGAATATACTTCAGTGTTTCTTTGGGGTGGTACTATCATACGCATATACACATGCATACAGGTGTACGCATTTTAGTTCACACCAACACATCCATATAAGCATTTCGAGGCTAGGCGCATATACATATCTGTGTGTTCGAGCATACATACATACATACATACATACACAGTTTAATTGACTTTCGGTGTCGGGACCTCAGCTTTTTATGTGTGGCAATGTTCATTGCAACAAGGAGCGGATAGAGGTGTTCTTGACGCTTTTCAGATCTACCGCATGGGCCATCAGAGAAACTTATACTTCTTCACACACAAACATACGCACATATGTAAACGTGCACATATACTATTATTAGTCTGGGCCTTCAACACTACTTTGGTTAAGCTGCGTTCTGTTTGTTCTTATGGTGATGATGATGTTTGCATTTTCAACACTAACTGCTTGTGTATTATTGACGGTTGTGATTATACTCGTGATGATAATAGCTGTGATATATTATATTGATAATGTTAATAATAGATGTTGATGTGATATGTTCGTGTGTGTGTGTGTGTGTGTGTGTGTGTGGATAGTTAAAAGTTCTTCGTTTGATGAAGAAGGGATAGAGAAAGATTTTTTTTATTTCATCATTTGTTCAGATTTTGAGAAGCAGGTCAAACTTTGCAGCCATTATCCGCGCATGCATCGGAAACTCTTTTTTTGGCAGTGAATGTTGGATAGTCCCCTCTCAGACGAAGCGACTTGGAGCAACGGAAATATGGATCTACCGAAGCATGCTGAGAATACCACTAACTGAACATATGAGTAACGAGGAAGTTTTAAAGAAAATGGAAATAAAAAGGACACTTATACTGAGAATCAGAAAGAGACAGTCGAAATTTCGTGAAGAAAGAGGGCTTGGAAAATTTGACACTCACAAGCCATATTGAGTAGAAGACAGGGAGAGGAGAGTAGCGAGTAACCTACCTAATGAGCTTGTGTAAATGAATATCAGAACAGGGTTTGAAAGGATAGCGAAAAAACAAACCCTACTCAGAGGATAGGACGATGTGGAGATCCATGATCGTCCACGTCCTGGAGAGACACAACACATAGAAGATTGTACGAATTGCACATATTTTGAATTTAAGGTCTAATATATATATATATATATATATATATATATATATATATATATATATATAAGTGATAGGATGAAACGGCCGTCCAGTGTTTCTGCATTCTGTTGAGGATTTTTCTAGACTCGATGAATTAATTTAATATTTTTTTATTTTATATATATATATATATATATATATATATATATATATATATTGATGATTTCAGCGTGATTTCACCGTAAGCTTGATATAAATCGGAAAGAGACGGAAAAGAAAAAAACATGAAAATTAATTTTAAAACATGATGGAAAGTGTGGTACTTTTCCGCAATCAAACAGAAATAACAAATCCATGAATTTACTCACTTGTATGTATTTTTTTCCTTTTTTATCATATACTGCATAGTTCGTTTTTATATAGGATATACAACCATAACTCTGTCTCATAGACTCACCTGTCATAATTCCGAACAAAGTGCTTTGCGCCAACACATGATACAGTAATACAAATATTGAATCAATATACAAGTGATATCAGATAAAATACTAAAGATGGTGTAAACAAAGATCACGTATTCTAGAAACTGTTTATATAAAGTCAAAGCTAAGAAAATTAATTGGCATTGTAAAATGTATTAAAATTCACAAAATCATACTATTTCACGGTCAGATGACATCTTCTTCTTCAATGTGCCGCATCTCTTCAGGTAATTAAGGCTCTTCACAACTTTCTATTTCGTGTAGTTTCTCCCTCTGCTAAGGTCTCGATCACCATTCCGGCCGCCATTCACATATGCTCGTCAGGTATGTAGCTCAAAGCCTTCACTTTATCTCTCTTGATCTCAGTATACTTACTGGGACTATAAAAGGACAATATACGCGAACCCTGTATTCTCAGTTGAATAAAGCTTTTTTAAAACCTACACCTGATAACTTTTGTCGTAACAAATAAATCTCTATCTATAAAAGGGAGGATGTGTGTATGTGTGTATATGTGTATGTGTGTGTGTATGTGTAACGAATGTACGGCCGCAATTTTCGACAGATTTGCACCAAAATTTACATGAACATGCCCCAAGTTAACGAGAAGGCCAAGACCGATCTTGCATTTCCCAACTCCCATCGATAGTGGAAATAATCGATTTTTTCATGCTTCTAAGGCAGTTTTCATGTAGTTTGTGGCCATTTTCTACTAGCCAGAGTGAGTGCCTATAGCTGGCTGCCACGAATAGGCAGGACGATTCTATTGGCCAGCGTGAGAGCCAACAGCTGACTGACACGAATGTTAACTAGCATGCTAGCATGCAAAAATAAAATCGATAGCTGCATTCGTCACAAGTGGGAAAAATTTAAATCTGCATGGCACTTTACTCCAATTAGCTCATTCGCTTGCTTAAACTCAATGTTGATTCTGATTCCGCAGAACTGGGTTGGTGTGAAAAAGTATTTGTTGTTAACATTCTTTTTTCATTCGGTTTTTCCAGTTACGCGTCCTTTTTTAAAGCTGATCGTTTTGTGTTCATTTTGTTTAGTTCTTTTTTCGTAACAGATTTAATGTTTAGTATAGAGCTTAGAAAAAATTCGCAGTGTGAGATAGTCAAGAAGTAAGGCATGTAGCAACATCAGCACGGCTAGGGCACTCCTTTAAAGGCAAGGAAGGGCAAAAATATTCTAAGTCAAGTGATAGCGATTGCTGTACGAGTCGTACGATTTTTGAATCAAGCACAAGCAACGCCGGGCCCTGCTGCTAGTTAAGAATGTTTTGCAGCAATTGATAACATTGAGATGTTTCCTTATTCAAAAATTGAAGGATTTTAGCGCATTGAACCTTATGGATTAAGAATAGTGAAATTTATATATATATAGTGTTTTTTCGAGATTTAGCATTAGCAAAACAAAATAACAGATTCGGACGAAAAAAAGAAAGAAAAGCAGCTCAGAATGATGTCAAAATATGCGAAAAAAATCTCATCTTTTAACAGTCAGTTGTGCTTAGCTCAAGAATTGATGGGTTTTTATTTTTAATCCGACATTTTTTATGACTTAAAAGGGCATTCTATTCAATGTTTTCTTTAATCGATTCACCCCAAGTAAGGCGACAACGCCACTAAAGATGTAAGCGTTTAGTGGGAGTGGAAGAGAAGGAAAAAACTTTAGAAGAAACCGAAACCCAATGCTAAACATGGAACAAGGGATAAACCTCTGCTCCTGTCCAAAAGACTGGGGAGGTGTGTGAACCGGACGATAGGCAAACTCTTATTGAGTAAAAAAGAACAAAATTAATAAATAGTAAATAATATTTCAGACTTTAGGCTAAAACGTTAGAAGTACACGGTTGTAGTAGACTAGAAGGAAACAGAAAACCAATCGTAAACAGGGAACAAGAGATAAACTTCTACTCCTGTTCAAAAGATAAAAGACTGGGGAGGAGTATAAACCGGACGATATGCGATAGGGCTATACACTAAAAATAACGTTTAAAGAAATATATATATATATATATATATATATATATATATATATATATATATATATATATATGAATTTGGGCAGCAACCTTTCTTTCATAAATTTCTTTGAATATGACATACAAGGAAAATTTCATGAATTTTTTATTTAGTTTTTCCAACATTCTTACAATTTTCTGTTTGTTGGGAGTAAGAGAGCTCAAAAATTGTTCGTATTGAACATGAAAAGAATTAAAAAGACACACTTAAAAACAACTCCCTTCGCTCAAGAGGTGGCCGAAATCGCTTGGGACAATTGTCAATACGGAAAATCTTTGTACCCCCTTACTTCTACAAAACGGAAAAATGTAAGAATGTTGGCAACAGTAAATCCAAAATTCATAAAATTTTCCTTAATTGTCGTATTGAAATATATATATATATATATATATATATATATATATATATATATATATATATATATTGTGGGTGTATCTAGGCAGCATTTTTTAGTTGATGCATGTTTCATTAAATGATATAGACAAGTGTTGTCTATTTATTTTATGTAAATTCTTTTCATATCGTGTGATAAGCTTAATAACATTATCATTGAGAGATGAAAGAAAATCACAATATTGATAAATATTTTTTTAATTCTATCTAAGTTTTCGGCTTACATAAGCCATTATCAAAGATGACAATTACATTACAATATATTAAACAATACACGGACAAAACAATAATGATAGTCTGTTTTGTTTACATGGAAGATTTCCAAGCAACGACAATCTCGTGCATACGAGACGCTGGGAGCGAAAATCACACTGCAGCTCATGACGTCACACATTACCACGCGAGAGTGAAAACGAGAAGTATGGGAAACCGTTGGTATAAACCAATGGCTTCTGTTATCAATTATAGGCATTTAAGAATATTAGTGGGAATTTCACACACACACACACACACATATATATGTTGGACTCTCTCGTCGATTTCGACGTAGGAGAATCTGACATCCTCTTTCAGTTTTTTATGTCTCGTATGCGACACTTCAGTCCCGCTAGTTGCCTGCATACAAGTCCACATATTGTGCAGCAGTGAGGGTCATAGTAGCAGGAATATTTGCTGACGCTTTTTGCCGTTGCCTTTCGTCTCTTACCCGGTCAATACGAATGATTTCAAAATTTTTGATACTGCTCTTGCACAAATATCTCCAGTTATTTATATCCAGGGCAGATTCGCCGGAAGTTAGTATGAGGTGCATTGACAGCTGTCGTTATAGCTGAGCCACGGCCGTCCAACACTACTTTGTCCATAATCAAGTTGGCTATACATGAGAACCTTATGTATTCTATCGTCATTCATCGTTGCAATATGACCAGCTCAGGGAAGTTGTCACTGCATCAGGAATGTCTCAATTCCATCAATGTTGCATTTTGCAAGAAGATTAGCATTGGACTTTCTATCGCCAAAAGTATAACCACAGATCATGCTGAGACAATATATATATATATATATATATATATATATATATATATATATATATATATAAACAGGTCAAGGTCTGGTCACTCCTTCTCCCCCAATACTAAGTATGATTGGGAAAGATATGAAATTAATCCCTCCTTAAAAGCTACCATGTCTCCTTAACTACCCCTTTTAAACTCTCTGTTAAATTACAAAAACTTACACTACCCATGATCCGGCGTCCTTTAAAAGGACTCTGGTGAAATAAATTATTATAATGGTACCTTAAATTGGTCTGTTTTTCTTTAATATATATATATATATATATACACTGTTTCACTTATCAGAGTGGCTAGATGTCCGGTTGTCTTTAGGTAGGTTCGAAACTCGGCTGAATTGGTGTCAGTCGGAGATTCTACCTCTAAGCCGTTGGCGCACAGGGATGAAGGTGAATGTAAGTGTATTTATTTTTAGATAAACAGTGACGGGGACAACTCGATTCGCTTTACCGAAGAATCTTGCATTATTAGTTTTAATAGTCACTGTTTACAAACTCACACTTCCTCCTCAGAGAGCTCAACCGAAATAATTTTTCCAGAAACATATATATTGCCATCCTCAGAAAGACTGTTTCGCTGTATCACAGGTCATCAGTGGGGCTAGACGTCTGGTTGCCTCGAGCTAGTTTCGAAACTCGGCTGAATTGACGTCAGTTGGATATTCTAACCCTAAAATGCTGAAACGCTTTATTCCTTGCCGTAGGTAAGAAAATAACTGAAAGAGAGAGAGAGAGAGAGAGAGAGAGAGAGAGAGAGAGAGGGAGAGAGAGAGAGAGAAGGAAGATTTGCATTGCTTGTAGATTTTTATCTTCAATTCACTTTAGATCTCTGCGTCACCCAAACAATTATTTGTCTTACCTACTGCTAGGAAAAAAAAGAAGCGTTTCGGCTCTTGTTTTATTAGCTGTATTAGAGTGCCAACTCTCTGGAGCATATAAAACTGCACTTAAAGTTCATTATTTCTCTGATTTGGAGGAGAAAGTCTCACCTCCACATGCAATTAACCTCAACAAAACTCACCTCTCCCTCAAAATCACATGCTCATCATTTCGCTGAGCCAGCTGGATAAATACGTTCTCCATGTGAAAATAAAAACATACCTTTGACTGACTTTTATCAAGAAACGTTCCCTGAGGCAGCCCATAGATATTTGTTGACGACGAATCCCAATGAAATGCTTGGAAATGATTTACAAGACATTTCGCCATAAATTTTATTAGCCTGTTTCTTCTTTGCCGTCTAGAAGGCTAATATAACAAGTTTTGATGTCTAAACACTAATTTAATCAAGTGCGATTGCAGTCGGGATTTTAGTCATTGTAAACTCAACGACACTTTCATTAGCTGCATACAAGCTTCGCCTCGCTAGCGCTGCAGACAATTTTAATTTAGAGTTACTATTCTTGTAGATGTATTGCCACTCACAGCTGAAGAATTCAGTCTTCCTTACTATTTAACCCATAGCTGAGGGATTCATGGATTTCAAAGGATATTTTGCGAAATTGAATATAATGAAACTAGACAAGAATGCGAACCAAGTTCTTCGATCTCTCGTTCCCAGTTGGTATCCATCACACCACCTGCATACACCAAACATGCCAGGTATCAGCGTTCAAAGCCGAATCAATATGATGTGAGTTAGCTAACCACGGAAATGATATTGTATAATGTAGTCACGTAATTAATGTTTCTATCAGGTCATATCACTGAAAAACGGAAATCCTTTGATCACGCTACCCTTGACCTTCTTTCGTTAAGTCATATTGATGTATGTATTGTCATACGAGTTCAAAATAAATCATAGAAGCTAATGAGGTCAGGAAAATGCAATGACCTTGATATATGAAGAAATGATATTTGATACAAAATTATTCAAAAAGAAAATCCTAGATTTACAAAAGTCATTAAATTCTTGGTTAATATATCTTTTCATTTTGTAATATATAAATATAACACTGCATCCAATATGCTAATATTATAAGTAGGAATGGTAAGGGTAATAGTGATATTAGCTGTTTCCTTATAAGGAAACATTCGGCATTCATTGATCGAGCAGCCAGCGTTGCTTTCAGTTGCAATTCATAAAGCTTTCTCTTAAAACAGTTTTTCAGGAAAATAGATTTCTCAAGTCCAGTAGCTGTTATCGCTCTTTCCAGAACTGATGAAGAGTTTCCTTCCTAACCTTTTGTTTGAAGTAGTGTGGAGTGTCAACATCTTGATTATGACATTATTTTCACTTTTAGTTACATGTTCTATCCATTGTAGTTGTTGATTCTGATGAAAGTTATCAAATGATGCGGTTTCTGTTATTTGGTACAGTTTCTTTGTTTGTGATTATGTAGCGCCAATCCGCAATGCTTGAAGAAGTATGGTCACTGCCAAGACCCAGAGTTTTCAATTCTTCAAAGCTTCTTGTTAACTATATTGATGTATAATTTCGAACTATTTTTTTCATCTTGGTTGATACAGATGTCAATAAACTAAAATGGTTGTGCAACGGCGGGTAGCATGGGATAGCGAGAGAAATAACAATACATACAAAATAATAATAATAATATTTTTGAACGGGTTTGGCGCCATGCATAACATCTATATGAACGTCTCGATCTAAGAACATGGAGTTTTAGTTTAGTATTTCGTCTCTGAGATGAGCAATACTCGTATTATTTTGGAATATTGTTCTCATCTTGGTTGATGTAGATGTTGTTATTGTAGACACGAAGTTTCGACCGAGTACTCTCTGGTAATCATTCATTGGCTGATATGGGATATCTGTTGATTATTGTGATAATTTTTTCTTGCGAATTATTCCCTTCTGAATTGGCACAACGTTTCGACCAATTACCCCATGGTCTTCATCATTGATTGGCAGATATGGGATATATGTTGATTATTGCGATATTTTGTGATGTCAGTTATTTCCTGCTGGATTGAGACAACGTTTCGACCAATTACCCTATGCTCTTCCTCATTGATTGGCAGATATTGAATATATATTGATTATTGTGATATTTTGTGATGCCAGTTCTTTTCTGCTGAATTGAGACAATGTTTCGACCAGTTACCCTATAGTCTTCATCATTGATTGGCAGATATGGATATATGTTGATTATTGCGATATTTTGTGATGCCAGTTATTTCCTGCTGAATTGGGACAATGTTTCGACCAATTACTCTATGGTCTTCATCATTGATTGGCAGATATGGGATATAAGTTGATTATTGCGATATTTTGTGATCTCAGTTAATTCCTGTTGAATTGAGGGCTCACTCTCTAATCCAAAGATTGAAGTTATGGCTACTATTTTGGGAGCCTTTTATATTTAATACCAGATAGTTTTGATATTTATGAAGGTGGGTTCTTACTGCTTTTAACAATTTAATATTTCAGCTCTGAGGTAAGTACTTGTCTATGATATCGATGTGGAAACCAAAATGTTAACATGGTCATGATTATGTAACGACATGTAGCCCAGAATATCTATCAGATCAGAAATTATCACACAAGCAAAATTAAACCTTCCTTCTTTAAATAATGTTTTGTTTTTATCTGTTGTGATATCCTCCCTCGGAAGTTGGACTCTTCCGCCTACTATAAGATTAGTAGGAGAGAAGGCCTTGGTGAACAGTCAAATAGATTGAACGCTGGATCATCCGACACACACTAGTCGCGTAATACTCTTCTGTTGTACTTACTGTTTAATATATGATATATCTGCAACACTTGTTTTGTTATTTCTTTAACCATTTACTTTGTCACAACATTATCTGCGATTTAATTATTTCTCTTTAAGTGCGAAAAATGATCTCTTCCGTTTCTTTTCCTTTAATATATGTAAACCGGTTATTGCCAGGATTGTCCTTGGGAAACAGGTTTTGACACTAGGCAAACATGGGCCCTTGTGCCCACAAAAAACAGAGTGTCAAAAGGAAGGTTTTTCCATTGGCACCGATATTTTTTGAACTGCCATCGCTTCACGACAATGTTTATTATTTAAAGTTGTAATAAAACCTAAACGTATCGTGAAAGTGAATTTATACATTATTTTGTTTTGAGAATTTACAACAAAAGTATTAAACACTACTTATTTATTAGAATATTTACAAGAATAATTTTATATTTGCAACATTTGTAAAACTAATACGATATATATATATATATATATATATATATATATATATATATATATATATATATATATTACTTTAATCGTTATATTTAGTAGATAGCTCTATCGCATATCGTCCGGTTCATACTCCTTCCCAGTCTTTTATCTTTTGAACAGGCGTAGCGGTTTATCTCTTCTTCTCTGTTTAGGATTGGGTTTCTGATTCCTTCTAAAATTATTGAACTATAGGGAAATCATCATTATTTACCATTTTATAAAGTCTGAATCAGTTGGCAATTAGCCAATGTTTTGCCAAACATTCCTATAAAAATTATAATAAATAGTGTAAATAAACAAATTGATAAAAAAATAGTGTTTATTATATTTGTTAATTCTTAAGAACAAAGAAAATGTATAAATTCACTTTCATATATTTAGATTTTATGACAGTTCTAATCTCCACTTTTTAAAACAATAAACATTGCCAAAGAGTAAAGGTAGTTAAAATAATTGCGGTGTTAAGGGAAAAACATCGTTTTGACACTCTGTTGTTTAGCAGGCCAGAAGGTTCAAGTTTATCACACATTTTCTTTTTGTGTTATGGCACCTTACCCATAATAACATAATGGACTATTCCATACGTAATAAATACTGCGCCTCAAGAGGAAGCAGGGGGTTCAGTCCGAAGTCGAGCGACCGGCTCACCGGCTGATCGGTTAAACTCTCTGCCTTCGGGCGGGGAGGAACCCGAACGAGGCTACGCCGAAGGGCGGAGTCTCTTTCGGGGAGGTAAACCGACCCTGAACCCGTTTATACGGGTTAAAAGGGCATATTTTTGGCCGAGCGCACGGGCTCGGAGATTCCACGTTAAACCGGCCTTGTGCCACATGATGCCATCGTGGGGGGTGACTAAATACCGTTCAGTCCGAAGTCGGGCGACCGGCTGATCGGTTGAACACTCTCTCTTCGGGCGGGGAAGAACTCGAACGAGGCTACGCTGAGGGGCGGAGTTTCTTTCGGGGAGGTAAACCGACCCAGAACCCGTTTATACGGTTTCAAAGGGCATATTTTTGGCCGAGCCCACGGTCTCGGAGATCCCACGGTCTCGGAGATCCCACGGGCTCGGAGATCCCACATTAAACCGGCCTTGTGCCACATGATGCCCTCGTTGGGGGGAGAGGGAACTAAATACCGTTCTGTCCGAAGTCGGGCGACCGGCTGATCGGTTGAACTCTCTTCCTTCGGGCGGGTAGGAACCCGAACGCGGCTACGTCGAAGGGCGGAGTCTCTTTCGGGGAGGTAAACCGACCCTGAACCCGTTTATACGGGTTCAAAGGGCATATTTTTGGCTGAGACCACGGGCTCGGAGATCCCAAGTTAAACCGGCCTTGTGCCACATAATGCCCTCGTGGGTGGGGGGTGGTGACTAAATACCGTTCAGCCTGAAGTCTGGAGTGAAGTCCATCAGGAGTCTGCGAGTCAGTCAGTCAGTCGAGTCAGAGGCAGTCCGAAACAGAGTCGCGTTCAGACCTTTACTACTAAACCTGATTGTTCGTACTAACACTTTCTACTTCTCTGTATATATTCCTGTTTGTAATATATCTGTGTTATTCCATACCTGTGTTCGAGTTCTTCTTTATTGGTTCTACCTTAGACTATCACCGTGGTACAAGGAACCGGACCATAACAGTTTGCTCATAATTTTCCGATAAAACTGAAAACTAAAATTGCATGAAAACAGCCCTCTTAAAATAAGTACCGACGACACAACACTTGCGACTGACCATCAGATCCGTCAGCTGCTTCACCGCTCCCTTCAGCATTGAGCCGAAGCCAGCAGCTGCGTTGATACATAGCGAAATGTGAATCATACTTCATGAGTGGCATCCTGGGCGTAAGTTAAAAAGAGTAAGAATCACGTTGATGAATTTTACATGCATCTCTTTAGGCCGTCTTTTTTTTTTATCCGCTTGTGAATGAAGCTTTCAATAACACGTTTGTTACTCATTTGCTTAATAGCAGCGGCTTTCCATGCTGTTTATATATCATAGCTTCAACTATTCAGTTCATTGCAAACATTGTACATAAAATTCAAAACTTTATTCTCATTGCACTAATGTATTATTCTCCACACATTCTACATACATTATTGACTTTTACAGAATCAAGTATTACTTACATTAACGCTTAACGATTGTAAGTTAGCTTTCATTAAACAGATGTAGCCTAAAACGTAGCCTATATATATATATATATATATATATATATATATATATATATATATATATAGATAGATAGATAGATAGATAGATATAAAAGTGAATATAGAAGTCAACATTCAGAGGCGACAGGCTGTTTCATGCTAGACGCAATCGTCAGGCCGAACACTCTTGGCCTGACGACTGCGTCTAGCATGAAACAGCCTGTCGCCTCTGAGTGTCGACTTCTATGTTCACTTTTATATCTATATTTACATACGCTCTATCTATGATATTGAGCAATTTATTCCATAAATATAGCACACCTTAAAGCTATATTTCTTTATATATACATATATAATTTTATTACAATTATTTTTTTAAAAATATGTTTCCATCGCGGCACAGAACAGAAATTTCTGTTTCAAAACTTTTATTTTAATATTAACCTAACACCTCAAGATCTTAAGATTGTCTAAATATTAAGGTTAACACCAACGACTCAAAATATTGAGATTGTCTACGCTTATAAATAATGTAAATCAATTTCTTAGAAAGTTATTCTTAGCATCGCTTGACAATGGAACGGAACTCTGGATTTTAAGTTTAATTATTATAATTAAATTTGGGATTGAAGTTTCAGTTTTGAAACATAGAAATTTCTGTGTCACGGTGGAAGCATATTTTTTTTTTTTAATTATAATATTATGCTCTACTGTTGTATCGACCACTGTTTTTTTTTTTAAATAAAACAAAAATAAATGTTAAAAACTTTGAATCATAAATCTCCCTGTTTTTCCCTATTATTTTAATATATATATATATATATATATATATATATAATAAAAAGAGGTAAAACACTGTTTACACTACCGTGGATTCAGTCGTTTGGTCTCATTAGGTGGCTGGGTAACAAGTATTCCTCACGCTACAGCACACTACTATTATCATGCTATAGCACCGGAAGTCAAGAAGAGGTGGTGTAAGCGAAGAAAAAAATATTTTTCTTCATCCGGGGTTGTACAGGCCGAGAACATTCTTGCTTACATGTCTACATCTAGACAATATTTCTGTTCTGCCATTCAATAACACCGCACTGTCTTTATAAGCGGCTATCGCCAACTTCTCCTCTTGACACAATCTACAACTGCTACCAATTCCTCTGCCAGATTTTGCTCACTTCAAAATGCTCCACTTTATGACACGGGCTTTTAGCGTGTTCCTCCCTTGATTTCCAGACGTAGTCCGCCAGTTTTGTGTTGAACATGCGCTTTTTCCACTTAAAATAGGAAGTATAGTTATACCAGAGTTTTTTTTAAACGAGTCTTTCGTACTTTTTACTTATATTGCTCTGGATGTCTGTTTGAGCACTTTTTTATTCGTCGGTTTTTTAAGGCGGCGACTTTTTTCCGGCCATTTATCATATCTTGTCTTTTATATATATATATATATATATATATATATATATATATATATATATATCTGTACCTGTTGTGGCATTCATCCGGTTGGTTGATCCAGCTGCGCCAAACGAACACGCGGCATCCAAACATAAGCTGAACAAATCCATAGTTGGAGTTTCAGTGGAAATTTGGATTCACAATGTGCACATTCTTAGGTTAATGTGATCTGGTTTGAATTCCGCGACTGATTGCCAAGTTTTTCCTGTTATTTTACCCGTAGTTGGGAGAAGAAGAGATTTGTAATTTTCCCCATGGCATTAGTAGGTAAGTGAATCTAACGAAACAGGTTGTTTTTTCGACGTTTTCGACGTATGCAGGTCAAGCAGCTCAGTTCTTAGGACCCAAAAGTTCGACTACTTACATATATGATTTGAATATAGTGGTGATGGCTTGAGCAGAACCAACCAAACTTTATGAAAGAACCGGATACAATGATCCCCCCCGCCAAATGACCCTCTTCAGGTTTTGAATTAAGAGTTTCCTTCTCCTAGACTGATTGTCTGTCCTGTTATTTTAGTAATAGATGCGGGTGAAGTGATGGATTCGTAACTTTTCCAATTAGTTTAGTACGTAAATGAATGTAGTGAAATGCGAACTCGGGTCTCCGATTCCTCAATCCAAACTGCTAACCATTACTCTACCGTATGTCCATTTTATTCACACACACACACACACACACACACACACACACACACACACACACACACATATATATATATATATATATATATATATATATATATATATATATATATATATATATATATATATATATATATATAATAAAAAGGCTTAAACACTAATATTCCATGGTCATAATTTATTATACTGGAATCGAAATTACGATCCAATTCATCAGACCTAAAAATTCAAAAAATTGAATTTGTAGGTCTGATGAATTGGACCGTATTTACAATTCCAATGGAATAAATTATGAATATGGAATATTAGTGCTTAAGCCTTTTTATTATATCCTTACTCTGTCCTGGACATTGGGTTCTACCTGGATTCTATCCTCTTGGAATTATTTTTTATACATATATATATATATGTATGTGTATGTATGTATGTATGTATGTATGTATGTATGTATGTATATATATTTATACAATTTAGCTACATGATTGCATATGTATGTTTATATTTACCACTAATGTTATCTATCTATCTATCTATCTATCTATCTATCTATATATATATATATATATATATATATATATATATATATATATATACAACAGGGAGGATCTCGAGACATAGTAAAAGTAATATTTGATGACGCTTTTTGCCGTTGTCTTTCGTTTCTTAGCCGGTCTGATTTCGACTGATTTCAAAATCACTCTGGCACAAATATCTTTCTACCTGAGTCATGGCCGTCTAACACTACTTTGTCCACTGTGAAGCAGGCTTTGTATAAAGATGTTAGGTATTCTGTCGTCACTCATGCATGCAACATACCCAGCTAAACGAAGTTGCGTCTGCATAATGAAAGTCTCAATTATCATTTTACGAGAAGACCAGCATTAGACACCATATATATATATATATATATATATATATATATATATATATATATATATATATATAAAGGAATAAGCGTAATTTACAAGGCACTTTTAATGTCAATTTTAATAGCTAAAAAAAAAAAAACCGGTTTCGTCCCAGTCTTCTCAAGTTTATTCCTGGGAATTAAAATAATAAACAAGTAAATTAAATTGAAGATAGCTAATGAGGGAAAGAAAAAAATCAATGAAAACTAGAGCCTAATAACATTCAGACCCAGTAAACAATCTCTCTGTTTACAGAGAGATGGCTTGCACGATCTGAAATATAAGGACTCCAGAAACTTGAGATGATATGAATAGTGGGACCTTGATAAAATAGAAAAACGGTCCACACTAAATTCAGAAACACAATTCCTGCTATTTATAATATGCTGTGCAATAGACGATCCAGATGTATTAACTAGTTGCCTATTACTGGCGGCCGATTCAAAATCCTGGGAGGCAAGTGCTGCTTTATTCTCAAATCCAAACGTCCTTCTTATGTAGTCGAGTCCACAACTACATTCATATTTGTAAATCACGGAATTAACCTGATGGAGGGGGGGAGGGCATCCTTACGAATGGAAGAAAGAATTGGTCAAGTACCAAATATTACTCGAACATTAGCCAAAAAATAAGAATTGTTAATAGCACGCGAAATTCGCCTAGCTACAGACATCCTCTGAACCAATAAAGGGAAGACGGCTTAACCCTATGAAAATCATTGATGACATCACGGATAAGAGAATCCAAAACATCCAAAGGATATCAATTTTTTGAAAGTGGGGTCTTAATAAAATCAGTTTCACCGCACAGAAAGCCTTCGCAACAAATCATAAGCGCTCTATGAGTTAGGGTCTTAATCAAGTTTATCTTGCGTTGTCGGGGACAAAAAGAGTCCTAACGTGTATAAAGTTCCGAAAAAGTAGCCTTCCTAAAAACAGAAGTCAAAAAACTGGCCACTAGTCCTATGGACAAGAACATCCAAAAAGGAAAGACAACAATTAGACTCCTTTTTCCACGGTAAACTTAAGCGAGGTATTGACAGAGTTTAATAAGGCGAGAAAAAAATCGGCTTCAGCTTTATTATTAAAGAAGTAGAAAGTATCATCCACATAACGATGATACATAAGAGGACGATCAATACGAGAAAATAAAGATGCCACGTTAAAACCGACAAAAATATTAGCTAAAGCTGGACCCAAAGGCGAATCCATCGCTACACCGTCAATCTGCCGATAAATAATATTATCACAACTAAATTCAACATATGGGGTGGCGAACTTCATGAGATCAACAAATACACTCTCAGGAAAATTCGGTGTTTTGGGGTTAACTATTTGCCAACTCCTTGGACCTTAACAGGCGCTTGCACTTCGAGTCGGGTTGGACCTGGGAACAACATCAATGAAAACAGTTCCACGCTACTCAAAGCCTCCCGCTCAAACGTCTTACAGCCGGATGTAGTTTATCATTATGCACAGGACGCGAATGCGATAGGAAACCACTGGATGATCTTTCCTCAAGAAGTCATGGCATTTCACAGATATTAAAGAAAGAAGCCGTGAAGCGCCGTGATCGCCTATGTTCTGGATTGCGTAATTTTTGGAACAGAGTAATATGTTTTTTTGTTTAATGGCTGAAGACAGTGTAACCAGGGATGCCTGGTGTGTGTGTGGAGAGTGGTGAGTTCCTGTGATGAGTTGTTGATTTGAAAAATGTTTGCGATATCAAACGTGACCGGATTCCTGCGGTTAATGCTTGTAACATTATTATGTCAACAGTTGAATGCCGATGGAAAAAAAAAGAAAAGAAACGAAGCTAGGACACTTTCATGACGAGTAATGAGTTTTAGTAGGGTTATAAACATACAGAGAGAGGGATAAAGCTACAGACATATATGTATTAATAAGATCGAGAACAAAAGTACATCGGCAAAGCATCTAGAAATCGAAAAAAAAAAAAAAAATGACGATATGAGCATCACAGGGTTATGCTGCATAACAACACCTTCATCGTACCCTAGTTCAGCGTAACGTACCCAAACCACATTTTTGACATGATAAATGCCAGTTTGATCAGAAGAGAAAAGGATTTACTGAGAAGAAAATGCGTTGAAAGTGCAGACAAAAATCAGACATCATAGCACTGATCATCGCAAAGGCAATAGTAGCACAATGCGATTCACGAACTAAGAAAGAGAGAGAGAGAGAGAAAGAGAGAGAGGTGGGAGGGGAGAAAGAGAGAGAAGAGAGAGAGATGGTAGGAGAGAAAGAGAGAGAGAGAAGAGAGAGATGGGAGGAGAGAAAGAGAGAGAGATGGGAGGAGAGAAAGAGAGAGAGGAGAGATGGGAGGAGAGAAAGAGAGAGAGAGAAGAGAGAGATGGGAGGAGAGAAAGAGATGGGAGGAGAGAAAGAGAGAGAGGAGAGATGGGAGGAGAGAAAGAGAGAGAGAGAAGAGAGAGATAGGAGGAGAGAAAGAGAGAGAGAAGAGAGAGATAGGAGGAGAGAAAGAGAGAGAGAGAAGAGAGAGATGGGAGGAGAGAAAGAGAGAGAGAGAAGAGAGAGATGGGAGGAGAGAAAGAGAGATAGAAGAGAGAGATGAGAGGAGAGAAAGAGAGAGAGAGAGAAGAGAGAGATGGGAGGAGAGAAAGAGAGAGAGAGGAGAGATGGGAAGAGAGAAAGAGAGAGAGATGGGAGGAGAGAAAGAGAGAGAGAGAAGAGAGAGGAGAGAAAGAGAGAGAGAGAAGAGAGAGATGGGAGGAGAGAAAGAGAGAGAGAGAAGAGAGAGATGGGAGGAGAGAAAGAGTGAGAGAGAAGAGAGAGATAGGAGGAGAGAGAGAGAGAGAAGAGAGAGATGGGAGGAGAGAAAGAGAGAGAGAGAAGAGAGAGATGGGAGGAGAGAAAGATAGAGAAGAGAGAGATGAGAGGAGAGAAAGAGAGAGAGAGAGAGAGAAGAGAGAGATGGGGGGAGAGAAAGAGAGAGAGAGAGGAGAGATGGGAAGAGAGAAAAAGAGAGATGGGAGGAGAGAAAGAGAGAGAGAGAAGAGAGAGAGAGATGGGAGGAGAGAAAGAGAGAGAGAAGAGAGAGATCGGAGGAGAGAAAGAGAGAGAAAAAAGAAGTCTACTCGGAGTGGGATGATTTAAAATCCGACACTAACGGCTTCAATACACAATAAAGATCGCGAAAGCATGATACCCGGTTATAAACTACTACCTATACAACCGCATATGTTAACTTTATCACGGACATTGAGCACTATTTACATTATTCGAACTATTGTCCTCATCTTTGTCGCCGTATTTATTACAACGTTTCGGCCGTTGTATGATCTGGCCTTCTTCAGGTGGTTGGAATGTCGAACTGAACGCTTTATTTCGCTCACTGGGGTAGACTGTTCTAGTTACACGTGCCATGTTTAATGGATATCAATTATTAGTTATCTCCTGTTAATTCCCCTCTCCAAGTTCTCCACTGTCCTTAACCGAGTATTGAACTCACACCCTTTGAGTCCTGTCACTGGATCTAACCAATGCTTTTATCTACTGTGCCATGTGTCCTTGAGGGGAATTAACAAGAGTAACTGACATCCATTAAACATGGCACGTGGAACTAGAAATAAAGGGTTCAGTTCGACATTCCAACCACCTGAAGAAGGCCAGAGTGTAGAACGGTCGAAACGTTGTCATAAATATGGTGACAAAGATAAGTGCAATAGTTCAAATAATGTAAATAGTGTACATAATACCTCATCTCAGAAATATATATATATATATATATATATATGACAAAGTGGAAAAGATTACTTGTTACGCGTTTCGTCTTTTAAAACTCCATCGGACTAAATTTTTTATGTTGGTCGGACTACAGAGTCGCACGACGGATTTGTGCTGGGAATTTTAGATTTTCTGTTTTTATCCAGCCGTAATTAAGAATTTCTTTTTTTTCTTTTCGAAAGAAAAAGAGAATTACTCTATATGAATTCCGCTAGATAAATAATAATAATAATAATAATAATAATAATAATAATAATAATAATAATAAAAAGTTATAAAATTCCCAGCAGTCCTCTGTCGTGCGCATGTGTAGTCCTACCAATGTAACAAATTTAGCCCGATGAAGTCCTGAAGGAAGAAACGCATCACATATAAACTTTTTTTTCACTTCGCCATACAATTTCCCCAATATTGTTCTTGATATATAAAAAAATATATATCGTTATCCCATATATATACATGTGTGTGTTTGTTTCCTTTTTCTTTAATCATTTCACCCCAAGTAAGGTGATAAAACCACTAGGATGCAGCGGGTTACAGGGAGTGAAAGAGAATAAGAGAATGAGAGAGAAAACGAGAAGAATTAAGTATGGAAAGCCGTTGGTATAAACCAATGGCTTCTGTTATCAACTATAGGCATTTAAGAATATGCCTGTCCTTTTCCTACTACCTGACGATTGTATGAGAGCCCAGAAAAAAAAAGCGGGTGAACACTTGAAACGTTATGTCGCGGAAACCGGGAAATATAATATATTTTTTTATATTTCATACTATATTTATGCATTCATATTATCTGTGTAATTTTTGTTTTAATTCCTGAATATTGAGCATCTCTTTCTTCCTGGTTTTAGTTGTTTAGAATAAGAAGATTTTAGTGAAAATAATTGAGGAAAGAGGAATAAAGGATAGAATCCAGAAAGGTAGATGTCGAGTGACGTTGCATTTAAATTTTTGAAGATCGTAGTTGACAGGAAAGCAAGAAATCGAAAGGGAGTCTCACAGGCGAGAAGTGCTTGAAAAGAAACTTTTCGAATAGAAGAGACGATTGCATCTAACTCGTTTAACAGTAAAACGGTGCGACCCACTTGCTAGTCCAGTAGCAGGCTTAAATTTATGCAGTCAAAGCGTTAAGCAAAAAAAATAAATAAAATAAAATAAGATAAAAAAAATAAAAAAAAAATAAATAAAAAATCACCAGAGCAGTCGGTATGAAAATATTTGTAGAAAAAATCTAGGGAAGCCTCGTCACGTCGGTGATAAAATGACTGATATCAAGATAAGTTATTTCTTAACTATAAACATTTTTTTTAAGGGGTACGCGTGCTTGAGGCATATTTTTTCGTCAGTAAGGACTCCTCGATTTCCAGTTTAGGTTGGTGTCAATTTCGCTATTTAATACTAACAGTGTTGTGATCTCAAATACATGTGTCCATTGAAAATAACGTTTATTCCAATAAGAAAATAAAGTCGGATTAAAAATATCGATTGAAAAAAATAATGATATACATAATTACAAAATCTAATTCATAGACGAGGCACACTAAGAATTTAATAAAAGATAGAATACAAGAAATATACACGTATACATTATATGACGCATAGATTTGTTCTTACCATAGATCGTAGTAGTCTCGCTATTTGTGTTTTTATTCAGAAGTTTCACCTTTACATTTGTATCAAATCGAGCTATTGAGGTCTTAATTCGATACCCAATAGCTTGGACTTCTGATGTAATCGTAGTACGTGGTAGAAGTCACGGTGGTCTGGGAAGCTTTGTTTTGCTTTCATGTTTTTGATATGCATACTGGTGTCTCCCGGCGCCACATTACAGCTGCTGTTAGAACCTGAAGTAGGTAGTTGGCAATAACGAAAAAAACAAAAACAAAGAAAAAAAAAAGAGAACCCCCCCCACCCCCAAAAAAACAAAACAAAAAACAAAGCACAAAAAGACGTCTGTTAAAAGGAATAAAGATATATGTAGGTCGGGCCTGGATATATAAGTGCACATGGAGTTAATTATATTTACCGTCTTGAAAATGGATATACAACTTTAGTGCCGTCCATCTCCCTATGCTAAAACTCGCATATCCTCTCTGATCTTTTGAGCTCAGTCACTGACCGACTAACCAAAGGAGAAAAAAGAAAAGACACTTTGGGTTTATTGGGACCTTTTTATTGTATTGTTTTTATTCATAACTATTAATGCTGTTTCTGGACTGTTTAATTTTATGGTAATCCCCTTTTCGGGTTCCTTTCATTTCTGAGGTGGCTAATTTCTTAGTTGCGTCAGGCAGAATTATTTACAGGTTGTGAGTTGCGAAACAATGCAGAAGGAAAAAATATGTATAGTAATTTTTAATATGTGCTTATATATATATATATATATATATATATATCATAAAGATATAATTATACATAGAATTAATTAGCAATATTAATGTAATTAATGGCGAAATACCTTCGCTAACAAGACATAATAAGGCATTAGCTTACTAATAATTCATTGAATAACGGGATCCTTATGTTTAAATTATCAGATATATTAGATGTTGTTAGGCCGAATATTTTCGAAAATTTCACATTTCATTCAAACAAAAATTCTGACTTAAAATATTTAAACAATAACTCTAGCAGGGTGACACCACACGTTCCAAAATTATATAACTACCAATAAATAGCATATTTAAAAAAAAAATATCTTTTGGTATACACTACATTTATTTCGTATTGAAGTTTACCTGTAATGGAAAAATTACGTCCTGAGGATGAAAATGTGAAATTTTCGAAAATATTCGGCCTGGCAACATCTGATCTATCTAACAACAACTTAGGAATCGCGTTATTCAATGAATTGTTAGTAAGTTATTAAGTCTTGTTAGCGAAGAGATTTCGCCATTAATTACATTAATATTGCTAATTAATTCTATGTATAATTAGTTCTTTATGATATATATATATATATATTGATGCAGTTTCATTAAATAATATAGACAAGTTTTGTTTATTTATTTTAAGTAAATTCCTTTCAGATTGTCTGATAAGCTTAATAACATTAACATTGAAAAATGAAAAACACCATATTGATACATTTTTTTTTTAATCCTAAGCTTTCGGCTTACATAAGTCATTATCAGAGATGACAATTACATTTCAATATATTAAACAATACACGGACAAAACAGTAATGATAGTCTGTTTTTGTTGCATGAAAGATTTCAAAGCAACGAAAAAATCGTGTATACGAGACGCGGAAGCGAATATCGCACCGCAGGTCGTGACGTCACACATGACCACGCGAAAGTGAAAACGAGAAGTATTAAGTATGGAAAGCCGTTGGTATAAACAAATGGCTTCTGTTGTCAACTATAGGCATTTAAGAATATGCCTGTCCTTTTCCTACTACCTGACGATTGTATGAGATCCCAGAAAAAAAGCGGGTGAGCATTTGAAGCATTAAGTCGCGGAAACAGGGAAATATAATACATTTTTTATATTGCATACTATATTTATGCATTCATATTATCTGTGTAATTTTTGTTTTAATTCCTGAATATTGAGCATCTCTTTCTTCCTGGTTTTAGCTGTTTCACAATTCACGATAAAAATCAACTAAAAAATTAAGATAAAAGTAAATAGAAGTAAAACAAATACCATTCAAACTAATGTTTTATTGTCGATAGTTAAGGAACGAATTGAAGAAATTTAATTCAATCGATAGTGAAAAATCTTACTACACTTGCCCTGGAAGCTATTGACAAGTGATTTAGTTCGCTATAATCTGAAAATATACGTAACTTTCAAAGTGTATAAACAAAAGACTGTTGTTTGAGATGAAGGATATAATGTTCAAGAAAACAACAAAACGTCACCATTGTAATTTATCGGCAGAACTGGGTGTAATTTTCACATCATTTATATTTTTAGTGAAGACAATGTGAGGGAGAAACAATGTGATGCATACATGTCTCAAGAACTAAAGACTCACCTACGCTATTTCCCAAAATAGACAGACTGATTGTGAGCCAGAATAAGACACCTTCGCTTAAATAACATCTATCTATCTATCTATCTATCTATCTATCTATCTATCTATCTATCTATCTATCTATCTATCTATGAATCTATCCCGATCTGTTCACATCTATCTATCTATCTATCTATCTATCTATCTATCTATCTATCTATCTATCTAACGCGATCTGTTCACATCTATCTATCTATCTATCTATCTATCTATCTATCTATCTATCTATCTATCTATCTATCTCTCTATGAATCTATCCCGATCTGTTCACATCTATCTATCTATCTATCTATCTATCTATCTATCTATCCCGATCTGTTCACATCTATCTATCTATCTATCTATCTATCTATCTATCTATCTATCTATCTATCTATCTATCTATCTATCTATCTATCTATCTATCTATCCCGATCTGTTCACATCTATCTATCTATCTATCTATCTATCTATCTATCTATCTATCTATCTATCTATCATGATACGTTACTCTTTTCATATCTATCTACCTAGTTATCTATTTATGGTAGATCAATAAGTCTGCTGCTTGATAACCATTATGAGATGACTTTGCCTGCATTATTATTATAGAATTTTCAAGGCATCTAGAGTGCATTGGAAAAGGGAGACATTATGTTGAAAAATCTATATTTTCTGTATTAATTAAATACATTTTCTTCTTCAGTTTAATCATTCCCGTATCTCTCTCTTTCTTTATCTATCTATCTATCTATCTATCTATCTATCTATCTATCTATCTATCTATCTATCTATCTATTTTAGCTTATTGATATTTATCTATCTGCAAATAGATATAGAAAGTGAATCTTTCGTCATTTAATGTGTACCTTCTCAGTTTGAAAGTCAAAATTTCAAATTCTGATTTACTTCAACGTCAGCTGCCACTCTTATGATACATCTAACCAAGGACTTATCGCGACTCACACACATATATATATATATATATATATATATATATATATATATATATATATATATATATATATATATAAACTAAATAACCTAATGGCTAGAACCTACCCACCTAGGTTTCACCTAACGGATCATCAGAATAAATCTGGCTAAGCAGGGTTGACCCAAACGACATTTTATTGAAAAAACTGCAACCAGAGAGAATAAAAAATTAGCATCAAAACGAAAACAAGACAAAGAAAAACAAAGGTGGAGGGTAGGCCCAAAATATTTTATTGCTAAAACGGCCACCCGAAAAACAAAAAAACAAACAAAAAAACAAAAAACAAAAAAAAAACTATCACATTATTGAAGTAACTAGGCTTTTTTTTGTTTACAACCATTAAGTATTTCCGATTTCTGATTGAGTACCATATTGGCGTGATTATCAGTAGCTATAGCAATTTTTTCTCCTGATATCACTTTGTTTAATATTTTTTAATTACAAATTGTATTATCTGTTTTTTTTCACACCTGAGTACAGGTATTAAAATTATATATATATATATATATATATATATATATATATATATATTGCATTTCAAATTATTAACGAGGTTACATTTTGTCCATAAACTACCAATCAAAATTTAACCAAATTTTCGCAGTATAATGGGAATAGGGATATGCGCAGGCTGTATAAAAAAACTGTATTGTTCTGCGCAACAGGAAACCAACGGTGGCCATTTGCAATATTAACACGATATAGAAGAGTTCCAGAATATGAACGAATGCCGTTACAATCGTGCAATTATGTGACCTCTTGACCCCTTCTGAGAAAAGACATCATAATATCTGTACTTTCCAAAAGCAAATCTACATTAAGAATATCCAAAATAATTGGAAGATATCACCAAACTATTAAAAGATTTGTTGCAGCTCCTACAGAGGTACGTAAGAGGGCCGATAAGGGTCACACGAGGCTACCAGAAAGAATAAAAAAAAAATAGCATCAAAACAAAAACAATACAATGAAAAACAAAGGAGGCTAAGCCAAAAGGTATTTTATTGGTATAACAGCCACTGAAGAAAATAAAAACTATCACATTATTGAAGTAACCAGGCTTTTTCTGTGTCTATAACCATTAAGTATTTTAGATCTGGTGAGTACCATATTGGGGTTATTATAAGTAGCTATACCTAATTTTTTTCTCCATACATAGGCAATACCTATTTCTAGACTTATATTTGCGGCATGTTTTTTTTTCACACCTGAGTACTGGTATTAAAATTATATATATATATATATATATATATATATATATATATATATATATATTGCATTTCAAATTATTAACGAGGTTACATTTTGTCCATAAACTACCAATCAAAATTTAACCAAGTTTTCACAGTATAATGGGAATAGGGATATGCGCAGGCTGTATAAAAAACTGTATTGTTCTGCGCAACAGGAAACCAACGGTGGCCATTTGCAATATTAACACGATATATTAGGTTGGTGCAAAAATAATATCGTTTTTCGACGTATTTTTAACGTCAAAAAACGATATTATTTTTGCACCAACCTAATAGAAGTGTTCCAGAATATGAACGAATGCC
>OZ010596.1:28188482-28238482 GCA_963932145.1 Acanthosepion lycidas
TACGCGATATGCCAATTGCAAATCTCTTAAAAACAAATTATAATAGTATAAATACGCATTTAGAGTACAACCAAATTAAAAACAAATGATACTTTATCTCTCAAAACAATGTAGAAATATTGAGAAATTTCTATTGCCAAAAAATGAATAACTGATGATAATTAAGCTGGTGATGTTTACAATAATTTTAATTTCCATAAAATCGGTTACCCTCTACATCAAATAACGTCACGGGTTTAAACTCTCGTATTCGAAAATTTCAAAATCACTAAATTAAACTCACTATATTCATCTTGTAAATATAGCATTAATTCCCAAAACGAATCGCTAGAAATCTTGAAATTTAAGAAGCCTAACAACAAAACCTATTTAGAAATGGTTAACGACACAAAAGACATCATAAATAATGTTTATAACCATGTATCTTTCTCTCTTTTTCTCACGCTCTTTCTCCCTTTCTCTCTTTCTCACGCTCTTTCTTTCTTTCTTTCTTTCTTTCTTTCTTTCTTTCTTTCTTTCTCGTGCTCTTTCTCTCTTTCTCACGCTTTTTCTCTCTTTCTCACACTCTTCCTTTCTTTCTCGCGCTCTTTCTCTCTTTCACACGCTCTTTTTCTCTTTCTCACGCTTTTTCTCTCTGGCTCGCTTTCAAAATTAGATGCATTATATTAAAGAAAAACTGTTATTAGCATGTACTCCACAAATTCTATTTTATGATCACATCGGAAACATTTGTACACAGACAGACAGCGTTGCTATGGTAGCCCATTGACTCCTTCTTTTTTTAAAGTTTTATATGCTCCACATAGAAACTCAAATATTAAACGAAATAACTAAAAACATCATATATGTTAGATACATTGACGTTGTTTCCTCTTCGCGAAAAAACTTCAGTGATATTAAAAATAAAAGAAATATTTGAATGTAATTTCATTCTTAATTTTACATATGAACTTAATATCAGACCATATAATAATTATCAATGTGTATTTATTTATATCTTTCCTGTCTCCTTCTATGGTGACAAGTGAGATAAATTAACTGAAGTTAGTAAATTTATGAGTGATTACTTCCCATTTTTTAATAATCAATACAAATAAAACATTTATCTGCATGTAGACAAATTTAGCTACCAAGCAAAATGGACGGTTTAATTAATCAGTTCCTTTACTCTTACGTTTTTATACTGCAGTCTTATTTGTTCAAGCCTTTCATATGAAGCACTCAGATACCTTTCTCTATTAAATGATCGCCTTGCTTTAACATGGTCTTGAAATTGGTTTTGTTGTCGCTGTCTTTGTAATCATACAACACCCTCCCCAGTCATCTAAAACTTCCAACACAGCGGCTGATCGATGAAGATCGCTTCGTTCTCAGACCTGCCATATCCCACGTTAAGTTTGACCATAAGGAGGCCAAGATCGAATCGTCACAGGTATCTTCGTGTTGGGCGGGTCCAAGCAGAGAAACAAGAATGGTGAGGATTTCCTTGCGTCGAATAAATCGCATGATGTTGGGTGGAATCTTGCGAAAGAATTTTCGAAAATTGGGTGCAATGTCTCAGCTTCGGTGGTCACGTGTTAAAATACCTTTAAATCGGACGGTCATTTTTGGTCACAGGACTTTATAATCTATTCCATTGCTATGGCATGTGAGAATAGTTTCATTTTAAAGTCAGTACTGTCATCAACATAAACGACCTACTCTTCTCTGAAGAAATTGAAAACGGCTTTCGTGATTTGCCTGGAGGTTTAATCAAGGAAGATTTGTTTGGGAATGGAGAGGCCAGAAGTGGTTCTCAGATAGATCGTGATTCAGTCGGCCGAATTGATGATATTTTTTTTTCAGAGGATGAAATCGACTCTATTCTCAGTGTCCGGCAATTGTGGAAAACGAATAATTCACCCACTAATTAGAATGTTGTTTTGTACGTTTAGCTTTAAGCAGTTCTCCAGGTTTTAGACGTTTTGTGTGTAAAGAAACCAACAAATTTGCCACTCAACCTTGTGTTACAAATTGGAAAGATGTATTACGCGTGAAATTGCGAATTATTTCTTTTTATTGTATTGAACAATCTAGAAAACATGGAAAAGACATCTCGAGCTAATTAGTAAGGCGTTATTTTCTACTTGATTTTCTTCGTTAAATTTATTAAATTCACCAAAAGAATAACAATGTATTTTCGGTGTGGGCGTATTGTATACTTGAAATAAAAAAAATAAAATTGTTCTGAACTGGAACAATTAAAAAAACAAAACAAACTGTTAACGGTTTAATGAGGTTTGTATATATATAAACACATTTCTCTAACTAGTGAATGACAGAATCAGGAAATTTCATCTTAATCTTCAGTTTCAAGCCTTGGTAGATTTCAAAATCGTTTACGAAGTCTTGTAAGTAGATTTCAAAGTGCGCCCACGTCGCTACACTATGTGACACAAAATCGAGGTTTAAAATGGTTTTAACGGTAATACCGTGGAAAAATTACCCAACCCATTCTACACTTCCTCTTTCGGGGACACCTTGAGAGTCAGGTAATAACACCAGCCCCGTCTCGAAGAAGAGGTACTGCTTGGTGGGATGGCACCCTGCGCCTTCATTATTTTGAAAATACTCCGCCAAAGTTAGGGTAGTATTTTTGGAAGGGATGACTTATCTTCAACTCTGCGGCCTCTTTCACATAGAAGCAACATCGCAAGACTATCGCTACTATTTCCATGGAAAAATTTATTTTTCAGTTCCAGACATTTACGGTTAGTACTCAACATGTTACATCCAAGAAGTCGATTCACCCATATTCCCTCCGTATTGTATTGTATTTGTAAGGACGAAGGAATTTTTTTCTCGGGAACTGCTACATTGTAGAACAGATTTCTACGTAGATGCTACCGGAACACTACAATCGTAACCTCTTCAAGTCAAGGGTCGATTTTTATCTATCCTCATAACATTCACTTCCTTCTACCTCCTCTTACATTCATATCACACATCTCATTCAGTTACTACTTTACCTTGAGTGGTTCTTGAACCTTTTATTGGATGTGCATTAAAAAAATCAAAACATAATTCTACATACACTTTTTTTTTAAATCAATTCACCCAAGCAAGGCGATAATGCTACTAAGACGCAAGATACTACTGTAAAGGAAGGAGAACGAGAAAACTTTAGAAGGAACGGCAAACCCAATCCTAAACAGGAAACAAGGGATAAACCTCTACTCCTGTTGAGAAAACGAGGAAGTGTGTGACCAGGCAATAGGCGAACCTATTAACTTCTATTAATTTAAATATATTCAGATCGTTGCATGGGATATTTTAACAATACTACTCCAAGCATAATAAATTTGGAATTAACAACAGCAACAACAACAACAACAACAACAACAATAATAACAATAATAATAATAATAATAATAATAATAATCTTAGAAGATCTTCAAAAATATCAAAATACAAGGTTCTTGAAGTGGAAATCTCAAAATGTGGCACATGATGACATCAATGATTCCAGTTGTAGTTGGATCCCTCGGATTGTTGGAAAATGTTCCGATAGAATCATTGAAGTGATCCCTAGTAGCCCATACCTTAAAGAAATACCAAAAAAATGTTCTCACAAGTACAGCTTACACCTTACGAAGAACTTTATGTATGTAAAATGTCTGTGATCTTAGGTTGTTTTATTTTTATTTTATTTTACAAAAATGTTAGGACCCAGAAGCAAATGAAAACAACAGAGATCAAAGGAAATAATAATAATAATAATAATAATAATAATAATAATAATAATAATAATCAGAAAACAGAATATCAGCCATACAGTTCCCTTATTTGGACCATAGCTGATATTAAGCGAATGGATGTTAAAGCGAGAAAGCTTCACACTATCTACCGTAAGGTTGATATTGATCATTTGTATGTACCCAGATCCAAAGGAGACAGAGGATTAGTTCTACTAGAACTGCCTTTCAAAACCACAACAATCGGTCTTCAAAGATACCTGGAAACTACAGAAGATTGGCTAATAATCTGTATCAAATAACATGAAAGAAATGAGAAACTTTATTCAGTAATAAAGGAAGCCGACAAATTCAAAAGGGGAATTCAGGTGGGGGAAGAAGTGAAAGTAAATCATAATTCATCGACTGCAGAACCTTAAAAAGAAAACAAAAGCGAATGCAATGAGCCGAATGCAGAAAAGATGGCAAGATAAGCCTCTTCATTATCAATACTCTGCCCGTACCAAACAAGCTGACGTAGACAAATCCTGTTCTCATCAGTGGTTACATAGTACAGGGTTAAAAGATAAAATCGAGGCTTTATTCTTGCTGCACAGGACCAACGATTGCTAATTAGAAATTACCAAGGACACATACTGAAAAATTGTGTTAGTCCAATATGCAGATAAATATCCAGAAACAATTGACTATCTTGTATCAGATTGCACGGTATTGGCACCCACTGAATATAAAACCCGGCATGAAAGAGTGTGCTAATATGTACACTGGAATATCGGCAACTTTTACGGGAAAGAAACTGAAAGACCTTGGTATGAATACCACGAAGAATCGCCCAGACATCGTGATCAGAGATCACAAAAACAGAATATGGATTCTTATTGACATGGTAGTCCCTGTAGACTGTAATGTATCTATGAAGATCTTCAAAAACAGCTATTAAATTACAAGGACCTTAAAATCGAAATCTCAAAAATGTGACACGTGGGAAAATCAACAACTCCGGTTGTAGTTGGAGCCCTCAGATTGATTGGAAAAGAAATACAAAGCTTGTACTCACAAGTACCAGCTCATACTTTACGAAGGGCTTTATCTATGCAAAATGAGTGTGATTACAATATTTTTCAAAAGAACGCTCAGTTGTATTTTTATTTCAAAAGAATGCTTATTTTTTTGTAGTTTTGAAGTTACATTTTAAAATTTATATTTTAAAGTTTATGTTCTTTAAGAAATTGTAAGATTTTATATGGTTTATAGAGTTTTTTACGCTGGTTTGATTTTGTTTAGTGACCATGGATTATGCCGGAATCTAAATATTTTAAACAATTTTATGGCTTCCACTAAATATGTTTCGAGCGCAATTGTCTAACTTCAACTAGAGATAAAATGTATCCAAATTTTTCCAGCTGTAGTTTATCGTCATACCCAGGACAAACATTCAGACGAGAAAAAAGAGAAAATAAAACAAAGTATGGAAGGAGTGGAAATAAAAAAAAATGAGCTTGATTGGTTGATCAATATCAACCGTTGTTGGGCTATTTAATGTCGGAATCACTAAAATTATTTGAATTTAAAAGTCTAGTTGACTCGAAGCGTGTTAAATATTGATTGTTTATTCCTGATATACAAGCATTTATATGTTTCAGGAATAAGTAAAAATAAATAATAATATGGTTATAAATATTAGTGTATATAAGTATTTATTTGGCTCTGGATTAAGTAAAAATTGGTTATCTATTTTTGTGTCTATATGCATTTGTATGGATAAAGAGACAGAAATAGATGAAGACTATTTACCTATTCCAGAGCTAAATTTTAGTATTGATCTTCAAGATTAGATACAACAACGTCTCAAATGTGCAGGGTCAGCTTCTGGTCGCCTTCGAAATAGTGTTTTCTAAGATCATGACATCGGAACAGACACCCAAATATTAGTGTACAAGACTGTCGTGATTCCAACTCTCCTGTATACCTCTGAGGATTGGACAACTTATCGACATCTGAAAATACTTAAAAACTTTCATTGGTGTGGTCTTCGAGGTATCTTGGACATCAGTTGGGAACATAGACGGACTGGAACAAGTTAAAAACTAAAATCAAATTCTATGGAGGGGACTTCTGGTGCGAATGGATAACCCCCGTCTACCAAAGGAAATCTTTTACTGCCAAAGAAGGAAATCGGAAAAGAGAGGTCAAAAGAAGACATTCAAAGACGTTCTAAAAAACCATGAAGAAATGTAAAATCGACATCAACAGCTGTGAATCCAGTACAGGAATCTCTGGAGATCCATTGTCAGAGACAGAACGCCAATCTTCAAATCGAGACAATGAGCCGAACTAGATTAAAAAAAGACGTGGAAAAGAAAGACAACAAAACCCAAGGTCTAATCCATCATCCGGAACGGCCTGATCTCAATGTCGAAGGACATCTCAAGCAAAAATTGGCCCCACTATCCAGCTCAGAGTCCACAACCCCACCAACTAACTGAGGTAAACAAAACAAGCCCATCAACCTCGGCCGCGAGCGATCGAATGAGTCTGACCACAACTTTGCTTTAAAAATGCTACCCTAATTAAAAGAGAAAGTGCTTTAATTGCTCGATGTTGTAAGAACCTAGACGTCAATTTACTGTAAATTGACGTCTAGATTCTTACAACGTTTCGCCTTTCTTGGCAGATCTTCCGTTATCACAATGTGCGATATTTATTAATAAGATAAACTAAAAGAAACCAAATGAAATCGGCTAGACTATATATCCAAAACAGATATTTACAAAAAGAAAATTCATTTATAATTAAAATTATAAAGAGATTGCAGGCGGTGAATTTTATAATAATCACATAAAAATAAAATCAATCGATCAACGACAAATTTCACTCGCTTAAAACTTGTCTCCTAACGTCCCTCACAGTTTATCCTTTCTTACACACGAGGTTTTAAAATATTTTTAAGGGCGTTCTAATTCAAAATTTGAAAACTTAACCGTATTATATTTCTTAATTATGTATTTAAGCAACACTTCCTCTTTTAGACATGTTTAATTAAAGTTGACTAACAAGGCATCACGATTAAATATTTTATTTAATCTTTCTTGTGTTCGTATAAGTGTTTATTTTTTCTGGACAAAAAGTGAGTAAAAATTGTCCAAATGTTCTTCACATTCGAGCGCTTTCAGCTACTCTTTCCGCCATTATCAAGGATGATTTTTATTTTATTAACTGAATTTATGCATAGTCAGTAGTTATCGTAGTTACAATATGTTTGTCTTTGTAATTTACCCCTGAAGATGATCTTAGAAAACGTCGAAAGTACTTGGGTTAAAAAAAACAAAAAACCAGGCTATAGCACCTTCTTTGATGAAACTAATCTTAACATCGAGCAACTGATTAGACAACTGGAAAGGATCAATATAAAAATAAGTAGAGAAAATATGTCTATATTATGCAATGAAACATGTCTGAATGAAGATATGCTACATAACTATACACTCATATATATATATATATATATATATATATTATATATATTTATATATATGTGTGTGTGTGTGTTTGTGTGTGTCTGCTTGTGGGTGCGCGCGAGTATATGTGTGCCTGTAAGAGTGGGAAAAGAGACAAACAGAAATACTACATTTACAGTTAAAGAGAGAGAAACGGGGAAAGGGAGAGAGAAGGGAGGTGGTCAGTGGATCGCCTATTTGAAACAGAAACGATAGTCGGGAAGATAAAAGAGACAACAATGCATTGAGCAGATCGTTCCGTAAATAACATTCAAGTTCTCTGCCAACTTTCAACGCCTTCCCGCTGTTCCCTTCAGGTTAGATCTGACTTTGAAATGCAACACGGAAAAAAAAAAAAAAAAAAAAAATTAAAGGAAAATATCGTCAATGTTGGAAGCCGGGAAAACCCACAAATGTTAGCAGTTACGCTCAGTGGGGTCGATTAGGAAATCAAATGTTGATCCGAAAATAGGGGCCTCATGGTGCTGGGGATGGCTTGATAAAGCGTTTTATTTACAGGTGGAAAGCCTCTTGCGACTCTATCGCTATTACGAAGTAAAGGGTTCAGATGAACTAAATTCCTTAGCTCTACCTGTTGTAAACTTTAAGGCTTAGACGCCCCAAATTACGGGCATTGTAGTAAACCTGCCTCATCCTCTTCGTATTCCATTGGTGAAATGTAAGTTCCGCTCGAACAGCTTCTTCTCACGAACCACTGCGAGCTTTTGTCTGATGAATCATTTTAAATCCTACAGCCTCTTTCCAGTAGATGAAACGTTGTTAGCTTTTTACTAATCTACCACTGCATGCATGGCAAATGTTCGCACGAGCTACATTTTTACCTCTTTCTCCTCCTCCTCCTTCTCCTCATCATCATCATCATCGATGTTTCAACTTGAAGACGCACTGTATTTTCTCATCTTTTAGCAAATTTGTAAATATCTATTGTCAGTTCTTTCCAAACCATATGTTGTGCTGTGGACATACGGAGACACCTTTTTTTTGTTAATAATATTTTCTCTAAAATTTTGAGAACCTTTAGTCTTCACAATATCAAATTTTCTACCCTCTTATCTGCGAGAGAGTGTTGGGCATGCGCGCATGCGTGCCGGAAGTAGGTATTTAATGCTGTTTTTTATTATTAGTGTTGAAGGTGCAACCTCCCAGTGAGAATAATAATTCGCAGACAACATTATGAATGTTTTTATTTATTTTTATTTTTTATTCTTATTTCTTATCTTATATATTTATTTATTTATTTTTTATTTTTATTGTAATCGGTGTTTTTATTAACGTAGTAAAAATTTGTTTATATCGCTTATTTAATAGTTTTGTTTTGGCTTGGGAAGATAATTAAAGGTATTTATTCAATTCTTAAAAATAAGAAAGATGTTTTGTGCGTATAATTTCTTTGTTTCCAAGATCCTTCAGTTACTCCTAAGCATACTTTTCTTCATTATCTGGTGATTTTAACGTGGCTTGGTATATTACGTTGTTTTGTAAACAATTAAGTGACATTCGTTCTTTATTCTGCAGTTGCACGTTGGTTTAATTTGTTCGTGTGGTTTATATTTAGTCCCGAAACTATTTACTTAAAAAATTAAAGATTTAAGTTAATAACAAAATTTTTTTCAGACATCGAATTTTCTATCAAACATTGTAAGCTATCTTTTACATAATTTTGTTAAAACAAAATTATAACAACTCCATCTCTCCTCCCCCCCCTATCTCTGTCTTTACCATAAGACTCACTTGTATACATTTTCTACATTTCACTTCCGTTTTGTTAACCATCTAAATAGGTCAAGGTTCTGTCACTCCTCCTACTCCAATATAAAACATACTTAAGAGAGATATAAAATTAACCCCTCCCTATACTTTATATTGTCTGTTTAACTGCCACTCTCAACCCCCTCTATTAAATTACAAAAATTACACTACCCACCAATTTCTAATCCCATTTTTCCTCTCAATTCGTTGTTGGAAGTTTTACCTGATGATCCTGAATCCTTAAAAAAGGATTTAGGTGAAATAAATTATCGTAATGGTACCTTAAAGTGGTTTGTTTTTCATTACATTATATATATATATATATATATATATATATATATATATATATATATATATATATATATATATATATATATATATATATATATATATCTTCCACCCTCACCTGTGTCGTGCCTTTCGTACCATTGAAATAGATCAATTCTGTATTAGTTTCTCGACTGTTTTTTTTCTAGCTTTCACAGTAAAATTTCTGTTTTTGGCACGAACTCAGTTCACACCGGGGTTGATAGGACAAACGATCGATATCTTCCTCTGCCGTAATAGGCTATACCACATATAAGGTGATTTTGAATTTTATTGTTTATTAACTATTTGGTCTGTAATACTAAATACATTGAGCTCTTCTTGTGGATCAGTTTTAATATTTTATTACCGTTACTATATATATATATATATATATATATATATATATATATAAACAAGTTATATATATATACACACAAACAATTTTAATTAAAATGAATCGATAAACTCTCTCTCTCTGTATACACACACACACACACGCACACACACACATATATATATATATATATATGTATAGTCAAACCTAGTGAGCCAGACAAACCTACCCAGGTTTCACCAAAGTGGTTCGTCAGGGAAAACTGGCCCTGCTCTACGGTTGTATTGAACTCTATTTAGTTAGTTGTTTACTCGTGTCGGTTTTTTTTCTTTGGGCTTTAAACCTGTATCCGTGCGATTTTTTCCACAGACTTTCATGTTTCTTGCTCTTTCTTTTTTTAAAACCTTTTTTTCTTTCTTTCGAGATTGATTTGATTATTGGAAAATCAAAAATTCAAAGGTTTTTTGAGACGATTATAGTTATATATATATATATATATATATATATATATATATATATATATATATATATATTTAAAAGAAAAACTGACCACTTTAAGGTACCATTATAATAATTTATTTCACCAGAGTCCTTATAAAGTACGCCGGATCATCAGATAGCACTTCCAACAATGAAATGAAACGAAAAATGAAACGAAAATTGATGGGTAGTGTAAGTTTTGTAATTTAACAGAGAGTGTAAGAGGGATAGTTAAATAGACATGGTAGAGTATAGGGAGGGATTAATTTCATATCTCTCTCGAGTATACTTTATATTGTGGGAGGAGGAGTGACCAGACCTTGACCTATTTAGATGGTTACAACGGAAGTGATATATAGAAATGGGAGGGGAGTAGGGAGAAAAGAAAAAGGTCTTAATAATCAATTATTAGGTTGGTGCAAAACGTCAAAAAACGTCATTATTTTTGCACCAACCTAATACAAAAGATGTCAATGCAAACCAATAAAATGAAATAAATTATTATAATGGTACTTTAAAGTGGTCTGTTTTTCTTTTAAATATTAGCTCTGGATTTACACTGAGCTCTCAGGATTTCATCCTCCTTGGGATTACCCATACGGATTACCAAGTTCTTTCTAACTTAAACATATATATATATATATATATATATATATATATATATATATATATATATATATATATATATATATATATATAATTCCAAGGTGTGAATAAGCAGTTGCCAAAAAATTTACAGAGCATTTGAATATTAATTCAATAATCAGGTAGGCAATGACTGGCCGCTACTTTAAGTTTCATATGCTTGCACACAATCTTCAGGTAGCCGGTAACTTGCAGTAATAAGATGATTACCTTATATACTACCGACGAGTACATATATAAATATAAATATATACATATATATATATATATATATATATATATATAGAGAGAGAGAGAGAGAGAGAGAGAGACACACACACACACACGCACACACACACACGCACGCACACACACACACACACACACACACATATATATATATATATATATAATAGATAAGTTAGTTAATAAAACAAGGACAAACGAGAGGGTACCAATATAATTAGTACGATAATCATTTATTAAATATTAATTATTAATCATATGTCAGAAATGAAGAACAGAGAGAAAGGTTTTAAGTTTCGGACACGCCTGTGTCCTTCATCAACGGACCGAGGAATAAACAGGGAAATAGGAATTGCTCACCGACAGATGGACAGATGTTTTTATAGAAGGTTTATTTTCTGGTGGAAATAGTATTGTTAGCGAAAACCCGATCTCTGTCTTATTCCTCGATATGCGAAACTATATATATATATATATATATATATATATATATATATATATATATATATATGTATATATATATATATAACATATGTTGCTGTCTGAATTGTCTCTAAATTATGGCTGACCTATTTTTATCTTCCTTGCACTGACGGCGCCAGCTGTCCTTGTCTTTGTTATGGCCATGTTGAACCGTTTCAAGACTTTTACGAAAGCGGGAAATGAAAGTCCAAAGTAAAACTGCTATAACTGGAAAATATACATTTAAAACTCGTGAAAACATTTTAATGTTGATGATAATAATAGTAATAACTGCCTAAAAATATATATATTTTAATTTTTGACGCCATGGGTAAACTACACTCCACATCATAGGCTGTTTTCTTATCATGAATTATATATTGTTTTTAGTTAATTTTAGAATTCTTTCGTTTAGGAGGAAGAATGTCTGTAGTCTTGTCACTTAGTGTATATCGTATTACTCCTGACAGTATATCTTCATTGCCTTGTTTCTGATGCGTAAGGAATGAGTTTCCTCCAGACGCCAAAAAGAATGGATTGACGAGGCAGACGGCGCGAATTGCCGCTTTTGATGATTTCATTAGTGATGAAGCGGTTTGTATAAGTTAAAAGTAGAAAGAAATTGCTTCGCTCGGTTATCTGTTTTATATTTTCTGAATATCTTTTCATCAGAGGCCACAGGAAATTTTCCTTCACAAACTTATATTAATTTAGACAGTAAAATAAGGTTGCTTCGGGGGAAAAACCTGTAAGTAAAGAAAGAAAAAAGAAAAAAGAAAAAGAAGGCTAAAGAAAGCAAAAGGTGAGTAAAATACAGAAAAAAATAGACAAAATGGGAAAAAGTAAGTTATACAAGAAGAAGAAGAAGAAGAAGAAGAAGAAGAAGAGGGAAGGTGGTAGAAAATAGGAAAGGAAAGAATCATAAAAAGGGTATAAAGAAAGGAAGAGAGAAAATGAGGAGGAAAAGCGGGAGAAGAAAAGAATAAAAGGAAAAAGAAGGATGGAAGGAAGCAGTCGAAAAAAAGAAAGAAAAGCAGAAAGAAAAAGGGAAAAGGAAGAAATGGTGAAGGAAGGAAAGGAGTGGAAGAGAAAGACACAATGAATGTAGAAAAGAAGAAACAGCATGAATGGAAGGAAGGAAGGAAAAGAAAAAAAGAAGAGAAAAAAGAAAGATGAAAGTATGAAGGAAGGAAAAAGTAAAAAAAAAGAAGAAACAAGGCAGACAAAAGAGAAGGAAGGAAAGAAGAGAAAAAAAAGAAAGATTAAAGGATGAAGGAAAGATAAATTAAAAAAAGAAAGAAACAAGGCAGACAAAAGGGAAGGAAGGAAGGAAGGAAGGAAAGGAGTAAAAACGAAAGAAAAAAGAAGGGAAGAAGGGATGCAAAGAAAAAAATACGAAGGAAGAAAAGAAAGAAGAAAGGAAGAAATTAAGTGAAAAAGAAGGGGAGAAGGAATGAATAAAGGAATGTGACAAGATAAGGATAAAGAGGACGGAAAGGAAGCAAATGCAGGAATAAAGGAAAAAAAGGATAAAAGAAACAAAAGAAAGGCGGAAGAAAAAATAATGGAGGGAAAACGAAAGAAGAACGAATGAAAATAAGCCAACAGAAAGAAAGTAAGGAAAGAGGAATGGATGAACAGATAAAGAATGGAAAGATGTAGAAACAATAAAAACAGAAAGGAAGGAAGGGGTGAAGAAAAGGAAAGAAAAAAAGGAAGTAAAGAATTAAGGAGAGGATGAAAGAGAGGAAGAAAGGAAGGAAAAATGAGGTGGAAACGATGAAGAAAGGAAATGAGGAAAGATGAAGAAACAAAAAAGACACGAGAATAGAGAAAAAAAAGGGCACCCTCGTATTTGAGGATACCCATTAGATATTCAATTCAACACCCACATAGCTCACCTGTTCCTTTATACTGCAACTTAAGCAGACCTTAGTTACAGTTTCTGCGAAAGAGCATATTATCTAACGTAATCAACAATTTGAACAAAGCCAGCACGCTCGTGCAAGGGTTCCGTCTCACTCACAAGACGTGGTGTGGTTCAACCATTTTCCAAAATTCCTAAACCATTTCCAACGCTGGGATTGACATCAGAAAATCTTCTCCCTGACCAATCGACCATGGTGAGATTCGAACCCAGATCTCATGGTCAGAAGGCAAACGTTCTAACCACTCGGCCACGAAATATCTGCGTGTTTTCTTGGGCAGATTGTTAATACAAAGTAGAAAAGAGTAAGATTGTGGCGAAAGCCTTTGACAGCGGACACCAGATCGATATTATATAACGTGTGAATCAGAAAATATAGAGAAAAATAAAATAAAAAAACAAGCATAAAAATATTTGAAATATCATGGTTATTTTAGTCACATTTATATGTCTGTCTCTATTTCTGAGATGAGGTTTTGTAATAATTTAAATTATTTACATTATTCGGATTATTGTCCTCCTCTTTATTGTCATGTTCACAATGTATTAGCCGTTGTACAATCTACTCCGGTGCGCAAAATAAAGGGTTCAGTTCGAAATTAGAATCATCAGAAGAAGGCCGAAACGTACAACGAATGAAACGTCGTCGTGAACATGACAATATAGATGAGGACAACAATATAAATAATGGAATTCCGTTCATACGCGTGTCATGCATAATTTCAGCGAGAAATGGACGGAATTAAAATCATCAAGTTCTGATGAGTGATGAAAAGTGGATAATTTTAAACAACATGAAACTCAATATATTGAAAAGAGAAATGAATAAAAACTAACGGTAACAAATGTAATGTTAAATTTCAAAATAGGGGATACCGTGTATGTCTTTCGGAGTGAAAGGAAGTACTCTAGCATGAACGCATTTCCAGGGTAGAGGGAGTTCTGCTCCCAATTAGACTAAATGAAAGGAGAAATGAAGAAAGAAGCGTTTGGAATTACTTATGAGCAAAGGGTTCATATTCTTCAAAGATAACATCAGGCACTATGTTTCCTTGGTGACCAGGAAAAAACTGTTACAACTTGGGTGGTCTAAATTTAAACCCAAACACGCACCATACTTCGGTGTTGCATTTATATTATTCATATTCGGACTAATGTCTCCATATTTATTGTTATTATGACGTTCCAGCCGTTGCATTCTCCGGCCTTCTTAATGTCTGTCGAATCGAGCCGTAAGTTCTATTCTAACAGTTCCTTTTCTTGGGTTTTTCCGGCCCCATGCTTTCCAGCCGACTTTAATCTGCAAACATTTAAATGCAATGTCAATCGCTATCTACTGTCCTCCTGATTACACCTTTCTCTTCCCGCTCATTATTAATGTTTCTGCTTTTAATTTCTGCACACCATGTAATCCCTTGTTTCTTAGTGGCTTTACTGGGGGTTATTGCGATTAAAAAAAAAGAAAGTCTCATAGAAATTCACAAAGAAATTGTATCAGCAGGACCTTTACATAATTATCTTAAGGAAATAAAATTGTATTCATTCGAAAACCGTTAAAAATATCTTCGTGGAAAAAGATTAAAAATAGTCAGAGAGAATAGAATTATAAAAATGACTGAAACGAAATGGTAAATATTTAGTTCAATAAAGTTAATATCAAATATAAAAAGAAGGATACTAATCGTATCTCATATTTGCTTTAAAAAAAAAACAAAGAGTTGCAAACGTTCTAACCACTCGGCCACAAAATAACTGCGTTTTCTTGGGAAGATTGTGGAGAAAGCCTTGGACAGCGGACACCAGATCGATATTATCTAACGTGTGAATTAGAAAATATAGAGAAAAAAACTATATATGTAGACATGCAGAAACGCAAAAACTAATAATTAAACTAAAGAAATAAATACAAAAAGAATTTTTAAAAATATAACGCAAAAAGAAAAATCACGCATTTTTAGGACGTCTTTCTTTCATTGGTGAATTTAGATATTCAATGTCATTTCAGACTTATCTAAAGCTCGTCTACCAGCGGATTTCAACCGCCGATATTCTTATAAAGCGGAAGTTTTTTTTTTTCTTTCAAATTACAGTAATCCAGGTCAAAAATCCCGGGAGATATGTTCTACAGTGTGTTACCATTCTGAGTTCAAAATAAGCCCTGGACAATTTAAAGGTCCGAGTTTCTGACAAATAAATAGACAAGTTTGTAAACAAGTCGTCAACGAATTCTTAGTTGTTGGACTGAAGCTAAAGGGAAAAATAAAAACTCGAGATTTTCTCATTAGAGACTGTTTAGTGCTAATGTAAACAATGAACAAAAAAAGAAAAGAGAAAGTGTCTAAAAATTCAATTCAAAGATAAAACTAGATACATTAAAAGCGTACAGCAGATTTGAACCCAGTTTTAAAGAAATACTAACCAAATTAATGTAAACAAAATAAAGAACGTGTATAAAAAAAATCAATTCAAAGATAAAATACGATACATTAAAAATGTACAGGAGATTCGAACCCTGTTATAAAGAAACCAAATTATCTTTGAAGACGAGTATAAAGAGTTCGATCTTCGTGGATACACCACTCTTGTCGCTGTGTACCAGATTTGATGTTGTGGGATCTTCCACAACGAACCAGCCTTACCTCTTTTTAGGAAATGCACTCTTTCTATCTGGTAAGGAAAATCCTACTTTCACATAAATATTAGGTTGGTGCAAAAATAATGTCGTTTTCTCACATATGTTACTATGTGAGAAAACGACATTATTTTTGCATCAACCTAATATAACAAGTATTCATTGGTCAATCTCCTCTGATCTTGCTTGCTGATTGGTCAGTTTCGACCAATCAACCAACTGCACGCGACCAATCTATTTTCCCGCTCATATGCTGTGATTCTCTCACGTAGTACACGGCCATTATATAAACCGAACACGTGTGAACCTTTTGAGTAGTAGTAGCAGTTTTTCATTCATCTCTCTTGCACGTCTCATTCCTTGCTACCAAGTGCCAAGGTGTAACCATCAGGAACTCCCGTCTTAGTCATTGCTGACCAGACGTTAAAGATAATTACCAACATTCACGAACTCTAAAATCACTCCTGAACTTTTACCAACTTTAGAACTCATAATTCCAAACTTTATTCTTCTAAATTAGAAGTTCAATATTACTTCTTCTTAATATGAACTCCGGTACAAATATTACCAAATCAAAGGGACACGACTCTGTCCTTCCTTTTCAGTTTGCATGCATGTACATCAAACATTAATAAATCTAATTGTTATGTTTTGGAATCACTCAATTCAGTTTTGTATTTTATTCTATGTGCTAGTTACGTCAAGTATAAATTGCATTGTGTTCACGCATTGTCCTGAATCACATTTTTCTTAGCCATCACACATATTACTACATATATTGGTGACATCGACGTTCAAGGAATATACTAGCCATTACATATTTGGTGATTTCATCGGAATTAAACAACAAAATGGTAAGATAAACCACTACAATGTAAGTTTGGTAAATATACAGAGAGTATTTGCAATAAAGTGATGGTTAACATTTTAATGTTGTCATCTCTTCATTGGTGTAATGAGTTCAATCCTCCCTATTATGTCTACGAGTTAGAATAAGCTAATCATGAAACATATCTAAATCATATGTCGAAGAGTAAGTTGGTAGGTTAATTTAACGACAAATATGAAGCTTATAGGCCAAAGATCACAATGAACTAATAGAAAGTGACCCACAAGACCGATTTGCAATAAAGTAAAAATGGCAGACACGCGTCCGGTTATACGCGAGTGTAAAATAGATAGACACACGTTCGGTTTTGAACGAGAGCCAAAAGGGCAGACCCAGGTCAGGTTTTACACGAGAGTCAAGATGGCAGACACAAGTCTGGTTTTCTTTAGAATTAAAAAAAATGGTAGATAGAGGCCTATATTCTACTATAGACTAGAAATGTAGACACGGGTCTCGTTTGCACGAGAGTTGGAAAAGTAGATATTGGTCTGGTTTAAACTAGAGTAAAAAGAGTAAGGGATAGGTCTGGTTTTCACCAGAATAAAAGAACAGTAGCCACCGGTTTGTTTTCTACTAGAATCTAAAAATATAGGTACAGGTCTGGTTTGCACTAAAGTTGAAAAGGTAGAAATTGACCTTGTTTACACTAGAATAAAAAAGGTAGACAGTCGTCTGATTTTTATCAGAATATAAAAAAACAGTAGCCAAAATTCCTTTTTTTACTGGAGTTTAAAAATATAGACATTGGTCTCGTTTGCCCGAGAGTTGAAAAGATAGACATCGATCTACTTTACTCTAGAGTAAAAAGAGTAGACATAGACTTGTTTTTTACCAAAAAAAAGAAAAAAGAAAAGAAAAACAAAACAAAACTAAAAAAAAAACAAAACAGTGGCCATTAGTCACTTTTTACTAGACCCTAGAAATGTAGCTATGGGTTGGGTTTGCACAAAAGCTGAAAAGGTAAACATTGGTCTGCGTTTCAGCAAAATAAAAAAAACAGTAGCCATAGATCAGTAGAGTCTAAAAATGTAGCCACAAATTTTGTTTGAACTAGTGTTGAATTAGGTAGATATAGAAGCTCTCTTCACTAGAATCACAAATGAGGAACTAGTTCGATTTTTATTAGAATCAAAGAAGCAAGATCCAGAGCTGGTTTTCGCGAGGGTCAAAAATATAGTTACAAGTGTGGTTTGTGTTAGAATCAATACGTTAGACCTTCGTTTCGGTTTATATTTGATCTTTCAAATATCCACCCGGAGAGTGGATACTTTGCAGGGTGGTCTTAGATTTCTCTGGGTGATATGTATGGAAAGCCCGACCTTTATCGTATCGTAGTGCATTAGCTATGATAAATGCGAAAACTGTACGCTGTTATAATGATTACAATCATCATGGGTGCTCCATTATTTTAGCCTTGTACCAAAGCAGGTTGGTAAGTATCTACAGTAAGAGTTAAGCGAAAATAATTTTAAAGGAGGAGGATATAACGAAAAATGAATAAGAGAATGATAGTAAGGGAGAAAAGAGGAACAGAATAAGAGATAGATAGATAGATAGAGAGAGAGAGAGAGAGAGAGAGAGAGAGAGAGAGATAGAGAGAGAGAGAGAAAGAGTTAGAGGAGGAGAAAAACAAAGGATTTGAAATGAAAAGGAAGACAGAAAGTAAAGAAAAGGGCGATAGAAAGTAAAGAAAAGCTTTCATAAAACTAGTTAATTTGAAAAGAAAGCAAAATAGACGAGAGGTAGAGAGGAGAAATATAAAAATAAAAAAGAGGAAAAAGAGAAAGAATTAAAAGAGCGAGAAAGAACGAGAAAAGGAAGATCGAAACGGAGAAATAGAGAAGTAGAAAGAGGGAAAAAGAGAGACATAAAACGAGAGGAAATGGGAAAAAAAGAGTGAGAGAAAGAGAAAGAAAAAAATGAAAGAAAAACATAAATGCCAGAGAAAGAAAGCGAGAGGGAAAAGAGAAATGACAGGAAAAGAGAGAAAGAAGAAAAAAAAAGAAGAAAGAGATTGAAAGGCAAACAGAAAGAAAAAGGAAAAGAGAGAAAAAGAGATATAGAAATATTAAGACAAAAGAGAAAGAAAGGTAGTAAGAGAAAGAAATCGAAATGAGAGAGAAAAGGAAAAGCGAAAAAGAAAAAAAGAGAAAGTGACAGAGAAAAAGAAAACAAAAGGGAAAAAGAGATAAATAAACAAAAACGAAAAGAATAGAAATAAGAAGAAGAGAGAAAGAGAGATGGAAAAAGAGATGAAAAAGAAAGAGAGGGAAAATAAGAGGACGGAAACGAGAGAGAAAGAGTGTGATAAATAGGAAAAAGGAAAAGTTAGATACATTTTTCACTTATATATATATATATATATATATATATATATATATATATGTATATATATATATATACACCAAAGATCTATATAACCATATATACGTGAGTAAAGAATCAAACAATCCTCATATAATTTACTTTAATCAGTCCAAGTTAGATAATATACCAACTCCAGCAATAAGGAAATATTTGATAATATTAAAATTAAGTATATAAAAGCTTTAGAATTAAGCAAACATAAAGTAAATTTAGAGTATTTAGAAAACAAAGACGGTAAAAACGAACAAAAGCACCGTAAGCTTAAAATTATATAGTTTAGTCCAATTTTTAATCATAATATTCAAACGAATATCGCAAGAATTGTCTTAAATTTAATTCATAAGCACTAAGAAACATTTTTAACAAAAATAATGTTAACATCAGCTGTCTGCGTTAATAACATCGATAAGTCTATATCCCAACATAACATCATTATATTAAATAAATATATTTCCAACAAAAACAACGGTAATTTAAAAAAAATGCAACTACAGAAAAATATTATCTGTTCCTTAAACAGTCAATGTATAATTGATAATATTGTATACTGAGCGAGCATAGATTCCAGTAACGTTATCAACTTTTATTTTGGTTCGATTGAAAATCCTTGGAAATTTCATTTCTAACAATATCAAATGACTTTAAGTAATATAAAATACAAAAACAGCACTGTTCTTTCTGAGGATTTCTGGCAATTAAAGAATGGTACTAATACACCTATTATCACTTGGGATATTATAGCAAGAGCTAATTCTTACAACGTGAAAGGAAATCAATGTAATTTATATCTAGCTGAAAATGAGTTATCTTAAAACACATAAATGAGCCTAACTTACTAAAGAAGAGAAATGAATTGATGGTACCTGTATACATAAAAATAAATATAAGCTTAAATACATTAAACCAGATTCATTTTTAATGTAAATTATGGTTTGTTTATTTTTTTGTGAAAGAACACGTAATCTCTCTTTATGCTTACTATAAAAAATAATATTCCCAACCCTAAAAAATATATTTTTTTTTACATACATTCAAATTCCGTTTATTTTAAATGCCAAATATATATATTTCAAATGAAAAAAAAAACAAAAAAACAAACTATTATTCGGGTATAAGATATTAGGTTGGTGCAAAAAAATTGACGCAATAATGTCGTTTTTTTACGTATTTTTTAACGTCAAAAAACAACATTATTGCGTCATTATTTTTGCACCAACCTAATATAATTACACCAACATTGAGCTAACCAGATATTTTTATTAAATTTTAAATAATGTAACGGTCAGTCTATATTCAACACCTGAAGATTCTGTTGTGCTTGAAACTCTGAATCGGGGTATCGGCGAAGGATATATATATATATATATATATATATATATATATATATATATATATATATAAATATATATATATTACTACTTTAAATATTTTTTTAGTGGATAACTGTATTTGAGTAGACGGTCCGTTTACTTGAAATGGTATTTTATTTCGTCTACAGTCCTGAACATTAGAGAAATCTTATTAAAGAGAAATAGGCCCTCCAATAGGATTCGAACTTGTATTCATTTCTGCAGGAGAAACCGTCGGTAACGAAGGGCTTCATAAACTATCTGCCTTTAAAGTTAACTTTACTCGTTCAAATTTTCTTCCAGAGCCCATATCTTCTCAGTTTCGTATCTGTAACGTCAACAAAGCATGTTCAAAAGAATTGTGTTTAAAGTAATAAATATTAATAGTTAATAAATCAATGAATTCTTATATATATATATATATATATATATATATATATATATATATATATATATATATATCGTCGTCCACAGACCGACTGTTTTGCTGTATCACAGCTCAACAGTGTGGCTAGACATCCGATCTCTTCAAGCCAGGACTGAAATCTGACCGATTTGGCATCAGTCGGAGATTCTAACCCCTTAGGCTATCGTCGCTCGGCAGAGAGAAGTCGAATTTTTGCGTATTTATTCTTTCATAAACCTAGAGTACTCAATTCGTTGGTAGAGTCTTGCATTATTAGCAACAATAGTCACTGTCTATAAATTCACGATCTTAATCTAACATGTTTCACTTTATAAAAGCTTCGTCAGAAATTAAGACAGAAATGATATTTTTTCTTTTTAATTTAAGAGACACTCATGAATATTCATCAGGCTAACTGAAAAGTCACGGTAAATTATGGAGGCCGCTGTCGTTGAATTTTTATGAGCTTCTCTTAAATGTAGAAATTTTGAAAGGCAAACAACATTTTTACTTTTCTTTATAAATGTTTGTTGCAAAATGAAATCCTTGCAATTGTCGTGATAAAGTCTATCAGAGGACGAAACGCGTCGGGTAAAATTAGTTTTCCTTTTGTCTTATATATATATATATATATATATATATATATATATGTATGTATGTGTGTGTGTGCGTGTGTGCGTGTGCGTGTGTAAGAGAAAGAAAGTAAGAGGAGTGATAGAGTGAGATAGAGAGAGTAAGAGAGAGAGAGAGTCTGAGAGGGAGAAAGAGAGAGAGACACAGAGAGAGAGAGACACAGAGAGAAAGAGAGAGAGAGAGAGAGGTAATCACTCCCAAACATAAGTAAAACAGTATCTAATTTAGGCTGGAAATGTTTGCTTGTAAACTGATCTTTTTACTGTCCCTTGGGAAGAACGCCCTGTAATAACATGCGTATAGACGCAAAGACGCGTGCCCGCATAAGGCGAGATGAAAAAGGCCCTAAATATTCAGGAAAAGCAATCCGAAATGCTGAGTTGAAAAGTAAGTCATATGAATAAAAGACAGGAATTAACATTAATCTTATCTTCGCCAAAGTCTGCGTTTAGGAAATTTATCAGCGCGGACGTAAGAAAATCTGACTTATTGCAAAACCTTGAGAGAATTTATTGATTCACATCACTCAATAATAATTCCTGTGAATAAAGGTAAAAGACAAGAGGAAAATTGTATTATAAGCCAACGCATTTCGTCCAATGTGGACTTTTTCACGGCAAAAAGAAATGAATTTATTAAAAACAAAATAACTATTAACAACAAAGACGCTATTGTATTCATATTGTAATTGCAAGAAATAGTTTGGTAATTTTAACGCCTCCAAAATAAAATTATATTTCTCTTAATCGTATTTGAGAACGTATTTCGCCTTCCATGAGGTTGATGCTAACCTCTAAGCGAATGAAACATTCTTCGATACAAGAAGGAATTGCTATCTCCGCTGCTAGAAAAGTTGGTTCCATTCTTTATTCTTGACAATATTTCCCTTGTACTTTTTAGTCTATTTTCTATGAATGTTCTTAGAGAAGCATTTTTTAAGACCTTCCATCAGTATGGTTTATGCTAACTTCGAGAAGAGCAACTGATTGCGCCTTCTCTGATATGAAGTCGGACGATTATATTGAATCAATTGCTAGATCTGCTGCCAGGAAAATTAGGTTTGTATATATCGTGCCAGACAATTCTCGCTTGATCTTTTTGTTGGTACATTGAAAATTGCTGCTATATCTGGTCTAGTACTTATGCTAAAAACATAGAGATTTTTGACAAAATCCAAAGAGAATCTGCAATATTAACGGTCCTAAGTTGGCATCTCGGTTGCATTCAATTTTCCACCGTCGTAACATAGCTCCTCTGTGAGTTTCTTCTCTGATACCACGACTTCAAGAATTTAAGTGCAGGACTAGATTGGCAGTTAGAAATTGCTATATGCAACCTTAAGTACTAGTTTAATATTTTCTTTTCACGCTCTTCTCACTTATGGAATCCTCTCCGGTCAACTCTGAATTAAAAAAAAAAATAAATGCATTGTTAATCATTATCTTCACTTACCTTGAACCCGGTTCTTTTATTGTCCTCTCTCCCTTAATAACGTATACTCAGTTTCTTACTGTTGTAGTATACCTACGGACGATAATGGGTATGTCCCCATTCACATAAATACAGTGGTAAATACTGTATGTTGGTCTGCAGTCGGAGATTCGTCTCCAGTTGTGCTTGTCAAACTCTCTGTCTCTGGGCAGAGAGGATTCCCAGACGAGGCTATGTCGAAGGGCAGAGTCTCGTCTCGGGAAACAGCTATCCGACCCCTTTTTGGTCCGGGGTCTACGGGGAATTTTTGGCCGAGCCTACCTGCTCGGATACCCAACATTAAATTCGGACTTGTGCCACATCTGACCGCGTGGGGTGGTTGGTAGATATTCTGTAGTTGGAGATTCGTTTACAGCTGTGCTAATCAAACTTTCTGCCTCCGGGTAGAGAGGACCTCCAGACAAGGCTATGTCAAAGGGCAGTGTTTCATCTTGGGAAACAGCTATCCAACGCCGTTTTATGCGGGGTTTACGGGGAATTAAATTCGGTCTTGGGCCATATCTGACCACGTGAGGCGGTTGATAGATAATCTGTAGTTGGAGATTCATTGTGGAATTCACTTGACTCACTTCTATCAGTTCACTACTTCTCCTACGCGCCGCTGGCGAATCTTATATGCGTTGTTCTTGGTCTAAGTATTATCATTCATTACCAACCTTCACTATGTTACAACACTTACGCACTCTTTTTTAGTCTTAGTAGCTATATAGCCTTGCTTGTAGTGAAACGATTTAAAAATAAAATTGGCAACTGATCTCTCGTGTGACCTGGTTCTAACTGCTCAAAGGGGAAAAACTGGCTTGCAACATTCGATACCCTCAATAAAAAGCTAGCAAAATTATATCATCACTGAGATGATCCTGAATTTTCTTCGGTCATGACGTACGGTTTTACTTCCAATGAGGATCTTTGACGTGAAAGTCTATTGGGATTCAAGCTCCCTACAAGCCACAACTGGAATATATATATAAATTCATGAATCATTCATACAAAAAAACAAATATAGAGGTTAATGATTTAAATGGGGAGAATATATCGTCGCAAACAATATAAATAAGATACATCAACCCGGAACCTGTATATGAATGATATGATCCCCGTTTATAAATTCCAGTTGCATAAGGTCTTTTTAATTTTTTACAAGCTTTCGTCTGTTCCTACAGACATCATCAGGTATGGAAGTAGATTTTGTTCTTGTTTTTACTTCTCAGTAATAAGAGGACAACGAAAATAGAGATGTAATCCGAAAAAATGCTATGAGAAATGTGTTATTGTTTTGGAACGTGCGGTCGCAACGCTGAGTTTGAATTTAAATTTTAAGGTTGTGCGTTTTGTACGAATATAGCAATAAGAGAATTCTTTTTTACTGGTAGATTTTCCGTGAATATGGCATGAACTATATTGTTCAATAATTACAGTAATGTCACACTTATTATCCGAAAGTTGCACGTTCGATCAGTTATTTTATAATCATTAACCTCTATATTTGTTTTTTGTATGAATGATTCATGAATTTATAAATTATAATTTCACCTTTTAATTGAAATTATATATATATATATATATATATATATATATATATATATATATATATATATATATATATTACTCTACCGGATGTTTTGATTGTAAAATCGTCTTACTTTGTTGAATCGGGTTTTACTCGTGTGCCTCATTTACTATCAAAAGCCCGTAACGACATTGTGAAAAGGGATGATATTCGACTATCATTGACATCGATTGAATCGAATATATATATAAAAAAACTTGCAGATCAGCATCAACCACAGGAATCTTACTGAATAAATCTGCACTTTTTAAAAAATTATTAGTTACATATTTTAAAATCGTTTATTATTAGTTATTTTACTACTGTACGTAAATTTTCTATAGAATTTAGTTAAATACTTGTTTATTTCCATTAAATTAGTTTTACTTCAAAATAAAAAATATTTTTTATAATACAATTCCTAAACTTATCTGTTAGTTAAATATAAAATAACTTTTTTTTTTCATTGGAAGTCCAAGAAAACAAAATTAAGATTGAAAGTAGTCCATGGTTAAAAGAAAAGGTTAAGAATCACTGCTTTAGGTGGTGAAACATACTAAGATTAAAGGTAGTGCCATGAAAGGATCCTGTGCAATCAGGTTACGGGAACGCGCCCGAGCTCTTTTTGTTCAATAACAACGGTTTGAGAGAGGTCGGATTTTAAGCCATCGAATGGCTGCGGGTATTGGAGGGAGATTCATTGATGGTGCTTCGATGTTAGATGAATGTACCTACCGCCATAGAACTGGTTCTGGACGGCTACACACTAAAGCTGATCGCCAAGATCGATATGTCGTAAGGAAAGCATTGGCAAACCACACAGCGTAGGCAGTACATATTAGAGAAAAGGTGATCCTAGGAGTATTAACAAGGTCCTTTGGGATTAGTTTACTTTCAGCAAGATTTTACTTATGTCACAACACCATCGTGTAAGTATCCAGTCGCGAGAACGTAATAGTGAATATTACTTGATAAGCAATTTTGCCTTCATGCATGTGATGGTCGTTTGTGTATATAATGGAGAGGTGGTGTATTGGCGTTTTCCGGAAAAGTGTTCGCCCACAACATACAGGTCCATGAGCTGCTATAAAATTAAAGACTGGGCTTTGTGAAGGGATCGTTAAATAGCGTCCTATACGTTTATAAAATTCTTCAAACCATTCTGCTACCATTTAAGTTGTGAGATCATAAAGGTTTTGTACTTCATAGGAGACTCAATAGTTGACTTTATTTTGCCAATAATTGATTCATTTGACTAGAAAATTGGATACTATGCTCGTGAATGACCTCTGGTGTCTGGGGGGCAGAGAAGAAAGGGAGAACTTAACATCGCCAACTCAACAACACCGACTAAACAGCGCCGACTGAACGTCGGGAGTGAGTCAACTCAAGACAGGGACAACTCGGCACCAGAGAAAACATAACTTCTTTTTATAACCGAATAAAAGTAATTTATTAAGGATGAAAACCTTAATTAGTGAATATCTTTTTAATTATGTTTAATAAAATAAATCGTAAAGAAATTTATTTATTAATAAAGGAAAAATATTCACTAATTAAGGTTTTAATCCTTAATAATAAATTACTCTTAATCGGTTATAAAAAAAAAGTTGTTTTTCTCTGGTGTTGAGTTGTCTCGGTCCTGAATTCTCTCAGTCATGAGTTGTCTCGGCGCTCAGTCGGCGATGTTGATTCGGCGGTGTTGAGTCGGCGGTGTTGAGTTGCCCTGAACCTATATAAACTACTTTAAAAATAAATTTCTTATGATTATTCATGCCAAACATTGTCTTTTGAACATGATCATGTCACGGACACAAAAACAAATATTTGTAGAGGTAGAAACTGATCTAAGTAAATACCGTTCAAATCTTCCTTCCTACTAAATTTTAAGTTGTCATTTTTGATCCCATATATTACAAATTCTGAAGGAAACTTTTATCCACATATCTAGCTAAGGATGGAACAATTTAGCACTTATGTCTATAAAATTCTCCAAGTAATATGCTCTATACTAGATTTAGTGTAGAGCATATTATTCTTTGAAGAATTTTCGTGTACGAAATCATTCAAATGCAGTGGTGTCCAAACCACAATTTATTTCCCAGGAGTACACAAGTTATCTTTTCTCGATTCAGTACCTTATTTAATTTCAAAACCATTTCTGTAGCACTGTGGAAGAAAGCAGATTCGCCAAACATTTGTGTAAGCGATAAATATGTAAACTTTTAAGAGACTGATATTTATTCCAAACGTTTCTTTCAAATATAAGCAGAATTGGGAAAATGATATATACATTTTTATATCAAGAACAATTTTAAGGAAAAGCAATCAATGACAAAGTGGAAAATGTTTTCGTGTGACACGGTTTCTTCTTTAGGACTTAATCAAACAAAACTGATGTTTACATTGATGTAAGTACGCATGCGCACGAAGAAAAAGGGAAACTGAGAATTTTAAATTTAAATTAAATTTTTTTTTTATAAAAAATTAAAACAAAAATAAAAAAAAAATCCCAGCATTCCATTTCCGTCGTGCACATGATACTTGCCTTGGTCACTATAATTTTGGAAGTTCTATTTGTGGTTTGTTTTCCGGCATATCAACTGCAGTGAGTTATTTTAATATTTTGTATTCCAATAATTTTATTTCTGGTAATATTTTTATCTATCTATCTATCTATCTATCTATCTATCAAAACTTGACTAATGCATGGAATAATAATGCAACACAAAATGTACTTAGAACAAAATGTATTGAAACAAGAAAGTGTACACAATATTTACATATAGTCTTTTGTATATTCCTGAGAAGACCGTTCCTGGAGAATGTGTTGACTGAGTCTCTCGTTGGATCTCTTCCGGTACCAATCATATTTATATGGTCGGTACTCCACTATGCAAATTAGGTGGATCCTACCACAACACCCCCCTCCCAAGCCTTGGAATCCCTTTTGGATTTCAAACTGGCTTCCTATATGGGTTGATGATTATGGCTATTTCTTTGTAGATCCATTCGCATAATTAATATTTTTTCCGTTTCGTTTCCTACCGGATCTTCTCGGTTCAGGAATATTCTGCAGAGGTTCTACTTGAAACATATCATACATTACATCAATGGGATCTTCCTCCTCATCCGGTATACTCTCTTCATGCTCTAGAACTTAACATTATTTAAGTTGGTTCTGGTGCCTTTTATGAGTATTCTTCGGACCTTTAATTATGTAAATCAGGTCACCGATTCTCTTGTCCACTATGCCTCGCTCCCAGAACTCAACGTTGTTTTTGTAGCACTTGAAAAACACCTTCTTTCCGGAGGCGTATCCTTTTCTCGCTGTATACATAGTATTTTTTACTCTATTTTTTCCTGGCAAATGCTTGTCAAACACTGACAACTTTCCTAGCGAACATTAGTTCAGCTGGTGCCATGTTTGAGTGTGTTCTCTGGTTTGGCGTAATTCTGTATACCTGTAGGAATTGCTGAAGCGCCTTTTCCGTTGGAACTCCTGAGGCTTTCTTCAGCGCGCGCTTTAAAGTATCGACAAATCTTTCTGCGAGTCCATTGGACCTCGGATGATACGGCGGCGTCGTTATGTGGTTAATTTGATATAACTCATAAAATTCCTTAAATTCTTCAGAAGTGAAATGTGTACCATTGTCACTCACAATACACTCTGGCACGCCGAACCGTGCAAATAGTTCATGCAAAAAAGTTGTTGTGGTATTGGACGTAGGCTTTTGCAGCACAGTACTTCCGGCTATTTTGTAAAACTATCTACCACTATTAAGTAGCAATAATCTTCTACTGGACCAGCGAAATCAATGTGTAATCTTGTCCACGGATGATCCGTCTTGGACCATGGTTTGTGTACTATAGGTGGTGCCTTAGCTGCTAACGCACACCCTTTACATCGATGAACCATGTTTTCGATATCCACATCCATTCCTTTCCAATATACAAAGCTTCGCATTAAGTTTTTTGTTCTATTAACCCCCGGGTGACCCATATGAAAGTCCCGTAGTATTCTTTTCTGCAACTTTTTTGGTACTACTACTCTCTCACCATATAATAAAACTCCGTCACAAATTGAATACATCTCCTGCACTTTTTTGTCATTTGCTACGATTTTGATTTTTTTTCTAAAATGAAATCATCGCTTTCAGCTTCTTTTTTGATTTCCTTTGATGTAACCGGTAGCTCTCTTAAAATGTTATTTACCATGCTTTTCACCTCATAATCTGCTCTGATATTTGCAATAATTGATTCTTCGAATCTTTCTTCTTGACTCGGTACTAGTCTTGATAAGCTATCCGCATGAATTATATTTTTGGATGATAGGTGCTTTATGTGAAAATCATAATTGAGAAGAATGGTTCCCCATCTCAACAGACGATTTGCCGTATAAACGGGTAACCCTTTCTTCGAACCAAAAATAGTGATCAGAGGTTTATGATCCGTTTCAAGAATAAAATGTCTGCCGTAGATGTATCTGTGAAATTTTGTTATGGCAAAAATGATACTCAGCGCCTCTTTTTCTATCTGTGAGTAACTCCTTTCTCCTGGGAGTAAAGTTCTCGAAGCATGTGCAATTGGTTTTCTAGAACCATCTGGCATTATGTGTTGAATACACGCTCCTATCCCGTATGAACTGGCGTCACTTGCCACTACAATATCAAGTTTTGGATTGTAATGGGTTAAAAAGAGGTCTGATGTAAGCATTTTCTTTATTTCATCAAAGGCTTTCTGACATTCTACCGTCCATTCCCATGCCTTGTCTTTTTTTAGTAGTTCATTCAACGCAGCTCTTAGATTGTACATTCCTTTAATGAACGCTTGATAATAATTTGCGAGCCCCAGAAAACTCTGTAGCATCGCCACATTAGTGGGCGTCGGCATGTCTCTAATCGCAATGGACCTTTCCGGATCTGGACATCTGCCATTTTTGTTGATTATGTGACCTAAATACTTAATTTCCTCCAAACCAAATTCGCACTTTGACTCTTTGACTTTAAATCCAAAGTCCTGAATCTTTTTAAATACTTGATTGAAATGCTCTCGATGTTCGTCGACGGTTTCGCTCCTTACTATGATGTCGTCTAAATAAGCGCACGCAAAGTCTAAGTCATTCAACATGACGTCCATAGCTTGTTGAAAAATGGCTGGTGCCACTTTAATACCAAAAGGAAGCCTGTTGTACTTGAATAACCCTCTATGCGTGTTTATCCCTAGTAACTTCGAACATTCTTCTTCGACGGGAATTTGGAGATAGGCATCTGATAAGTCAATTTTTGAAAATATAACTCCACCATTTAGCTTGTTAAAAATCTCCGGACTCGGTAACGGGTAATGGTAGTCCTTGATTACCGAGTTCAACCCTCTCGAAAAATCAACACAGACTCTGATTTGGTTTGATTTCTTTTTAATGCACACAATCGGCGCAGCCCATGAATTAGATTCTACTTTCGAAATAATTCCCATTTTTTCTAACCTATCAAGTTCTTCGTTAATTTTCTCTACACTTGCAAAAGGCACGTTACGTTTCTTTTTAAAAATTGGCGTAGTATTTTCCTTTAATTCAAATTTAGTTTCAAACTTGTTACATCTTCCAAGACAAGGTGTGAAGGTTTCCGGAAACTTTTTCTTTAATTCATCTTTAATGTCCTGTCTTGTTTGCGTATTACTTTCTACTTTTCTGCAGAATGAGTTTAACGGTTTATCCCACAATTCGAATGTTTCAATAAAATCTGTACCCATCAAGTTTTCTCCATTTTTCAGAATGAAAACCTTTATTTTTTTAACGATCCCGTTCAATTTCATGGGAAGTACAACCTCGCCTTCGAAGTTAATTTCCTTTCCAGTTACCGTTCGAGCGCGTTTCGTTGACTTCATTATTGTAGGCCTTTTTAAAATGTTCCATGTTTTATAGTTCATTATTGTTAAATCTGAACCGGAATCGAGTTGAAATTTGATATTCTTTTTAAATATTTCAGTCGTCACATATTTCCTCAAATCTCTATCTGATTTGATATTCGAATTTGTTTGTCTAATTCGGCTATTGAATTTTTTCGTTTTACAACACGATCCTTTGTGTCCCTTCTTGCGGCACACGAAACATTTCTTATTTCTATATGGGCAATTTACCTCCCAGTGTCTTTCGTTGCAGCGTCTGCAATTATATGGTGGAACCTTTTTTTTTCTCCTCATTCTTCTTATTTAATTTTTCTTGTCTATTTTTATAATACGCCGAATTTTTACTCCAATTTTTTTCTGATGGGGAATTTGACTGTTTTTTTTTATTTTTTTAATATAAGCAATGCCAGCTTCTTCGATTTTTTGAGACTCTTTCTTTAAACTTACGGCCCGCTGACACCCCTCTGCTAACTTTTTCAGGGTAAGTTTTTGTTCAGATTCGAGTTTAGACAAAACTCTACGTCTTATTTCAGCACTCTTACTGGATACCAGTCCTTGAGCAAAAATTAAACACTTAAATTATTCCACCGTAATCTCTGCCAATCTGAAATTGTCACAATGTCTATTCACTATAGATGCATATGTTAAATAATCCTGATCGTCGGATTTAGTGACATTCATGAATAACCATCGCTTATGCCAAAGCGACATATTTGCTCCAAACAGCTCTTTTAGCAAATTCACTGTTTCCGAGAATTCCAATTCATTCGTTCTTCTCGGTAGAATAAAATCTACAAATTTGCTATGTTCTGCTGTACCTAGCTTTCTTAGTAATAGACTGACTTTTCTTGAATTCGACCAGTTTTCACAGTCTGTGTCGAAAATATCTTCATATCGTTTAAAGTACGCTTCAAACGTTTTTTCTTCGTCTAGCACATAGTTGAAAGTTTCCAGCGAATTAAATATGGTGTTAGAATATGAAGAATTTCCCTCATTTGCCTGATTGTTGTTTAATTTCTCCAGTATTAGCTTTTGAATTTCTAAAAGTCTTTCCTCTTGCTTTTCTTGATATTTTTGCTGGGATTTGAATAATTCAGCCTGACTCAACTGCTGGGATTTGGATAATTCAGATATGACTTTGGATAATTCATCCATCTTTAGCTGATAGTGTTCATGAAACAAAGAATATACCTTTAATTTGTGTATCTATGGATATAATATAAGCTGACCAGAAAAATCGAAACAACTCACGACTTTTTTTATTTTATGTCTTGCTTTTACATTCAAGCCCGTGATAATCAACTTTGGTATTTTTTTTTTTTTTTTTTTTCACTTCTGTTCGCGTCTTTTAATGACAAACCTCTGATTTTTATTATCAGAGGTAAATTTGTCACTATAAAACATTGTTGAGCAAACAAACAAAAAAAAAATAATTTTTTAAAAGTTCGTTACCTTTCAAAATCGACACGGTGTATTTGTGCGCCTTTTAATTCCATGCACGTTTTTGTAGTCGGCCAGTTTTTTTTTTAACGGGTGTCTCGTTGTAGATGACTTTTTCAATTTAAAATCACCGTTATTCGTTTACGACACCTTTCAAATTTTTCTGAGTGAACGTTCCTTATGCTTAGTCGTACTTTAACGATTTCTAAATATCCAGAAATTCAGAATCCTTCGCCGTTCCGTTAGATGTTGGACTTTTAATTAATAATTTTTTTTTCTTCAACCTGGATTCTTCACTGACTTGTCCCAATTGTTGAAAGCTATCTTTTTTTTCGTATGGTTCTTTCTACCTCGTCGCCATTGTTGAAACTTGACTAATGCATGGAATAATAATGCAACACAAAATGTACTTAGAACAAAATGTATTGAAACAAGAAAGTGTACACAATATTTACATATAGTCTATTGTATATTCCTGGGAAGACCGTTCCTGGAATGTGTGTTGACTGAGTCGCAGTCGGGCAGAGTCTCTGGTTGGAACTCTCTTCCCGGTACCAACCATATTTATATGGTCGGTACTCCACTATGCAAATTAATTGGATCCTACCACAACACTATCTATCTATCTATCTATCTATCTATCTATCTATCTATCTATCTATCTCAGTATATATTAGTTTGGTTTGGTTTGTTTTACGGCATATCAACCTCAATGAGTTATTTAATATGGTAATATTTTCTTCCAAAAATGTAATTGCTGGTAAAAAATTTTTCTTAAAAAATTCATTGCTGGTAATAATTGTTTTACAAAAATGTATCCATGATATTAAAACCTATTTTTACACTTTTATAGTGTTTTGACCCAAGTTTGGGGGTTAACTATTTGCCCATAGCTGAGACCCTAACAGGTGCTGCCATCCCGGACCAGGGTGGCCTTGGGAACACCAGCAATTAAGAGGTGGTTCCACGCTCCTCAAAACCTTCTGATCAGAAGCCTTGCTGGTGGATGTATTTTATCGTCTTATCCAGGACAGGATCTTGGAAGGTCCCAGTATGAAGCACAACACTAGCGGCACTGAGCATCGCACAGTTCCCCAATTTCAGCATCGTTATGCACCGACAGGCGGCCACAGGCAGTACGCCACACTCAGTCAGGTCCGCCGCCACGCGGGAGACGCCAGTCCCAACCTACATCGACCTAATGCTACATGCACACACACTCGTTGATAGGCTGGTACACGTGGGGATTTATATCACCTAAGATCGGGTCTTCCCAAGATGAGAGACAGACTAGTCACAACTACCGTGGTAGACATCGACCACATCCTAAGTTCCATCACAGCAAAACAATCATTCCATGGAACTGCTATTTTCATTATGCAACACCCTGCGTTCCCTGGGGCCTGCATTGACCACAGCATCAGTATCCTCAGAGGACCGAACGTAAGAGGCATCAACGCAGTTGACCGTTTGCCTCACTACTATACAGATGTACCATCCGTCATCGACAGCATCAAGAACACTCCCGTGCCGGCTTACCAGTGTGACATCCCTGAGAAGCAACAGCGGCTTCAAGCAACATGCTGAAAGAGAGCATCTCTGGCTACAACACACCCAAGAAACTTCTCCAATGGAGAACACTTCATGGGCACCATACCACGCAAGCCATCAGGACATGTCAGCCAGTCGGGCAATGTCGAAAGGCACAGCTTCCACTCTTCCTAGAGAGCGCCCACATCGTGGATATGATCAAGAACTCCATTGATGTGGTCTGGGTTGCAATAGGACATGTCAACCCTAGACAGAATCCACTAGTCACATTCGACCAGCCGCTGTTTGCTTCGGCAAAGGAAATCCAGTGAAAGTGGCCACAGGAGTGCGGTGAAGGGAAGTTTGACGTCCTCTTAGGCTGTCCTCATATTGAGATGGCAGCATTGAAGAACCTGGGTGACTGGCTGCAAGGGAGCGGATGGGTGCAAGCTCTGGTTCAGTCAGAGATCACCAATACCAGGACAGCGGACTCCTTCCTGCGGGTATCCCATGTCGGTCGAACCAGGAGAGCTTATCAGTTGACAACAGTAGCTCTCTTTACCCTGCAGCAGTACGCCTACAACCATTGCATTGAACTGCTTGATGACGCACACAACGAACAGCTGGAGTCGGCGATTGGCGTCCGCAAAAAACGGAGACCTGTCTTCAGTTTGACTAATGGGCAACTATCCTGCAACTGGTGGTGACGGTTTTGGTGTACCCGCGCTCTCCGCATCAAGTGTCGTTTGCGAACTAGCAGTGTGGTTCTGTGCCCTGGATTACACCAACTACGGGCGCTGGATTCCTGTGCACCTGCTGACGACACACACTGGATTTCTGAGCTGGGAACTTCGCCGTCCAGAAGACAAACAGTCCATTCTCCGCCATCCCTGTCGATCAGGCCCACGCGCAGAACAATGTTACCATCAAAGGAGGTCTGACTGTTCACCCCATCGTTCTACGACAGTGGATGGTGGCAGAACCAGAGGTTGCCGGGCTCATCAAACAGTTCCACGATGAAACTGACCCGAGCAACAGGGCACAAGGGACACGGCACCATGACCAGTCAACAAGACTGCTTTCCTGAAAGATGTAAAGTCTATGTGCAGCGTGATGTAAAACTTCAGGAATTCATTGGAAGAGGATAGTCAAGATCTGCTGGTACTTGACACCAAGGAGATCGCGCCACCTGTAGACGCCCTCCGTCATGCATACGAAGTGGGTTAGCTGCAGTCAGAGAAATTCTGGTGGAAAGAACGAAACTCATAGGAGATGACATCCGCAGAAACAAGCTGAAAATCTTTGGTCAGCTTACTTCGAAACCACCTGAAAAAGGCAAGCAGCAGATGAAATCCATAAAAAATCTGATCTCTCGTCTTTATATCAGGCACCAGAACCGAGATGGGAATATAGAGGAATTCTTCCAACTTGAAAAATATGCCTGTTCCCTCCTCTGCATCGGTGGCATCTGGTTGGGTGTCAAGAGTGATCTTTTCGCTAGTCTAGAAGACCTCAGTCATCCCACGTCTGAGGTTGCTCCAAACAGCAGCACTGTGCTAGATGGAGATGTCATCATCCAAATGCTGAAGCCAGCTACCGCAAAAAAAAAAACAACGAGTATGCAGAAGTAGGTGTTTGTACCCTACGTACTTTCAAAGCTCCATCAAAACACCCGACTCGACCTGGTGTGAGACTACAGTACAGAGCCAAGCACAGAAAATAGGTGAGAAGACGGGTGGGTGGGTGGTTCAACGATCCCTACGAACTGGGTCAGCTTCCTCAGTGTCAACGAGAACAAGACAGAGCTGTTCAGTTTCCTCAGTGTCCTTCACAACTCATTCCAACTTGGAGACAAGGAGCTCGTCATCACTGAAAAGGACGATGTCTTTAGCAAATCAATGCTCCTAGATACTGAAGCTCTGACTCCTTGCAACCAAGACGATGCCGACAGCCGCATGATTTTGTATGCTCCCCCACGCCGCTCAAATTGCCACAAGAAGATCCTCATCCTCGTAGTTGACAATGATGATGTTGTCCTGGCAGTGGCTCTTGCACGCACCCTGGAGGAGAAAGCCGAAGTGTGTTCTTTGGAATGGGCAAGGATTTCCGGTTCTCGACAGCCCATAAGATGGCGTGAGATCTGGGCCCTGAGAAAGCACAAGTACTATCAATGTTTAATCCTTTGACGGGCTGCAACACTATCTCCTGCTTCGCCAGATATGGCAAGAGACCAGCATGCGCAGTGTGGAAAACTCTACCTCAGTTGACCCAGACACTCAGTAACTTCTCCACTGCATCAGATCCTATTGATGAAGATGCTATGCGTACCATTGAGAGGTTCGTCATCCTGCTTTACGACAGAACCGCAACCGATATCGACAAGGCATGCCGGAAACTGTTTTCAAAGAACAGCAATGTCCAACTGATGCCATCGACAAACGCCGCCCTAAGTCAGAACGTCCGACGAGCAATAAACCAGTGCGCACATGCCTGGAATCAGACCCTGGTTCCTGCCCCAACATTGCCATCACCGATCGATTAGGATTGACTCAAGACCAGCGACGTGTTCGAAGGTCTGTCGGGAGCTTGTCTCCTTAAGATGATAGAATGGCTGCATCAAGAAGTGTAAGTGTAAGAAGCTCAGTCTGGAATGCACACCACTATGTTATTGCAACGGGGAGTGTACTCAGAACTGAAGTTGCAAAATTAAGACAAAGATTCAGAACAGGTAATACACAGGTACTGTAAAACAGTGAACTTATCTGAATATTGCGTTTAGCAGATTATGCGTTAACATGATAATTAAATGTGGCGGTGTACCTTGACCACAGAAGTATAAAATTTACCCAGGATTGATTTTTCTTGATAGCAAGACACCATAAATATCACTATCTGGTTCTGTTATTGTTGTATTTTTTTAATAAGCATTTCACCCCAAGCAAGGGGGGGAAGCCATTAGCACGCAAGGGGTTACAGAGAGTTGGAGCGAGAGCAAATAGGAGTGATAGAGGAAAGGATGAATAGAAGGATAGGGGATAGATCAAGGCATCTGGAGACGTCGATTGACATTACATTTGAATAGATGGAGATTATAGCTATCAGGGAAACAGGAAAATGGGAGGGAGTTCCACATGCGAGAGGTGCGAGACATGAAGCTATTGGAGTAGAAGAGACGTCTACATTTAGGAGTTTCCACAGTGAAAGGGTGAGGGCGAGATGCCAGCCTAGTAGAATAGTATTATCGATATAATGAGCAAAACTGTATTAATAATTTTATTAATTGGCATCTTAATTGTCGTGGGCCATGTCCATGAACAACTATTGACAGACAGAGGAAGAAGGTCAGATAACATTTCCACAATATAAATGAACCTAGGCTATTCATAAGGAATATCAGCACTTGATGCCTGATCATGGGTTTCCTTGGCGCCATTTCATCTGCAAATGGCCTAAATATGTTAATTAATATCAGCAGTAGCACCCAAAATATAACAAAAAAACTATCTGGCATATCTTGATTCAAAACATTCAATAAACTAAAACCTTCTGTAGCAAACTTTAGCTAACTCCTGTGTGTCTTTTGGGTGTCTGCTGGCGGCCATTTTGGAAAATGGCCGCAACAGCCGCTAGAAGTCATTTGATTGATGGCTCCATATCGGAATTTGTTCATGAGATATCGGTCTACCTCTGTGCCAAAAAATGGTGCTTTTATTAAAAAAAAATGCACAAGAGTTTAATTTAACCGCCTCACTAATATCTAGGCAATCTCTGAGGGAGGGGGAAGAAGATAGTAGCAGGGAAAATAAGGGGATAAAACCTCTACAGTTCATGGAGAGGAGGTTGACTCATTTACATAGGAAGTCACAAAAAGTATAAACAGCTACGGGTATTACTCATGACGCAGTAGAGTGCATACTATTTCCCACAAGTAGTTAACTTACACAAAAAGGACGAAAGTATCTATCTATCTATCTATCTATCTATCTATCTATCTATCTGTATCTATAAAAAGAATACTCGCTCGGCCCGGTGGCTAGGATCAAAGTGTAGTATCTGCGCTTTGTAAGCTGCCGGATCGGGTGTCCGTCGAACTCTCTGCTTCCAGAGAGGAACCCCGACGAAGCTCCGCCGAAGGGTAGGGTTGGGGGAGGTTGTCGGAACTGGCCCCCCTCGGGGGGTTTGGATGGTTATTTATTTTTGGCTGAGCCTACGGGCTCGGAGATACCCACATTAAAAAGGCCTTGTGCCACATTCAATCCTCGTGGGTGGATTGATAAATACCATCTATCTGTATCTATAAAAAGAATACCCGCTCGGCCCGGTGGGTAGGATCAAAGTGTAGTATCTGTGCTTTGTGAGCTGAGGGTCGGGTGTCTGTCGAACTCCCTGCTTGCCAGGAGGAACCCTGACGAAACTCCGCCGAAGGGTAGGGTTGCGTTGGGGGAGGTTGACGGAACTGGCTCCCCTCGGGGGGTTTGGGTGGTTATTTATTTTTGGCTGGGCCTACGGGCTCGGAGATACCCACATTAAAAAGACCTTGTGCCACATTCAGTCCTCGTGGGTGGATTGATAAATACCATCTATCTATCTATCTATCTATCTATCTTAACTTGCTAATCCTTTCATATCTATCTATCTATCTATCTATCTATCTATCTATCTATCTATCTATCTATCTATTATGAGACGTTACTCTTTTCATATCTATCTACCTAGCTATCTATTTATGGTAGATCAATAAGTCTGATGCTTGATAACCATTATCAGATGACTATGTGCATTATTATCATAGAATTTTCAAGACATCTCGAGTGCATTGGAAAAGGAAGACATTATGTTGAAAAATCTGTATTTGCTGTACTAATTAAATACATTTTCTTCTTCAGTTTATTCATTCCCGTATCTATCTATCTATCTATCTATCTATCTATCTATCTATCTATCTATCTATCTATCTATCTATCTCGTCACCGTTGATACAGTTGGTATGACGCTTGCGTCGTATCGTAAGGGGTTCTACTCTCGGTAGTGGATGCGCACTGCTGATGAGTCTGTTTTGTATGTGTATATATATTTCAGTTTTGTTCTGTATTTATATATCTCAATGTGCTTTCTCCCAGTCTCTCACTCTCTCTAAGTCCCTAATATGTCACTCTCTATCTATCTTACCCTGTAATATCGCTGCCTCTCTTTCTCTGTCTATTTAAAAGTTGTCTGAAAAATATATAACGTCATGGAAATAATTCATCTAATTTCATATTCGTCAGAAAAAGAAATCATGAGATAATGCCGGACATCCATGTCTCAACTTGAGAAAACCACCTACAAAATTAACCATCCGTTTTTTTTTAAACATATTCAGGTTTCGTCTTCCCTTTCTATCTTCTAATCATCATCATCCTCCTCCTCATCATCAACAAGATTTTATTCCGTGGTCTTAACTGCAAATGGTATTTATTCACATGCTCGCTCGGATGTAATATGGCACAACAGAGTCCCACATGTCTATGAAACTATAGAGAGAAATTGGTCCGTCTCACTCAACGTTTTTTATTGTTTTGGATGCTTCAGGTATCAGAAATTAACCCCGATCCCCACCCCACTTTAATAAAATGGCAAGGATGTTACCGGTTAGATGCACTTCACCAGATTTAAGTTTATGATACATAAATGTATTTCTGTTCCGAATGGAATTCTGGCTGGGCCAGGTAAATACAATGAAGACAGTGAACTAACACCTTTCCTCTGAAGTGATTAATAGCGGTGTAGTTATCATCTGTTCCCAGTAATTCTTCCATTTTTCCCTGATAATGACTCTGTGCTCGCCTAATGTTTTCAGGTGGTTTCAGTGCCAACAATGTTCTATTCGGTAACAAAATGAAACAGCACAAAAAGGCAAAGAAAAAAAGCAAAATTCATAGGGAAAGGTCGCTGGGAGTAGGGCATCAATCATTTTTGTCGAAAGAATTCACAGAATGGGTGCAACAGACGGCATGGTGCCAAAATCGCCCGAATGCTTGGCTCACAAACACTTCAAGATGAAGTGTTACTTGACATTTGACTTGCATGATATGCACGATTTACTTACTCTAAGAGTCGGACACACATTTTTGTATTCATATAACAGATATTTGCTTCATACATATACATACCCTTTACATATAATCCTATTTTATATATATATATATATATATATATATATATATATATATATATATATATATATTGCGTACATTTTGGCAGCATGTTTTTCATTAAAACATGTCTCATTGAATAATTTAGACAAGTTTTGTCTACTTATTTTTAATACGATCCTCTCATATTCACGGACAAACTTCTTAGTATCCTTAATAAAGGAAGAGAGAAAATTATCATGCCGATACATATTCATTAATTCCGAGTACTTTCGACATTAGCAAAATATCATCATCAGGGTGTTGTTTTTTTCAACACAAAACTGTATTCATCTTAGAGTTAATTTTTTTAAACTGTGAAGCTAGGTTACGTATTGTATAATTTAAATTTCACGATTTAAACGTCAAGGAAGGTAACTAAAGTATATATATATATATATATATATATATATATATATATATATATATATATATATATATCAAACTGAACATTGAAGTCAACACACAGAGGCGAGAGGCTGTTTCATGCTAGACGCAATCGTCAAGCCGCCGATTGCATCCAGCATGAAACAGCCTGTCGCCTCTGAGTGTTGACATCACTGTTCACTTTTATATTTACATTTACATACGCTCTATCTCTAATATTGAGCACTTTATCCCATAAATATAACACACCTTAAAACTATATTTCTTTATCTATACATACATACATACATATATATATATATATATATATATATATATATATATATATATATATATATGAAGAATATATATATGTGTGTGTGTGCAATTTATTCGAAAATGTTTGCTCTACTCTGTATTGAGCACTCTTTTAAGAATAGTATTTATGGGCTGTTGGAATTTATTTCGTATACACCAATCCTATACTTGGGGGTATATATATATATATATATATATATATATATATATATATACTGCGTGTCCCAAAAAATGTATACACACTTTAAATAATTATAAAGTTTCTAGTGGTGTGAGGTCTGGTGAATGCGGAGGGTATTCTACGAAACCCTTTCGTCCAATCCACCTCTTTGGCAAGATTTCATCATGGTAGGATCTATATCCACTCTTCGGTCTGGATCATCGTCATTAATATCATGGACTAATCTTGCAATGAAACTTTGAGATACCTAACTCACGATTCGCTTGCCGCACAGATTCTCTTGGATTTTGGTGATATGTTTCCAGTACCCTTTCTTGGTTTGTGGCGGCTTGCCGATGTCCATGGTCTTCCGGAACGCTACTTGTGTGGACATTCTCACCAATTCCATCGGCTTCAAACTTATCTCTAATTCGAGATAAGTCGCATTGATGGATCTGTTTGAATCCCCACCACCAAAAAAAACTGTCTTTGCACTTCAACTGCGATTTTAGACTTCCTGTAGCATTTTAGAATTAATTTCATTTTTTTAAAGCTTAGTTTGATTGCCATCATTAATGCTAATGAGCTTAATCTGGAAAGGAAAAATCTATTAAGCTATATCAGCTGTTAAAATTTGTATACATTTTTGGGAGGCCATATATATATATATATATATATATATATATATATATATATATATGCTCCTGAAAAAAATTATTTCGGTTGAGCTCTTTGTGGAGGAATTGTGGGTTTGTAAACAGTGACTATTACGGCTAATAATGAAAGACTCTTCGTTAAATCGAATCGAGTTCTCCCAGTCATCGTATGTTTGTCTAAAAATAAATACGCTTAAATTCACCCTCATTCCATGCCGTGCGCCAACGGCTTATTGGTGGAATCTCCGACTGACGCCAATTCAAGCGGGTTTCGATCCTAGCTAGAGACAACCGGACGTCTAGCCACACTGATGAGCTGTGATACAGCGAAACAGTCTGTCTGTGGATGACAAGTGTGTGTGTGTGTGTGTCTGTAAAAAATCATATATATATATATTTTTTAAGCATTACCCCCCGAGCAAAGCATGAAGCCACTAGGATGCAGGGGGTTGCAGAAGATTTGGAGCAAGAGCAGATAGGAGTGATAGAAGAAAGGATGAAGGGAAGGATAGTGTGTAGATCAAGGTAACTGGAGATGTCGATTGACATTACATTTGAATAGTTGGAGATTATAGCCATCAGGGAAACAGTAATTGGGAAGGGTGTTCCACAGGCAAGAGGTGCGAGGTATGAAGCTATTGGAGTAGAAGAGACGGCTACATTTAAAAGTTTCTACAGTGTAAGGGTGAGAGCGGGATGCCAGCCTCGTAGGGCGCTTGAATTCATGGAGACTGGGAACCAGTGAAAGCAGCTCATCGGAGCAATTACCATGAAAGTATTTGTAGAAGAGACAGAGAGAGGCGACAGCGCGTCTGTGAGATAGTGGCTGCAGGCGAGACGCCAGATCAGGGCCAATCATATTACATATCCGTCTCTGGATCTTGTCAAGAACTCCGAGGTAAACAGAAGGTGCCCAGACCATATATAGCAGCAATACTTCATGCAATGGCGAATGGTCGTTTTGTATATTTGAAGTATCGATTCAGGGGAGAAAAATTTCCTGGCGCGGCACTGAGAGCCAACTTTCCTCGTGGTGGACGATGCAATTGACTCAATGTATTTGTTCCATCTCAGGTCAGCAGTCAACGTGAGACCTAGCAGACGCAGGGAGTTGCTCTCAAGAAGTTGACTATCAGACATTCTAATGGGGGGCAGGTAAGGATCTCTATGGTGGTTAATGGAGAGTAGTTTAGTTTTTGAGGCGTTAAATTTGACCATCCAATTGTTGCCCCAGTTAACAACCGATTGGAGGTCAATTAGTTTTGACAGCGACACTAGATTTGTTTTTGAGGCAGGAGTAAATTGTAGTGTCGTCCGCGTAGATGCCAACTTGGGAACCTATGGCTTCTGGGAGGTCGTTGATGAAAATAAGGAAAAGTGTGAGGCCAAGGATGGAGCCGTAGAAGACAATATGCATAAAGCCAAAGAGAAACTTTTCTTTACCGGAGCGTTTCGTCGTCTGATGGATTCATCAAATGTAAGGATTTTATTTTGCAACGTGTATTTATGAAGAAAAGTAAAAATATTGCTAGGTTTTCAAAATTGTTAAATTTAAGAACGCTCATAAATATTCTAATTGGCTGACTGCGAAAGTCAAGGTAAACTATGGAAGATACTAAGTGATGTAATTTAATGTCTAATAAACGAAAGTGAGCAAATGTTGTTATTGTTTTTGATTTTTGGGCAGTCAGTTTTCATTTATGAAAAATTGTTCTTTGGTAAGGTATATTTTTTATATGCTCCACATTAGTTTCCGGTTTCTGTAACATAGTTAAATATAAACTGACTAGAGATAGCCGAAAGTATAAAAAAAACATAGGACAATTTATATTTAAATATGCACCGGAAACTATGAAAATGAGCCGAGATATAGAAAAAATAATTAAAGCATAATTACTTTAGTGGGTTTCAAGCAAAATATAATGCTGTGTTCTAATGTAACACAACATGTCAAATAAATATATATTGCTTTATTTTGTATTGAGCCCTGTTTTAAATTAATGTTTTGCACGGTGAAATCTTACTCTTCGTTCTTTTACCTTTGTATATATATATATATATATATATATATATATATATATATAGTTTTATAGTTATATATAAATATAAGGTATGCTGTATTTATAGGTTAAAGTCCTCAGTATCAGGGATAGAGTGTATATATATAAAAGTGGACATTGAAATCAACACGTAGAGGTGACAGTCTGTTTCATGCTTAAACACCATCTTCAGGGCATAAAATTTGCGTTTAAACACACAGTCAAATATATATATATATATATATATATAAAAGTGATATTGAGCACTTTATCCCATAAATATAGCACACCATAAAACTATATTTCTGCACATATATATATATATATATATATATATATATATATATATATGTGTGTGTGTGTGTGTGTGTGTGTGTGTGTGTATCCGACAAAAAAGGGAAAACAAAGAGACAATTGGGGAATTTTATTAAAATATTACAATTTTGTCACTTCGGCGCTATATCGAATCTAATTAGTAACCTCTTCGTCACCGAGGCCAGTTGGTACAGTTGGTATGACGCTTGCGTTGTATTGTAACGGGTTCGATTCTCGCTAGTGGATGCGCATTGATGATGAGTCTCAAACATAGGACGAAACGGCCGCCCAGTTTTGAGGATTTTTCTAGACGATGAATTAATTGATTATATATCTATATGACATTCATAAAAAAAAATCCGATATATTAAGATATAAACATCAAAATAATACTATACATTAAGTTAAAAATAAAACATCCTTGATAAAGAGCTCGGACATACAGAAAATTCCAACAGCGTTTACACACAGTATACGTTAAAAAGAAAAAAATATATACGATACAAAAAAAATTTAAGAAATAGATTAATTACAGTACTTTGTCAGTGATCTGTAATAAAACTTGTATAAAACAGGGATTATTACTCAAATATACAATTTTGCAAACACACACACACACAACCCCCTCACACACACACACACACACACACATATATATATATATATATATATATATATGTATATATATATATATGTATATATATATATGTGTATATATATATATGTATATATATATATATATATGTATATATATATATATATATATGAATGCAGTAATACACACACACACATATATATATATATATATGTAGAGAGAGAAAGACAGAGAGAAATATATATCAGCTGTACGCGTTTATTCCTTTCTGTAGATATTAATATATATATATATATATATATATATATATATATATATATATATATATATGCACCGGAAATATATATATATATATATGTGGATGACGTTAAATATATATATATATATATATGTATATATATATAGAGAGAGAAATATGAGAAATATATCAGCAGTACGCGTTTATTCTTTTCTGTGTGTATATATATATATATATATATATATATATATATATATATATATATATCCACCGGAAATATATACATATATATATATATATATATATATATATATATATATATATATATATATATATATATATATATATGCGTGCGTGCGTGCGTGTGTGTGTGTCTGTGCGTAGTGCCCACGCGTGTCCGCATGCACTTAGGACGTGCGCGAATTGGAGCACATGCGATGAGATTTATGTTTTTATTAGCAATTGTCGGTAAGCGTAACAGGATTTATCTTCCTCTTCCCGCACACACCTTCATTTTTGGCATAAACAGATGCGCACTCTTCTATCATAGTACTTATTTCCTGCACAACCGAACTGCCCATGCTGTCGCCCGTTTACCTGTAAAAGACAACAGTCCCAGTCCTGTTACTAATTTTGATTTTCACTCGTCGCATGTATCAAGGTAAGCCCAATAGTGAATAGGCGGTTACTTAATATATTATAATTGGCCACGACACAAAGTAGGGAACCAAGGCCCCCTGTAATGGCCAAAATCAAAAGAGTCTTAGTGGTAGGTAGACACGTTTGTTTAAAATTCCTCGAGGGCAAGACCTTATTATTTACGACGCTCAACTTAAAAAAAAAGATAGAGAAGATTAAAGACACTCTACAATCATAGGTTTGCGAGAAGAGGGCCCTAGACAACATTTTACGGTAAGCGCTCATCCTTTCAACCGAAGGAACAGGAGGGGATATCTTCAAGAAACAAAGAAAAAAAAATAATAATGTAATATTTTAATAAAATTACCCAATTGTCTCTTTGTCTTCGCTTTTGTTTCGGATACACACAACTATATATATATATATATAGTCTAGACACTAAGTAAAGTATAAAACATTAGAGAAATAGGTCTTCGAGAAACTAAGAAAAGTAAAATTAATAGCGAAAGATACCTTCCAGAAACTAAGTTATGCAAGATATGGGGAAAGAGGTCTTCCAGAAACTAAATAATGTATGAATAATTAGGGAAAGATAAAATAATAAATTTAATTTATAATATATAATAATAAATTTTACCAATAAAAACTCAAATAAGAGTGCTTAGCGAAAGATGTCTACCAGAAACTAAGCAAATTAAGACAGATTAGCAAATATTGTCTATCAGAAATTAAGCTAAAAGAGAAAGAATAGAAAATTGATACCTCCCAGAAATTAAGCAATGTAGGAATAAGGTCTTCTAGAAACTAAGGAAAGTATTAAGACACATGAACATATCATCATAAACAGAGAAAAGAATGCTGAACTGACGTAATATCCGAACTTCCAATGGCAGCAAATGCTGGGCAATCTCCTCACGGATGAAGAAGACACTTGTAGCGACAGAGATGTGATTCTTATCTGACGAATGCTAATCATTCCTGTGACAAAATTTGTGACGACCAGCGAAGATTAAATAAATGCGAACCACAAGGAAAATTTTACTTACAATCTGAAAGAGACATGGAATTTCTGGGACGCGTTATGTGTCCAAGGGAATTTAACACAAATCAATTATACTGAAGGTAAAAGAAGGACAGGAAAACTTTGAGTAAGCTATTATTCGGCTACACGAAACATCTTTCAACTGTGTCACTGTCTTCGGGCAGAGGGCGGCTCAGTTTTTGCTTGCGTCTTCGGCCAGAACACAACCGAAAATATTACTGAGAGATGTCCGGTTCTGGGGAACTCGAGACTTCCCTATCATCTCTCATATGTGTATTTGTCTTCGGACAGAGTGCAACACAATTGTGTCTATATCTCCGGCCAGATTGCAATTGAAAATATTATTGAGAGACGTCCGGTATCGGGGAAACTCGAGACTTCCATGTCATTTCTCAGTTATCTCACTGTCTTCGGGCAGAGGGCAACACATTTGTGTCTATGTCTTCGGGCAGAGATGACCTGTTACGGGAAACAGCTTCCTATGGCAGCCCCTCACTCATTGCACTATAGAGTGGGGTTTGGTAGTAACACCATTGCTAGTGCAACAGGCGGTTGCGGAGATTAGGCAATTTTTTGCTTCCCGCCCGGTTTCGCACGCTCTGATCCCCCAACATTAAATTGACCTTGTATCAAGGTGTTTGTGACATGGGTCGGGGTGATATAGGAATAAAGTGTCGCTGCCGACACTGGAGTTTGAACATAGATCGCCAGGGAGCAAACAAAAGCGATCCCATTATTGACTTGAGTGTGACCATAGAGGAAACGCATATAGGGAAGGCAGCGTGACGTCTAATTGATCGCTTTATTCTAGTCTATCTTTTATACTATTCGGATCTCTATTTCTACTTTTTCCTCTATTACTATACGGATCGCTATTCTCTACTGAATTCACTATACTATTTCACTATACGGATTACTGTTCGAGCGAGTATTATCGAGAAAGTACTATTAGTGCGAGTGTTATTCGAAGGCGTCGGACACCAGTATTGTTCAACGGCGTTACTATAGTTGTATCTGCGATTACAAAGTCTCTACTACAACAAGCATTACGAAAGTGACAACGAGTATTCATTAGCATCACAAAAGTGGCAACGAGTGTTCGTTGACATCACAAAAGTGGGTATTTGCCGAATAATCCTTATTACCATATTTGTGTTAATGGAAGTCAGCAGAGAGACAAACAAAGATGTTTGGTTAAGTTCAAAAGTTACTTATAACAAAACAAACGTTCAAAAATTACTTATAACAAAACAAAAAAAAAGAAAGTCGCGGAGAGCCATGATCGTCTACGTCTTGAAAGGACTTGGTACATAAAAGAAAATGGGTAAATCGGCGCGCTCTCCAGTCTTCTTGATGCTAGGTGATGGTGGCGTCACTCGATTGACGAGGGTCGCCCAGGCTGATTTCATTAGAAGAGGTAAAATCAACAATACTGATAAAGCATTTTTACAGCTGCACATGCCGTTGTTCTACGTGAGGCTGCAGTTTTTACAGCTGCTGATTTTGTCAAATATTCTGTTGATTCTGATGAAATATGCTCTCAGCAGTGACGTGGGGAGGTTTGGTGATGTTTGGTGAGGCCCAGGCTGAACCCCTTGACTGCATGCTCCTCAAAGAGGTATGGTGGGGTCGGGTGGTTTCTACAGGGACTATTACCGAGAAATGTGAGAAAGGAAACCATTTTAAATATGAAAATACAAATAAAACAGGAAATAAACACTTTATTAAAATTAAAAATAAACTAAATTTTTATTTCACTCTTTGAATATCCTCCCAATAAGGATTCCTGTGGCTGTCGCACCCTTTGCTTCCCTCTTTTTCATCGCTACTGGGTGTTAGTATTTGTGAACATATATCTACATATCTATATTATGGGTAGGTGGCCGAGTGTTTAGAACTGACTATAAGACTCGGGTTCAAATCTCACCATGGTCGATTTGACAGGAAGGGATTTTCTTGATGTCATCGGTCTGGAGGAGGCGGTCGCAACACGCGGCACCTTTGGAATGTGCCTGAAAACCATATCACGGGTTTACCCAAGCCTTGTGAGTAAAATTGGCGAAAAGGAAACTGAGAACAGGATGGATTTCGTTAGGGATAGTTTCGCCCAACACCACGACATGCTACAAAACCAAAATATTAACTCAAAACCTCCAGATTTATTCTTAAATAGCTACGTCACATCTAGACGTTCATATGGATGTCGTCCAACTCGTTCAGATATATCTAAACTGTCAGCTATATACAAGCGTTTTTCTCAAGTCAATGATTAAAAATGGCTTAAAACGGATGAAGTCTGTAGAACTTAAAAAAAGACAATCCTTATAGCCTGGCAATACAGAATCAGAAAGAAAGAACTTTACCAAATAACAAAAACCCTGTCACTAGAAGACTTCCAACGGTAGCAGCAACAAGAAAAATGCGTAGCACAATTAACTAGAAGGGAAAATAATGATATCTAGATGTTGACATTTCACACTACCTTAAGCAAAAGGTTAGGAAGGAAACTCTCATCAATGGTAGAAAGAGCGATAACAGTTAGTGGACCCTTATTTTCTTGAAAAAATCGTCCATAAAGAGTCCATAAATTTCAACCGAGAGGAATGCTAACTGTCTGGGCAATGAATGCTGAACTGATACGTAATATCCGAACTTCCAATGGCAGCAAATGCTGGGCAATCTCCTCACGGATGAAGAAGACACTTGTAGCGACAGAGATGTGATTCTTATCTGACGAATGCTAATCATTCCTGTGACAGAATTTGTGACGACCAGCGAAGATTAAATAAATGCGAACCACAAGGAAAATTTTACTTACAATCTGAAAGAGACATGGAATTTCTGGGACGCGTTATGTGTCCAAGGGAATTTAACACAAATCAATTATACTGAAGGAAAACGAAGGACAGAAAAACTTTGAGTAAACTATTATTCGGCTACACGAAACATCTTTCAGCTGCGTCACTGTCTTCGGGCAGAGGGCGGCTCAGTTTTTTTCCTGTGTCTTCGGCCAGAACACAACCGAAAATATTACTGAGAGATGTCCGGTTCTGGGGAACTCGAGACTTCACTATCATCTCTCATATGTGTATTTGTCTTCGGACAGAGTGCAACACAATTGTGTCTATATCTTCGGCCAGATTGTAATTGAAAATATTATTGAGAGACGTCCGGTATCGGGGAAACTCGAGATTTCCATGTCATTTCTCAGTTATCTCACTGTCTTATATACAAGCGTTTTTCTCAAGTCAATAATTAAAAATGGCTTAAAACGGATGAAGTCTGTAGAACTTAAAACAAGACAATCCTTATAGCCTGGCAATACAGAATCAGAAAGAATTTATTTATTTTCTAGAAAAAATCGTCCATAAAGAGTTCATAAATTTCAACCGAGAGGAATGCTGTCTGGGCAACGAATGCCGGATATTTTGTGTATGAAATCGTTTGAACTTGTTGCAGTTTTTTTGTGTGTATATGTATGTACTAGTGAGCAAATCAAAATGAGTTGACTCATTTTATAGTTCACCAATAGAAGGGTTAACCAATCAGAAAGCTCAAAATATTCAATGCGACGTGTATAAAGGCAGCCACTTTTTTTTCCCAAATTGTCTGCACTGCCAACCTGATATCGAAGACCTCTGATATTGAACAGCTTACGGACTTCACTGAATTCCATATTCAGAGACTATGGCAAACATGGTCACAGAACTCACCATGACCACTAACATTGGAATAACTCAGGCCCTTCTACTTCCAAAACGAGACAAGTGGAATAACCATGAGGCCAATGCTAATTATATTTTAAGGTGGCTAGTGAAGTGGCGGGAGGAGACATTGCAGTAGCACTGATTGATTCGTTTTTTACGGATTATCAACACGTTGC
>OZ010596.1:28243482-28265982 GCA_963932145.1 Acanthosepion lycidas
TCTTATGAGTATCTAATTCCCCAAACCCTCTTTCCTCATTATATATCCTAGAAATTTTATCTGTCTTTTTTCTGATCCTGTGTACAAGTATCATTTTCGTTCCGATTTTCCTTAAAATGTTCTCGTTGTATATATGTTTCTTCCATGGTATTCTTAGTATCCTTCTGTGGGACCCCATCTCTGTCTCCTCTCCGTCTATCAAGAAAATATCTAGCACTTACAGATTTTATACTGGCGGTAGAGGTCGGTGTTCAAGCCATGTTAAAAAAAAGGTAAACAAATGTCTGTTTTGTACTTGAGTCGAAAGGTAAACACCGGTCGGGTTTATATCAGAGTCTGCAAGTTGAAGATGGATTCTTTGCTCCTAGAGTAATGTAGTCGGTTTATTCTAAGCCCTAGCGTATTGTTTTGTGATGAATTTCTTCTACAGTAAATCATGCAGATATTTTAATAGACGGATTCTTTTCTATTGGCACAAAGCCTTTGAACAAGCCAAACAAATTCATTACAATCTGCAGTCTGTAAAATATTCAAACTTTAAGGCAACGAAATTTCTTCATCAATTTTCAGTGCAACTTTGAAGAATAACTTATTTGCATTATTGTTCATTTTAACAGCTTTGTTTGTCACCGAAATAAAACGGTTGCAATTTCGAAATCACACGTGGTACACAGCCGTCGAATGGTTGTTGCACGTAAATTCGAATGGTCAATGCCAAAGTTATATCTACTATTTTCCTGGTAGATTATATTGTATAGACGATAGCCTGGTTAGTTTATATATATATATATATATATATATATATATATATATATATATATATATATGAAGAAATATAGTCTTAAGGTGTGCTATATTCATGGGATAAAATGCTGAATATCAGAGATAGCGCGTGTGTAAATGTAAAAGTGAACATAGAAGTCAACACTTAAAGACGACATATATATATATATATATATATATATATATATATATATATATATATATATTCTTCCTTTTCTCGGGAAATGAGGTGTATCTTGTGTCTTTCTTGCTTCTTTTTTTTGCTTCCTTTTTTTGTGAAAAGAGGTTGTATGTTGTTTTTAAATCCCAATAAATTGTCTACTCACCAGTCGTTTACTGACACCTGATGAGATGTGTTAATACACATTGAAACAAGTTTGCACTTGTGTAGCGTTTTTACGATTTGATATAATATCCTAAAATAAAGTATATATATGCGAAAATGAGAATTAGAAAAAAAAAAAAGGCACCCAATATTTAATATAGTGATATTTATTTATAATATAATAAAGAATTTTTACAGAGAAAAACTAAAACTTTGTTACTTACAAATGGATTTTCAGTGTTTGTTCCTTAGAAAAATAATTTGTTGTTTTCCTTTTTTATATACTTTAACCGGTTTCACTTAGACTTTCAAAAAGGTTTTAAGTGTTTCTATCTCCACGTGTTGATGCTTATGTTTTGAACAAATGAAAAAAATGAAAATCAATGGGTGTATCTGGCTATATATGTGGTTCATGGTAAGAGGAATTTGGTAGAATCTATTTATGCAATTAATGAAGTATGGATTTTAAATTGTTGATGAAAAATGTTACCTTATTAAACCGCCTTTGTTTAGTGGTTCTTTAGTTGCAATGGTAGGATGGAAAGACGCTTAATTTGGCAGATTTTGTCCCCTCTCTCTTTCTCTCTCTCTCTCTCTCTCTCTCTATATATATATATATATATATATATATATATATATATATATATATATATAGCTCCCTGTGTGTGTATGTTCAAAGTGGTCTCTTTAACGTTTGTCATGTCTCTTCAGCTATGGGCGATCATGACTCTCCACTACTTCCGATCCTTCGTAGCTCTAAGTCATTTTTCTCTCCTTACTCTCCCTCCCAGTCCATGTTGTGCCATATATTTACACAAGCTGGTTAGATAGGTGATAACGGCTCTCCACAGCTTCCTAACCTTTGTAACTCTAAGCAATGTTTGTCCTCTTGCCCTCCTTCACAGTCCATGTTCTGACATCCATTTACACATGCTGGTTGACTAATCTAATTTCACTCTGTATCTCTCGCTCGCAATATATCCGTTAAGTGTAAAATTCTCTAAGCCCTCTTTTCTCATGCGTTCTAGAAATTTCAACCCTATCTTTCTGATTTTAAGTGCCCTTTTGTTTCGATTCTCATTAAAACTTCGTTGTTTCATAATATCCTCAGCATCCTTCTGTAGAACTAAATCTGTTGTCTTACGCCTTCTCTTTACCTGCGAGGAAATTGTTTCGCATTCACTGCCAGATAGGAAGTCTGATATTACATAACATTGAGTACCCTTTGTGTTTAATAACATTTTCGTGTTTCTTAATACTTTGCTTAGCTTTTGGAAGTCATCTCTCGCTGTTTCCACTAAGTAGCAAACACATTTAATTACTTAAACTGTAGTACCAATTCACTTTGAGTCTATGAATTAATAATTGTTGTGAATATTCACACCCTTTTTTGCTTATGGAAAAAAAAGGTTGTCATTTCGGAACCGGGTCTTTTTCAGCCTTTATTCTGTTTTGGTATTTATTCATAACTAGATTACTCGTCCTGAGTATGACGGTAAACTACATCCGCGTCCTGGGTATGACGGTAAACTACATCCGCGTCCTGGGTATGGCGATAAACTGCATCCAACAGCAAGGTCTCAGATAATGTTTTCAGAAAAATAATGTTGCCAGCTCTAAGTTTTTGAAACAATAATGTTGCCAGCTCTAAGTTTTCTTTTTTGTAGAAAAGGAATAATGTTGCCAGCTATACGTTTTTTATTCCATACAAAATAGGCATTTAAAATTCATATAAACTGGATTTGGCATTAAATAACCCACAGTGGTTGATATGCCATAAAACCTAACCAACCAACCAACCAACCAACCAAAATAACTAGATTACTCGTGACACAGTTGGTAATTGACAGTGCAGGTTATAAAACATTGAAGTTGATTTAAACATTAAAAAAATTATCCGTTTGAAGAAAGTTGAAATAAAAAACTTAGTGTATAAACAACATGGATTTTTCAATCTTCTTCACTTAAAATATTTTTAAAAATCATATTAACTTAAAAATATTTTTAAATATGCCAAAAATATGTTTAAATAATATTCACTTGAAAATATTTTTTAAATATGCCAAAAATATTTTTAAATATTTAATATATTCTTTGTTTAAAGAAAGCTGAATAATTACTCTACAAACAACTGGACGAAACAGCAAAGCGGGATCTCTTTGTGTCTGTCTTTAACTTAAAAATATTTTAATTAAAATAATTGTCTGTTTGAAAAAATTTAAAATAAAAATACTTAGTTTATAAATAACTCGTATTTTTAAATCGTATTCAATTAAAATATTTTTGAAATCAGATTAAAAATATTGTTTGTTTAAAGAGAGCTGAAATATAAATAATTATTCTGCAAACGACTGGACAAAAAAACAAATCGGGATCTCTGTGTGTCTGTTTTTAACTTAAAAATATTTTAATTAAAAAAATTGTCTGTTAGGAGAAAGTTAAAATAAAAATACTTCCTGTGTAAACAATTCATAAACTATGAGGCGCCGGACGGACGCACCACACATGAACGTACGCAATCATATACTTTTAGTATTTTATAGATTTATGAATTATAAATGCCACATACAGCGGTAATGTTGAAAATTATAACGAATGAAATTGAGGAAGCACTTTCAGGATTCGAGGTTTCTTGATTTTAGACTGCATATAAACAGAAGTGAATCACTAAGTCAGTAACCTGACACGTATTTCTTAACTAAATTTGATCTTGAATTTTCATGGTATAAGTATGACGTTTTTCAGGGCTACGGCCCGGTCACGGCCTCCAAATATGACGTTGCTCAAGGTCCGGCCTCGGTCTGCCCGCTTGGTTAGGATCGATTCTGGCATCAGAGAAAAGGCCGCCAGCCCACTCGTCGGTCGTTGATGGCGTTTGACACATCAACTGGTCTCTAAGTTGACAAATTCAGCTGTGACCTCTCTTACCCACGTTGTGATTTTGATTCTAAGAGGGTCAAGCCGAATCTCCATTGGGTATCTCAACCACGCTAAACCAAGGCGTTGAACACGTGCACACAAAATTGAAAAATAAAATGGACGACGCCGGAATAAGTCACGATATAATGTTTATATCAAAATAACAAAAACAATATCTACAGTTCTTTCTTTGTTCTTTTCCCTCTTTTCCCAACAATTTCTAACACTCAGCGACGGAACGAAAGTCCCAGGTAACTTCTCCAAAGGTGGCCAGACACGACAACTGGATTTATCTTCAAGTGCTGTGATTTGTACTTTCTAGAAAGGCACAAGGTTTATCGTCGGAGTTTTTCTTCAGCGACAACTAGATTTAACTTCAAGTAGTCTTGTTTGTACTTTCACGAACGGCACAAGGTTTATCGTCGGAGTCTTTCTTCAGCGGATAATTATTATTATTCTTTTCATCAGGTTGGCAAACAACGTAAATCACTTAACTTCCGGTCGCAACCTCACTGCAACTGCTACTGCCTTCTGACTGGCTGACCCTAACGCCAACGGCAACTAACCCCAACTCGCTCCGACTGCGACGAACCCCAACTCCAATGACTGGCTGGCCCCAACTCACTTTGGTCCACGTGGGTACTTGTATTTATGGGTGTCCCTTCTAACTGGTGTGGTGCGGGCGAATAGGTAGGTTTTATGCAAATCTCCCAAAATTCAACCAGTCGTTTTCTTTCGTTTTCTATTTCACATTTTCAATTTTGGAAGATCCCTTCCTCCTTCGAGAGGAGCCATTATATGATATCAGCTTTTCTAACGTCATCTTCTGTTTTTAATTTTTTTTTTCAGGAAAATTTTGGCTGACAAAATTTCCCATTGACATCTTTCAGCAGACGACTTTAACCTCTGGCCCCCGACCTGCCAGTTGTGTCTAGCTGAATCACATTGTGTAACTTTTTCAACAAAATTCATACATCTGTTCCTGGGAAAATAATTCTCTTTCTGACAAAAAATTAAAATCGTTTTGTTTAACATTTTTTGTCCGTTTAACCCTTTTCGTCTGTACGCCATGTTAAATATTGTCACATAAGGATCAATTTTGGGAATTTAAATTAAGTGTTTTGACAACTAAAGCGGATATTATTTGTTCAAAATAAATGTCTATCGTTCGCTTCAAACTCCTCTCCGCGCTTTGGAACAGGAGTTTATTGTTGATGCTTAGGATAGGGCTTCCGGTTCCTTCTAATGTTTTTCATTCTCTTTTCGTTTTACAGGGATAATGTGTCGTTGGCGACAATGGAGTTTGGACACAGATCACCAGTGAGCAAACACGTACGATTCCATTATTAAATAAGTAGATACCGTGATCGTAAAGAAAACGTACAAATGGGAATTAGCGTGATGTCTAAGTGATTGCTATTCTCTAGTCTATCGACTATACTATTTCTCTATACCGATCATTACACGAATTACTATTCGGCGATTACTATTTGAACAATTATTATTAGTGCGAGTATTACTACCAGTATCTGCATTTACAAAGTCTCGTCTACAACCAGAATTTCGGAAGTGATAGCGAGCATTCGTTGACCTAACGAAGGTTACAACGAGTGAGCGTATAACATCACAAAACTTTTACTCCCAGTATACCTTTGCTTCTTAGTGGCATTATTGAGGTGAATTGATAAAAATGATGATTTTTTCCCATTATTATTATACTTCTATGTATGAAGAAGTGGGTGCTGAAAAGTCTAGGCTGGAACTATTTCCACAAATGCAAGTAAATGGCCAAACATCAGAATTATTTTTTTTTAAAGGCATTATGGTCAGGCCGATAACTTTTCAGTTAGTCCAGGTCAAGGTTCATGAATTAGTCGAGTACATAATTATTGCCTTGCCGGAGTATAATATTCACTGGGTACTTTAAGCTAGTAAACTTGTATTCCACTAGGTATTTACTCTGTCTCCCCACTAAGACGAGTTGGGACACAAGGTCTTTTTTTTTTTTTTAAAGTGGGGACCCGAGAGAGTACACCCGGGCCAGGAACAAAAACTGACCGTAGCCTCCACAACCGTCGGCTGCGCTGGCTTCGGTGCGAACACCGATCCCTCTCTCTGGTGCAATGAAAGGGTGCGGCCTCGGGCAGTTTTTCTCCAGGGCTGGGCACCTCGCAGTATAATTTTTCTCAGTTGCGACTCTGTCCGTTGACGGAGTCGTCCCTGAGTGCACTCTGCCCAAAGACAGAGACGCAAGTGAGAGACGATAAATATTAGGTTGGTGCAAAAATAATGTCGTTTTCTCACATAGTAACATATGTGAGAAAACGACATTATTTTTGCACCAACCTAATAAATGTGTTACAAACACTAACCTGTATCACACTAAGCTAAAATAAATGCCTTTATATACTTTGCTGTCATGAAGAGAATCCCCCCCCCACAAAAAAAAGTAACAAAAGCCTTCCATATGGAAATTAAGTGAGAGGATAAATCACAATTCTTGTGAATATGATGCTTCAAACTCATCGCTCAAATAGGAAGCAGATGTTTTGCATCTTTTCTTGATTTCAAAGCGAGATAAATAAAAAATGGAAAATGATTACAGATAGAATCTCACGAGAGATGTGAAAGCTTCCGGGCTTTTTTTTTTTTTCTGGTAATTGTTCTTTTTACTTTTTATCTTTCAGGATCGTTGACAGAATTATATTAATTTGTAAGTCCTTCGTGATTACGCTGAGAATTTTGCGTAATTCATCAGAACAAAGAATTGGTACTCTTGAACGCTGAGAATTTTTCGTCTTCTCGAAAGACTACACATTATCTTTATTGCACACGCCATCTCATTACATTCGACAAGTTATCTAAACGACTGTATACTCCCAATTACACATCTCTCTCTCTCTCTCTCTCTCTATATATATATATATATGTGTGTGTGTGTGTGTGTGTGTGTGTAAAAGTTGAGCTATAAATAAAAACATATCTCTAAAAATACACATTATCGTTCTTGCACACATCGTCTCATTGCATTCGAAAAATTATCTAAACGACTCTACTTATAATTACACATCTCCCCATATATATATATGTGTGTGTGTTCGTGTGCGTAAAAGTTCAGCTATAAATAAAAATATATCTGTAAAAATACAGTATGAATAAAGATAAAAGGAAAACTTTTCTTTACCGACGTGTTTCGTCCCCGGAAAATTTGTCGGTCAGACCTAGAAGCTTTTAAGAATAATTCTGACGTAGCCAAACATCACCCCTGGCAATTTTCAAGAACCGTGTGGTGTTTCTGTGGTGGGTAAGATTCCGTTGATTACATACTGGTATTCTTTAAAATAGTCCACGGTGACGTCATGTGTCGACTGAGTCGGTCGAAGGGACTTGAAGAAATCAACAGAATAAACATGAACTTCGGAGAGTTAATCCAAAATTTCGATCCCAGTATATAGGGTGGTCTGAAAGTCTTGTCACCTACTACATAATATAATTTTCTGAATAATGTTGTTATAAATAAAAGGCGACTAAAAACTAATATGGAAGTCATGATGTCCATGTCTTATGTGCCATGTGTGATACACGCTCAGGGGATCATATATTTTTCGATACATGACTGACGGGGTCATTTCTTTCTGTAGTAGACCAGTTGTCATCCAAGGCTATAAAACCTGGTTTGTCCTACTATTTACCCATAGCTGGTGGGAGAAGAAGAGGATTCATACCTTTCCCAAGGGTATTAGCTCGTTAGTGAATGCAATGGATTTGACTGGAATTCGAACCCGCCTCTCCGATTCCTCAATTCGAACCGCTATCCATTACCCCACCGTGCCTCCTGAAGGCACATACTCCCCCCCAAATAAAAAACAATCTAGATAAAAATATAACAGCATTTATTTTATAGAGATTTATCTAAGGGATTCTTTTTCTTTTTGGCGTACGGCCACATCTCGTTGAAACCCCGGTCCCAGTACGATCAACGATGTTAAGCAACGTCGAGCCTTGTCAGTACGTAGATGGGTAATTGCTTGGGAATGCCAGGTTCAGTAAAGTTGGGTCTGCAGGTGGAGCCAAGTTCCAAATCCCGTTGGGTTCTTTCTATTCACTTAAATATCTTTGGGAAAGGTATGAATCCACCTCTTCCCCTCATCTATGGGTTAACTACTAAGACTTGTATCCCTAAACGATTATTATCTAAAAAAAAATTCTTACAATCTAAAAATATTTTTCAGTTTTAAATGACCTGAAAAGAGTTGTTAAGGAGTAGAAAATCCATCAACAAATAATTCTTTTTCTACTGTCATGGCTCTCCACGGCTTCCTATCATTTTAACACTTAGCAAGCTTGTGAAATAGGTTACCCTCTTGGCTTCAATATGTCCAGTAAGTGTCAAATCCACTAAACCAGCTGTCTTCATTATGTGTCCAAAAACTGTTAACTGTCTCTTACTGATTCTAAGAATCCTATTTCTTTACATTTTCTGTAAAACTTTATGGTTTTGCGTTCATAGCGTTCTCAGAATGCGTCAATAGAAGCACATGTCTGCAGCTTTAAATCTTTTCTCTCAGGAGATAGTCAAGCATTCACTATCATATAAGAGGATTGGTAATTCATAAAAGCTAGGAACTGTTTTCGTTGTTTCTAAAGTAATTTTCCTGTTTAATAATACTTTGTTTAGCTTTTGGAAATCATGATACCCCACATCCCGAAGGAACACCACACATGAAAGAAGAAGAAGGCAAAGAGTTGGGACCGAGGATGTAAAGCTAGAAATTCGTGATTAATCGTACCCTGCCTGGCACTAAAAATGAAACTTTATAGTTTTCAGCCAGTATTTTCTTTACTGGAGCGAATCGAACGCACAAATGCTCGCAAATGAAGAGTCTATGCATTCACAATTGCACGGATTTGTTTTCCTACTTAAATGAGAACTTTAGGCAAATGTTTTATGTATTGACTGACTATTCTGTTACTTTACCTTCTGGGAGGAAGTTATATTTTTACATTTGTCTGTCAGTCTGCCTTTGTAATTTTGGGCTGGAACCGAATTTAAAAGTGATTAACGTAGCGTTTATCCAGGAATATCCTGACATTATGATTTATATGCAAAACAAATTCTTTAATATTTGCCTGCAGTACGAACATTTAAAATTATATGTATGTATACTACAAACCAAAAGTTTGGGGGCCACCCAATAGATTTCGAAGAATCTTGTGAAATTTGAAGGTTGTGTACCTTTTTAAAACTAATTTACTAGCTCACTTCGGGCCAGACGGACTTTCTCTGTGTGAATTCAATAATAATAATAATATGAAGAAGAATAATGATAACAAGAAAACAAAACGAACATTTCTCTTAATAATAATTTAAAAATAATTAAAAAAAGATTTTATTTTACTTATGGTAATTGGATTTTTTCCGTCTTTCGATACTGTGCGTATGGAAAAATGGCACATTTATCGCGGTCGCCATCACATAAGGGCACTTTTAGCTAGTATCAAAGTGTAGTATCCATTCTCATCGGTTTAATCTGATTCTCTTTCTACACTTCTAGATTAACTTCTCTTTTTCTTTCTTTCGCTTTCTCACTGAAACATAGTAGTGTCTTTTCCCCTCTTTCCACGCGATCAAAATGCATTAGTCCATGAGGCGTAACGGCAGGGCGTAACGGCCATGCAAACTAACGAAAGGAGTGACAAGCACAATTATCATAGTATAATAATAACAACAAAATTAGGCCATTTATGGCTAAAGTTTCTTTAAAAATTTAGCTTTTTTTTGCCTAATCAAACCTTACTGGCTAATTTTAAGACTGGCGAATTTTAAACTTTACGCAGCCCTCTGTCTATATTTCTGAGATGAGGTATTATGTACACTATTTACACTATTCAGACTATTGTCATCATCTTTGATGCCATATTTATTACACCTTTTGAGCCGTTGTACGCTCCGGCCTTCTTCAGGTGGTTGGAATGTCGAACTGAACCCTTTATTTCGCTCACTGGGGTAGACTGTTCTAGTTCCACGTGCCATGTTTAATGGATGTCAGTTATCAGTTATCTCCTGTTAATGTCCCTCTCCAAGTTCTCCACTGCCTTAACCAGGTATTGAACTCACACTCTTTGGGTCCTGTCACCGGATCTAACTATCGCCTTTATCCAGTGTGCCATGTGACGGGACCCAAAGAGTGTGATTTCAATACCCGTTAAAGGCAGTGGAGTACTTGGAGAGGGGAATTAACAGATGGTAACTGATAACTGACATCCATTAAATATGGCACATGGAACTAGGACAGTCTACCCCAGTGAGCGAAAAAAAGAGTTCAGTTCGACATTCCAACCACCTGAAGAAGGCCGGAGCGTACAACGACCGAAACGTTGTAATAAATATGGCATCAAAGATGAGGACAATAGTCCGAATAATGTAAATATTTTACGCAGTCCCTTTCTAAAAAACTGGACGCCATGCACTCATGGGAGAAATAGTTTCAGTATCCTAGTTTAGGACGAGTTAATTAAACCAGCCAAGGCATTAAAGTTACTAATTATTAAAACCATAGCATGTCCTCCAAACCTTTGGCTGATAGTATATGCATGTTGAAACTGTCGTCGAGCGCTTAGAAGGGTCGCATTCTGACTATGATACCCTGAAGTTAGAATCTGCCTATGGTCGATTTGTAAGGAAGATGATTTGTTGATGTTACCGGCTCGAAGAAGCGATCACAGCGTACGCACCTTTAGAAAGTGCCTGAAAACCATATCACAGATTGACTCAAGCTTTGATGTGACATTGAGTCACATTCGGAAGCTATAGCGGAGGTAGCATGAGGTCAAAAGTCATTGTGACCGAGCGTTTGAGCGTACTAGCCTGGTTCAAACTGCATATCACCCTAGAATTTTAGCTCTCTCCGAGAAACTGTAACTAAGGCCCGTTAAAGCATAGTTACAGTATAAACCATAGCTAGGTTCTGTGGGTGCTGTACAAACACAAATATGCCTGAGCTGGTTACCCGAGAGAGTTCAGACAGTTATCCCAAATCTCTCGTAGCTCACATAAATAAAGCAGTCCTTAACTTTGATTTAAAAGATACCACTCTAATAAAAGACGAACAAATAAAATATTTAGAAGACACGCATTTTCATAAAACCTACACTTAAAGGATGTAAGAGCCAAATACCTGCGAACGGTGTAACCTTAAACTTTCACTCCAACACACAGCAAACATCTCCCGATACGCACAACAGTAATATATATAATAACAATAACAATAATAGTAACTAAAAAAGAATTACACTCACATACCTCCAAAATGTTCGATCCACATGATTTTTTACTCAAGAATAAAATTTACCCCAACACTAATAACCACCACCATCTTCTTCCTCTTTAGTGCCGTGCGTGATAGACGCTTAGGCGATCATGTATCTTTTGATACTTGACTGACGAGGCAGATTTTTTCTTTTTGCGGTATACCAGTTGCCATCCAAGGCTATAGAACCCGATCTGTACCGCTACTTACCCATAGCTGGAGGGGAGAAGAGGAGGATTCATACCTTTCCCAAGGGTATTAGCACGTAAGTGAATGTAATGGATTCGACTGCAATTCGAACCCAACTCATCCGATTCCTCAGTCCGAGCCGCCATCCAATACTCCACCACCTCGCGCAAAACCAACCATAAGGATGATACACACGCATACAGGTACACCCACTTTCCCGTTTCCTTCCCACAACCATAGTCAGGAAAAACACACGGACACTTTTAGACAGACACAGAAACGGTCACTAGAACGTACGCAAAAACACACACGCACACACACACACACTAATAAAACAAAATAATACAACGTAAGAACTAACTGACCGTAATATATGGCCGCATTATTGTTTTGGTTAGGTAGTTGCTTGTAAACTTCTTAACCATTAACTCATAGCATACTTGTTAGTTACAAAGTTTGATACCTAAAATAATCCTAGTACTGTAAGTACACGGTGCGATGGGTAAATTACACCGTGTATTTACTTGTATGTATATATATATATATATATATATATATATATATATATATATATATATGTATAAAAGTTGAAAATGCAGCTGGAGACTTTAAGAATATTTATTTATAGGAAATTTATCGGATTCACAGTTCTATGATTTTCAAAAGTTACATGGAGATGGAGAGATATGCTGCTATGTTGTGATATGTCCACAATATATATATATATATATATATATATATATATATAAAAGATAACGATATATATTTTTATATATCAAGTACGATATTGGGGAAATTGTATGATAATGTGGAAAAAGTTTACTTATAACGCGTTTCATTCGATGAAGTCCTGAAGGAGGAAACGCGTCCTCAAGTAAAGTTTTTTCCCTTTTTCGCACACACCTACGCACGCACACACACACACACACATATATATATATATATATATATATATATTTGTGTATTTGGGCAGCAATTCCCCTTTAATACAAAGTTCATTAAAATCAACTTACAAGATGCTGTGGTTAAAGTTTTTTTTTAAATTAAATAAAAAACTTTATATTAAAATTTAAACATTAATATATATATATATATATATATATATATATATATATATATATATATATATATATATATACTATGAAAAGGACTAAGTCCGACAATTATTTTAATATAATATTCTGTTTATACGTTGATTTTTATAGATACAACTAGCAGCATGGCCCAGCGTTTCCCATGCTTAATTCAAAAATCGTACGACTCATACAGCAATCGCTATCACTTGACTTAAAATATTTTTGCCCTTCCTTCCCTTTAAAGGAGTGCCCTTTGCCGTGCTGATGTTGCTACATGCCTTACTTCTTGCCTATCTCACACTGCGATTTTTTCTAAGCTCTATACTAAACATTAAATCTGTTACGGAAAAAGAACTAAACAAAATGAACACAAAACGATCAGCTTTAAAAAAGGACTCGTAACTGGAAAAACCGAATGAAAAAATGTTAACACCAAATACTTTTTCACACCAATCCAGTTCTGCGGAATCAGAATCAACGTTGAGTTTAAGCAAGCGAATGAGCCAATTGGAGTAAAGTGCCATGCAGATTTAAATTTTTCCCATTTGTGAAGAATGCAGCTATCGATTGTTTTTTGCATGTTAGCATGCTAGTTAACATTTGTGTCAGTCAGCTGTTGGCTCTCACGCTGGCCAGTAGAATCTTCCTGCCTATTCGTGGCAGCCAGCTATAGGCTCTCACACTGGCCAGTAGAAAATGGCAGCAAACTACATGAAAACTGCCGTAGAAGCATGAAAAAATCGATTATTTCTACTATCGATGGGAGCTGGGAAATGCAAAGTCAGTCTTAACCTTCCTGCTAACTTGCTAATGTTCATGTAAATTTTGGTGCAAATCTGTCGAAATTGCGGCCGTGCATTCGTTACACACACACACACACACACACACACACACACACACACACACACACACACACACACACACACACACATATCCTGCCTTTTATAGATCGAGATTATTTAAGTCTATGGTTTGTTCATAATAAACAGTATTAATTACATTTACCGGCCTCAATGCCCGAGTAATTTCGGAGAAAATCTATATCCCCCGTCAGTAACAAACAGTAATTTGGACTTTGCTATTCAGACGCTTCTTCTCTAGCTAAGTGGTATATAACATCAGATCAAATGACGGTTCCGTGTAGGACACAAGTTCGATTCCTGACGGAGGTCATATAATTTAACGCATGTCAGGGTTAATAGAATTTCGTATCGATTTTGAGAAAATGTCGTGTCACCTTCACCCCTCCAAATACTTTGTCAGTTTTGTTCAATGAAACATGTATTAAATAGAAGTTGCTGTCCGTCCGAATGCACTACTATATATATATATATATGCATATATATAGTAAAATTTAGAAAGCAGTAATTCGACCTTGCTAACCAAACGCTTCCTCTATAGCTAAGTGGTATATCACGTTAGGCTATATGACGGTTCCGTGTAGGAAACAGGATTGATTCCCGTCGAAGGACATTTACTTACGTATTTGTATCTATAATAATAACGTATAAACAAAAAACATATTAAAATAATTGTCGGACTTAATCTATTTCATAACACACACACACACACACACACACACATATATATATATATATATATATATATATATATATATATATATATATATATGTGTGTGTGTGAGGAGAGATGTGTAATAAATAAATAAGAATACCAGTATGTAACCAACGGAATCTTACCCACCACAGAGACACCACACGGTTTTTGAAAATTGTCTACGTCAGAATTATTTTTAAAGGCTTATAGGTCTGGCCGACAAATTTTCAGGGGACAAAACACGTCGGTAAAGAAAAGTTTTCCTTTTATCCTTATTCATACTGTATTTTTACAGATATATTTTTATTTATAGCTGAACTTTTACGGACACGAACACACACACACACACATATATATATATATGGGGAGATGTGTAATTAGAAGTAGAGTCGTTTAGATAATTTTTCGAATGCAATGAGACGATGTGTGCAAGAACGATAATGTGTAGTCTTTCGAGAAGACGCAAAATTCCCAGAGTTCAAGAGTACCAGCTCTCTGTTCTGATGAATTAGACAGAATTCTCCTCAGCGTAAACACGAAGGACTTACAAATTAATATAGTTCTGTCAACGATCCTGAAAGATTAAAAGTAAAAAGAACAATTACCAGAAAAAAAAAAAAAAAAGCCTGGAAGCTTTCACATCTCTCGTGAGATTCTATCTGTAATCATTCTCCTTTTTCTTTTCTTTTTTTTTTTCTTTTTATCTCGCTTTGAAATCAGGAGAAGATGCAAAACATCGGCTTTCTATTTTAGTGATGAGTTTGAAGCATCATATTTACAAGAATTGTGATTTACACATTAGGTTATAGTTGAAGTTGTTGGTCGCATTCAATTTCCTTATAGATGTTTGGAAGGCTTTAGGTACTTTTATTTTGATTTTGTTTTATTCTTCTTTCTTTGTATGCAATTTCTTTCCAGTGGATTTGTGCGACACAAGGTTACAAATATGTAGTACTTGATAGGATCAAACTCACGACTTACCAGTAGTGGAGATATGAAAGAAGATAATTTGTATCTATTGAACTGTTAGAGTGAGTTCAGCACAAAGATCATCTGTCATGCTGTGAATATCTTGATTTTGGGAGCCATTTTGATATTCGGAAACATCTTTTATCCAAAGACTGCTACCGCGTAGAAAAGAATTATTGACCGGACTAAGATGCCCTTCAAGAAAAAAAAAATCTGATGTTTGGGTATTTAATCAGCTTTTGCAAAATCGGTCGACCCATAATTTTCTATTACTTCCTTGTTCATACGTAGGTATATCAATAAGATCGCGGTATAAGGCTGAAAACGAAATGCATTTATTTTGCACAAGCAATATCTATTTTTCTAAACAATCGCTATAGTTGTCAATGCACTTAATTAAAATGAGATTATTAATCGTATAGGTCGATCTTTATACAATGATAATTACAGATCAAAATTTAGCTAGTAACTACATGTCAGCTTACGATCAATAAAACCGTAACCTGACATTTCTGTATATGCAGGCTCTCATTAAGAAATCTTGGGTCCCTAAAGCGTTTCAGTATTTACATCACCTTCAACATTATCACCATATGAGCTACTTGTAAACTTTTGATAGAAATTCAAAAACCTAAATCATATATAAATAAAAAAAAAACAGCATGAAGGCTACAAAAGGCTTACCAGTGGAAACCGTTTAGCTTGTGACTAAAATGGTTACATATTTCAAATCGTTACCAGAGACTGGATTTCAAGTGCAAGAAAACGAGATAATTTTGAATAATGATTTCTCTCAGTAGAAAATCATTCTCTACTTGGAATTTTGGCGTATTACGGTCTTCCTAACACCAGAATGCGTAATTACGAAAAGGAGCAGAGACTATTTCAGAACACAACTTTTTTATGATCCCGAATAATATGAGATAAGGAACAGCTATTTTTTCTTTTGCTTTTATTAGGTACTCTTACTATTATTACGACATCAGTTCCTTCTACGTCTTATTTGAGAAGAGCCTCGTTTTGAAAGCTTATTATGAATAAGAGTGACAGAAGAAGAGATGCAAAGGGAAAGATGGTTTACTGTGTCGTGCTCGACAATTTCTCTCGGTAGAATCTATCTTGCATCTTTACAAGTCTACCATTCCCCCTTTCTTTGAATATTACTTCGACATCTAGTCAGTTGCGCCTGTTACATATTAGAGATTCTTGAGAAAACACAAAGAAGAATCTGCAATGTTATTGGGCCTAATCTGGTATCTCGGCTTCGGTCATTTTTCTACCGCCATAATGTTCTTCCCACTGTTTTGTCTATAAATAATTTCATGTTAATTGTTCTGATGAATATTTCTCTACTGTATCTAGACTTTATTAATTTAAGCGCAGTACTTGATTGGCGGCAAGGTCTAATCATTTTACCGTTGACATGTCTAGATATAACCGTGAGATCTATGCTAACAGCTTCTTCTCTTGCATTTCTCGTTTGTGGAACTCTATTCCGGCTTCTTGCAGCCCAGTTAACTTTGATCTTCAAAAATTTAAATGCAATGTCAACTGTTATCTTCTATCGTCTTAATTCTTGTTCTTTTATTGTACTCTCTCTTAAATAGTACTTTTCTCATATTTTTTAATACTCTTGCGTCTTAGTGGCATTGTTACCTTTGTTAGGTTGAAATGATTTAAAAAGTGAGTTACACAAAGTCAATTGCTGTTACAGTCTAAGTAACGAAATGTTTTTCTACTTGGTGAAACCAGCGACTAAAATCTAAACAATGCATCGAGAAAAAGTAAAAATTCGTTAGAAATAAACAAAAGAGCGCTGAAATGTTATGTAACATCAATACTCCTACATGGCAGTGAATGCTGGAAGATTTCCTCATAGATGAAGAGGAGATTTGAGGCAACTTCTATTGAAGTATACCGAGATTACCATGAACAGAACATGTATGTGACGAGGAAATTTTAAGGAAGAAGTTAAGAAAAGGGCATTTAGAATCAGAAAGACAAGACCGGACTGAAATTTCTGGAAAACATAATGAGGAAAGAGGATTTTCCCACCCACCCCCCCAAAAAAAAAAGAAAGGAAAAGGGAAAGGGAAAGAGTGTTTCTCCCACCAGCTACGGGTAAATTGGTAAAATTATTAATACTCAAAAAAAAAGAAAAAAAAAAAAAAGAAAGAACATTCTTACAATCTGAAAATATTTGCTGACTTTTAATAAACTGCAATGTGTTGATTAGCCGTAAAAAAACATATTAATCAATTAATTCGTCAAATGCCCTTTCAAAACGACACAATAATATACAGAGTCTAACTTGAAATAGGGTATTGAAAACTCAAGCAATAGAAACAGAATCATTTTACTACGTAACGCTCATCAGATAAATAAAGGAATATGGTAAGAAAATGACATTTATAATCAGAAAGAGAGGGACTGAAATTCCTTGGACACATAATGAAGAAAGAGGACTTTGAACAGTTGACACTCTTAGGATGTTTTGAAAATAATAGAGACAGAAGGAAATTTCGGATAACCTACGTAAAGATGTAGGGCACTGTGCCATGTGAAATCAAGGACACATGGCACAGTGGATAAAGGCGTTGGTTAGATCCAGTGACAGACCCAAAGAGTGTGAGTTCAATACCCGGTTAAGGCAGTGGAGAACTTTCAGAGGCAAAATTAGCAGAAGATAACTGATAACTGACATCCATCAAACATGGCACGTGGAACTAGAACAGTCTACCCCAGTGATCAAAATAAAGGGTTCAGTTCGAAATTCCAACCACCTGAAGATGGCCGGAGCGTACAACGGCCGAAACGTTGTGATAAATATGGTGACAAAGAATAGGACAATAGTCCGAATAATGTAAATACTGTACATAATACCTCATCTCAGAAATATAGACAGAGTACCTAAAGATCTTGTCTAAATGCTTAACAGTAAACGGATTGGGGGATATTAAGGAGCCAAAAATAACTTAAGTGTTACGAATGATAGGAAGCTGTGGGTAGCTAAGATTTCCAGTGTCCTGAAAGGTAAGCACCGCAAGAAGAAGAAGAAGAAGAAGAAGAACAACAACAACAACAAGAACAACAACAGCAACAAAAACAACAAGAGGCACACACGTACATACAAGATACGGCAGAAATACCTCCCACATATACTGTTGAATAATAGTTTTCAGCAGACTGTTATTTTTAGAGGTAGTGTATCTCGGCGCCAACTTCCGGTGGTTGACAGCTGGTGTCAGATGTGAACCATAACAGGGCAGTCGATTTTGATTGGCTGTGCTAGTGTGGGAAAGAAATAGGAGAAAAAGGTTTCAGTGAGTTAAGCGATGTAGACGTGTTCTCTTCTGTGTCCGAAACTGCTCCCCAGTGAGGGAGGGGGCGGTTCCCACTGGTTAGTTAGATAAAGTAGATGATTAATAAAAATGATTACAACATGATTAATAAAAATAGTTCAATTAAAATTCTCTGCGTTAAAGTCCTTCATTGCCGACACGAAACGATTGGCGATCGCCGGTCGAGAGAAAAAAGCTGAGCAGAAATCATTCACTGCCGTCAACATGCAACAATAACTTATAGTGGGTTATTTGCGGAGTTCGATATGGACCTTTTTTTTTTTTAGGATTAACCCACTATAAACGGATGCATGAATGCGTAAATGAAACACGATAAATCACATCTTAAGAACAATTAAATCTGGAGTATAACAATAATAATTTATATAAACATTAATAAGTAGTTTTGTATTGTACAAAACAGCAGTAATGTTCATAGATGTCACAAGGTTAGTATTTAAGTATGATTAAATAAAATGTTCTTTTTTAATTACATTTCAATGAATACAAGAGTTTGTAAAAGTACTTAAATGTTTTAGAGTTGCTAATTTCATTTGGTAATATGTCCTGTGGATAAGGAAAAGGAGGTTGAATTTATGAGAGAAGTAAAAGGGGTGAAAATGATGAGAGATGTATGAGGAGTGGTAGTGGTTGTTAAAGACGAGGTGCTTTTGATGTATCCACTCACAGTTTTAAGTGTTCGTTTATCTGTGTCTTCTCTGCGTGTCTCCTGTTGGAATCCTTTTTTATCTTTTAGACATCGGTCTATTTATATTGTTAGCGAAGTTGAAAGAGGCTCCGATTAAGTTGTTGATTATTTCAGGAGCGCACATTCCTTATTGGTCAACATATATTTATTTAGGATTGTATTTAATCAACTTCAACCGGAAGTTATGCGTGGAGCCTTTTGCGCAAAGCCCGAAATATGTCATTATGTTTTAACCTATGAAAGAGGTAACTTCCTGTTTCTGCTCTTAGTGTCACTACAGCCTCCCAGAAATACTTCGCACATGATGAAGACACCGTTGCCATTTATGTCTTACCATTATGTGGGAAGCATTTCTGGGAGGTATATGTGGGAGGTGTATACCTTCTATAACAATTCGCTCGCCGGGATCGGATCTGAATAGTATCGGCGACAAGGAAAAAGCAAATATGATATTAGCATAATTTCGTTTGTAAAGAAAACTGTTAGAATATCAAAACAAGAAGAGTATTTTTTCAGACTTACAGTATAAATTGATGAACAAGTTTCGTTGCCTTCTTCATCTTTTGTGTGCCGCGTCCCTTCAGGACATTGGCCGTTATGTCTCTACTTAACTTCGTATGCTTTGTAGCTCTTAATAAGGTTTGTTTGTTCACAATCCCTCCTAGTCTCTCTTTTGTTTCCATTTACAAAACCTCCTTCAGTAAGTCACTCCCAGCTTTTCTTTGTTTCCCTTACCTTCAAAATGTCCCGTGAGTGTCAATTTTTCCAAGCCATCTTTCCTCACTATGCGTTGTATTTATGTGTGCTCATGTCTAATAATAAACAGTATACTTTTGTTAGAAACAAAGAAAGGGCGCTGAACTGATATGCAATATCAATCCACCTGTAAGGAGAGCGAGGGAAAGAAATATTTATTTTTCTAAATTACATTTCTCTCGTCATGGGCCTTGTTATATCCCTGACAAAACAGCAGCGTAGTTCACGGGAAGGACGTAATAACTGAATGGAAAAATAATAATAAACATACTTGGTTCTCGGGGAGGTTTGTAATGCTACGACCTACACAACATTAGCTATATACATGTGCCCCGCACAGAGAAATTATAATATATGCAACAACAAACGGTATGTAAGAAAGAGAAACCTTGTGATATCTCACTAAGGGAAAACTGGAGTTACGTCGGTTTCTCTACGACCCAGGTTAGGGCATGTGGTTTTTCCTGTAAGATCTACCACTGTGGGCTAGGGACGTCCTTCTTCTCTGGGCTCCACATCACAACTGCCTTCGTCAATCCATCTCCCAACATCATTCACTGACCGTCACGTGATACTCGTGACTATCTCAATAAAAGGGACAGAATCGAAATTTGTAACCCAACAGAGGCGTGGTACTACATAATGATGCTGAGAATGCTACGAACGCAGCATGTGAAGTAGTTTACTCGTTGTTTCACTGTGTCTTATGAGAGTCAAATACTCCAAGTCCTCTTTACCCATTATGTCCTAGAAATATCAGCTACTTTTCTGATTCTAAATATATGTTCTCCTTTGTCTTTCCATTTTTCTAAAACAAAATTCCTCGTTACTTGTGTGTCCCGCCCATGGTATTCACAGCATCCTTTTATAGAACTTAATTTCTGCTGTTTCAAGTTTTCTTTTCATCTCTGATGGGATTGCCCAGCATCTACTACTTTATAGGAGGGCCAATATTGCGTAACAGTTCAGTAATCTTTCCTATGTTTCTAACGACGAAAGAAAAAAATAAACTGTTGTAACCTAGGAAAGGTTACTGAATAGAATAATCACAGGAAGATTGCTTATGAACGATAATACTTATGATAAGAGCAACACATATAAGATTCGTCAACGGCGCGTAGAATAAGTATTAGGTTGGTGCAAAAATAATGACGTAATAATGTCGTTTTTTGACGTTATTACGTCATTATTTTTGCATCAACCTAATAGTTAACTGCTTGAAATGAGTTAAGTGAATTCCACAATGAATCTCCGACTACAGGATATCTACCAACCACCCCACGCGGTCAGATGTGTCACAAGGCCGAATTTAATGTTGGGTATCCGAGCCCATAGGCTCGGCCAAAAATTCCCCGTAGACCCCATATAAAACTGGGGCGGGTAGCTGCTTTCCAAGACGAGACTCTGCACTTCGACATAGTCTCGTCTGGGGATTCTCTCTGCCTGGAGGCAGATAGTTTGTCCAGCAAAGCTGGGAACGAATCTCCAAATACAGGCTATCTATCAACCGCCCCACTCGGTCAGATGTGGCACAAAGCCGTATTTAATGTGGGGTATTCGAGCCCGTAGGCTCGACCAAAATTTCCCCGTAGACCCTTTATAAAAATGGGTCAGGTAGCTGTTTCTTGAGACGAGTCTCTGCTCTTCGACATAGGCCAGCTGGAGATTAACGTACAGTATTTACTACTGTATTTATGTGAATGGGGACATAACCCATTATCGTCCTCAGGTATCCTACAACATAAACATTTAATTAAAATATCGGTGCCATAAAGCAAAAGAAAGTCGTCATCTGGAGTCAGGATAGTGAGCGATCATGAATAACCACAGATTTCTATGCCTTATAGCTCTTAGAAACGTTTTATCTTTTTGCCATTATTCCTTTCTCGCCATTTATTCACACAAGTTTGTCGGGTAGGTGGCCAGTTGGTCTCCTTTTGCCTACCATATTTCTTGTGTGTATCAAATTCTCCAAGGACTCTTCCTCTTTTGTAAAGCGATTCCAACATTCATTACCTAGAGCAGGACCGCTAGTATATAAAAGTTCATTATTGTCTTTGCTTCTACCGAAATCTTCCTGGCTGTCTACAATACCTTTTATTGTTATATTTGTGTTCCTGTTTGTGTGTGTGTGTGTGTGTATTTAACCGAAATATATATACCGTAGACCACTTATCAAAACTGCTGGATTCCAGATTAAAACTTGTCTCTCTTCTCCCTAGCCCTATCACAGAGTAATAACTAGACCCCAAAAAGTCTTTGTAGATTTACCAAGATCATACTGTCTGCGCCTCTATCGATGCCGGCGACTGCCTCATAAATGGTCCCTAACGCGGACTATATCGGTTGGCAGTAGAATCCATTAACGAATAAGAAAAATAATTGTTGATTATTCAAGTGTATCGTTGGAGTACGCATATTTTATAGACACAGATGTACAAACTATAAGGTACGTACTGGGGGTGATTCAATAAAAGGGATTTATTTAAAAGAATGAAAAATATACATAGACGCATGCTTTACTGGAGGAGGCATATTATTAGATCGGTTACTGGAAGATTTTAAC
>OZ010596.1:28270982-28280982 GCA_963932145.1 Acanthosepion lycidas
TGGGTAAGTCGTTGATTTGGGATGCGACCTGTGCGGATACATTTTCGGTCGGTAATTTGATCAGTTCCGCAGGATCCGTCGCTCGGGACGCAGAGATGAAAAAAATAGTTAAATATTCTTCTCTTGCTGATAGATTTTTTTTTTTACTCCTGTGGCAATGGAGACTTCAGGGGTTATTGGTCCTCGTTCGATGGCGTTCCTTCGGAGGATTGGCGCGATTGCGTCTCGATTAGGGGACGAGCCTCGCGAAACGGAGTGGCTCTTGCAGCGTGTCTCACTGGCGATGGTTCGAGGTAATGCTTTCTCCATCATTGCGGCTGGCAGAGGATAGAAAAAAATTGTTTATAGTTACGTTGTTCTGGAATTGTCAACAATGGTCAACGGAACTTGTTTTGTTTCAATAAATTTTGAAAGAATTTTAGTTAATTAAAAATGTCTGTTTTCGTACGCAGATATAAGTGACGTAAACATATTTACAAGTGACGTAAGCATATTTACAAGTGACGTAAGCATATTCACAAGTGACGTAACCATATTCGCAAGTGACGTAAGCATATTTACAAGTGACGTAAGCATATTCGCAAGTGACGTAACCATATTTACAAGGGACGTAACCATTTACAAGTGACGTAGGCATATTCGCAAGTTACGTAAACATATTTACAAGTGACGTAAGCATATTTACTAGTGACGTAAGCATATTCACAAGTGACGTAAGCATATTCGCAAGTGACGTAAGCATATTCGCAAGTGACGTAACCATATTTACAAGGGACAACCATTACACGTAAGCATATTCGCAAGTTACGTAAGCATATTTACAAGTAAGCATATTTACTAGTGACGTAAGCATATTCACAAGTGACGTAAGCATATTCGCAAGTGACGTAAACATATTTACAAGTGACGTAAGCATATTCGCAAGTGACGTAACCATATTTACAAGGGACGTAACCATATTTACAAGTGACGTAAGCATATTCGCAAGTTACGTAAGCATATTTACAAGTGACGTAAGCATATTTACTAGTGACGTAAGCATATTCACAAGTGACGTAATCATATTTACAAGGGACGACATTTGTAATTCTAAATAAATCTAAATAAATGAATGGCAAATTCTGTCTAACCGTCCATGTATCTGAAATCAGGCCACACTTGCTCTCTATAGATATACGTTTTTGGAATCAGGGTGATTCCGGGTTTGAAAATCTGCCCTTTATCTGGTGCTTGGGCATCCAGCATTGGGATTTGTGTCCGGATGAGAATGGAACAGTTAAAAATCCAAATTTTAAAATAACTGAAAAAAATTAGTGATTTTAAAATTTTTTAATTTATATTGAGTTTAAAGTAACACAAACACTTTGTGAACTAAAAAAAATATTGTTTTAAATCCTGTTTAAAATGTCTCCAGAACTTTTATTTCTTCAAAATTCCAACGAATTAAAGTGAGAAGTTATGTGACCTGAGGTTTTTGAAGTTCCGCATAGTTTAAAGAACTCAAATCAATTGAAGTTCCACGGAGTTTGTGATTTGAAGAACTCAATTTGCGACTTGAATTAAAATTTCAGCCCAAATCTGTCTTTTGGCCGGAATTGGACTTCTAGCCCGAATTAGATTTAAAATGAAATTTGGAACTCCTAATCGAGCGAATTGAGGAATTCAAAGTTATTTCTTCAGCATTATTATCATTTCTGTTTTCTAAGATGGACCAGAAATCTCTTTAGTTTGAGGCTGGAGGCCCAATTAAGCCTCCGTAGGAGATGGCTTAAAAGTCCGCAAAAAATAAAATTAAGTGCAGATAACTTTGTCGGAGTTAGCTCCTCCTTAATTCCTTAATTGTTCACTAGGGGTCGCTCTCTCTACACTATAAATCCTGGGTGACTTCTTGCCTCGTTCTCTTTTTCACTTTGCATTTCAGCGGACACATTTAAAAATGTGATCTCTCGCAGAGATCAGCGTTTTGCCCACTTGTGGGAAAACACCATGAAACACGCACACACATACACGTGCGTACGAACATTCACCAAAATACAAACTCTTTACGTTCACACACAAAAACAAATTTTAATGTCTATGTCCATTGTAAATTTTGTTGTTTAATACATATATTTGTTGACATATATATATCGGTCTTGTTTGTTTTCTTTCCATCTTCGGTTGGACTCAACTTGAGTCCACCATGTTCTTGTAGTTGGATCTTCTTCTAGCAGGAATAAACAGCTTTTGTTTCGTTCTTACTTGTTTCCACACACACAATCTCTCGTACATAACATCAATAACAAAGATTAAGTAATTTGTTCATTGCAGCTTGTAAAATTTCGAGGAAAGTTACTTTCAACATTTTAAACCATTGGCGATTTTCACTAAAGAAGATCATACGTGTAAACATATCTTGCTTTTGAAACAGGAAACATTCATTTTCTCTTTAAAGCGATGATATCCAAACACTTCGATTTTTTAATGATAGAAAAATCATTTTTCTAAAGTAAAAAAAAAAAAACAACTTTTCCCTAATTTTATAATATATATATATATTAGGTTGGTGCAAAAATAATGACGTAATAATGTCGTTTTTTGACGTATTTTTTAACGTCAAAAAACGACATTATTACGTCATTATTTTTGCCCCAACCTAATATATATCTATATCTATATCTATATATATATATTAATAAAAATAAATATTTATATATATATATATATATAATGTTGTCTATTTTTTACGAGTGAACCGGTCTACTTAAGTAGTCCCAAATAAAGTAGCAGAGGCATCAGTGTTACAGATAAGTGCTGGGGGATTTATTTAAAGATGTAGCTTTTTTTTATTACAAGAAATTTATTATCAAAGAAAAAAAGTAACGTAATCCTTCTATATGCCATACCCGAAATCGATAAAAGCCTCGAATTGATCACTTCCATTAGAATTCTGCTAATGATGCAATCGATTCTCACGCAGTGCGCTACACATTTGGCCTTGTGCCAGCCTATGCCAGATTTAGTAATTAACTAGAGGAATGCTTATTTTACACACGATTCCGACTGCAATGAATTCCATCCTCACTAGGTGCCCAAAATTCGTAACCTTGAAACTTACTAACCTGACCTTGATAAATATCAGTAACCTAAAACGTCTTGTCGTAATTAGCACACTCGAATGCTCTTATCCTCATTGGGTACCTGTTATGGTAATTTACTCACGCACGCATGGACTCTCCCAGCTATAAACAGGAGCAGGTACTGCCTTTTGGAGAGGGAAGTTTCCAGCAATCAGCTCTGACAACTGGACCGAACATTCTTGCTGTAACACTCTCGTTTGTATATGTTTGTATTATTGTTTCTGTTAATATATTTGTTTAACCCAATTCCTCTCTTTGTGTCTTTATTTCTGGCACTAACAAGGCTACAACAGTACCCAATGCCTATGTTCTTGCACCTTACTAAGCATATTTGACTTTCATACGCATAGAAACTTAATTGTTCACCTGAGGCCTTTTTTTATAGTAGGGTTCACCTAATAAAAGACGTTCGTTCTAGAGAGTTACTGAATGCAAGAGGCAGTAGGTGAGGGTAGAAGGAAATGAAGACTATGACGATAGGGAGGATAGATATCGATTGATAATTGACTTGAAGATTGTAGTGTTCAGAGAAGCATGCACGCAGGAGTTTTTATAGCGACCCTATATTTTGAGTGGCTCTCTGGCCTTGTATTATGTGAAATTTAATATAAAAGTAACAATAGCAACAGTTGAGCTCTTTCATCAATTGATGACATTGGCTAAGGTACGGTTTGGGGGCCACATCATCATCATCGTAAAACTAAGGTACCACACCAATTCCTCACGATATCAACATGCTTTGTTCGTTCTCCACCATACTACGGGAGTAGCAGGCATACGCCTTGTCTCTTCAGATCCCAGACGCGCATAATTCTCCGGATATTCGCTTTCTTTAGAATCTGTGAATTCACATTGTTGAGAAAAATAGGGGAATTGTTTCTCGTTACCTTTTTCACGGTTTTGATTTTCTTATCTTGCTTGACGTCCAAGTCTATCCTGGATTTTAGTCTGGCAGAGAAGAGACGGACTCATGCCTTTCCCTAAGGACACTTGTGCGAAAGTGATCGCAACAGACGAATCTTTAATGTTTGAGCTCCCATATTTGTTAATGAGATCTTCTGTTTTTAATCAATTTCACCCCATTCAAGGCAGTAAAGCCACTAAGACACAAGGGGTTACTGCGTGTGGAAGAATTAGGAATACAGACATTACTAATGAGCGGAAAGAGAAAACACAAGGACGGTAGATAGCGATTGACATTGCATTTAATTTTTTAGGGATTAAAATTGGCGGGAGAGCATGAAATCAGAAAGGGGGATCCACAAGCGAGAAGTGCGAGAAAAAGAAACTGTTTATATAGAATTTACGGTTACATCTAGCTAGATCAATTGTACATTGAAGAAATCTTGACGCCAGTCTAGTGCTGCGATTAAAATAAAAAAAAGTTTAGATGCCATAGCGAAGAGTTCATTTGGTATAACGGCAGGCATTACGTGATTCCAGTAATAAGCAAAATGTTTCGTTTTATCATAACAATGGAATATCTCATTAGTAAGTTTCGACGGCCATCCCATTAATTTGTCGTTTTTTATTTATTCTGTTTTGTTTGCTTTTTGTAAATAATTTTTTACTTTTACAGATTTAAAAGAGAAATTTCTTTCTTATATGCAACAATTGAGCTAATTTCATGCACAAATATACTTGATTACTCATGAGGAAATTTAGCCAACTTCATTGCAAAAATTCATTAGTATATAATATATAAGTTTATAATTTTCATTAGTATCTATTGAGTATAATTATTTTCATTAGTGTATAATTTTCATTACTACATATTTTTCATTAGTGTATAACTATTTTCACTCGTGTATAATTTAACATTAGTACATAGCTTTACATTAGTGCATAATTTTCGTTAGTACAGTGTAACCAGGATATAAGAGAAACCCGGATATAAGAGAGATTTTATCTGGTCCCAAATTAGAGCCTGTGCTAATGTATATAAAATAGACTAAACCCGGATATAAGAGAAACCCGGATATAAGATACTTCTTATCATCCGGTCCCGACAACTCTCTTATATCCGGGTTACACTGTAAATAATTTTCACTAGTGTATAAATATTTCCGTTAATGTATAATTTTCATTAGTACATTATTTTTATTAGGTTATATCTTATATAACTAATTTACCTAGTTTATAATTTTCATTAGTATTAGGTTGGTGCAAAAATAATGAGGTAATAATGTCGTTTTTTGACGTTAAAAAATACGTCAAAAAACGATATTATTACGTCATTATTTTTTGCACCAACCTAATACATAATTTTCATTAGGGTATATAGTGTATAACAACTATTTCAATTAGTGCGTAATTTCATTAGTACATAATTTTCATTAAAATATATCGTGTATAACTGTTTTCATCAATAAATAATTTTCATTGCGTATAAATATTTTTATATTTAATTGTCTTTAATGCATATACAGTGAAACCTCGGTTCTCGAACGTCTCACACGTCGAACAAATCAGTTCTCGGACAGAATATTCCAGATGAAAATGCATCGGTCATCAAACAAAATTTCGGTTCTCGAACAACATTACCGATCCGAGCCGAACTGAGCCGAACTGAGCCGAACCGAGTTAACCCGAATGGAATCATTTTTCAGTCGACTGCCGTGTTGTATATATTCGTCTGTTGTGCTGTGCTTTTCTTTTCCAATTTTATTGTACTGTGTCTTTTTTTTTTCTCGTCATTAGTCCTCAGTCAAGGTACCAAATAAAACTAACAGTGATAATGGTAAAGGAAAAAGAAAAGTTATGAGAAAAACAATTGATGATATTGTCTCGATGGTGATGATATTGTCTCTTCCTACCCAGTTTCATATGGCAAAATCACCCGTCTATACTATTCTTATAAATAAAGAGACGATCATGTCTTTCCTTCCCTTTTCCAAACAATAACATCTCTTTCCTTCCCCCTCCCACTTACGCCATCAACTCTCCTACATACAGTTTGAGTTACGGTAAAATTGAAGTGTTCGTTTATATTTTATCTGTTTTATTATTGAGTTTAATTTTTTTTCTTAGATTTAATGATTTTCATTAGTTTTGTGTATAAATGTGTGCACAAAGTACTGTTGTTAACGTTTAAATAAGCGATCATCTTTGGACCAAGAACGGATTAATCCATTTTACATTGATTTCTATTGGAAAAATAGTTTCGGTTTACGAACATTTCCGGTTACGAACGGGCTTCAGGAACGAATTAAATTTATATAAGTTTATAATTCAGATGTCGATTTGGGACTGAACGTGTAACACATATTCAGTAATGCGTTGTCACGGTAAGGCAAGCTCCCATGAATAGAGTTTAAATCTTACAGGGAGTTTATTCTTTATTCTCGATCTTTGTCCAAATGTTGAATGGCCGAGAAAGTTTTACAGTTAAAGGTAAAACACGCGCGCAAAACATCCTTTTACGGACGAATAGTCTTGGAATGGAATGGAACCTTTGCCCTACGGTCAAGTCAAATTCATTGAGCCGCTAGTAAGGAAGGAAATCAGTGGCAGTAACCTACAAAACTAATACGTGCCTCCTCGCTAAATGCAATGCGATCCCGTCGCTACAAGTATTAGCACGGTCTCATTTGCATATGCGTGTCAAAACACTATATGAAGCAGCCTCTTTTTCAAGCTACATCTTTTGTATTAGCAGTGAAACCAGTAGCAACTATTGATATATTACAGTTTGAATATCACAGGCATGTTACTATGGCAATATACACTGGGATGAACCCTTATACAGCTCTAAGAAACCATCATCGCGTAGGCAACAATGCATACAAACATTTATTATCATTATAAGCACTTTAGGGAAGTCGGTACCATTGACGTTTGTTTCTCTCCGATTAAGGATCGGAAGGTCTATTGTCTTGGAAATTATTCTTTTTATTCGATTTTCAAATGTTCCTTTTGTCTCTCAAGAAAACAGAAATTTACCAAGTTCTATGGTTCTTTAAAATATAACTGTCAAGTTGAACCTTTCATGTTTATTTGATGAAGCTGTGTAGTAGGCAGCGTGACCAGAAAAAAAAGAAAACATTATTTTTAAAATATTTTTTCTTTTACCTATAAATTAAGCCCTTCAGATCACAAATATTTAAAAGAAAATTAAATTTTATAAAAAGTTAATAGGGAGTCCAATTCGTTATGTAAATTCTTTGCAAACGGATTTTCCGAGAGAATTCAAAACAAATATGTTCATAAAACGTGGCCTGTAGTCAAAGATCCAATAGCAAGACCTCTGAACAGGAGACTTTGAGGAGTACGGAACCATCTGTTAATTACTGTTGTTCTCAGATCCAAACTGACCCGAGGTGGTGACACCTGTTAGGGCCCCAGCTATGGCAAAATAGTGAATCCCCAAAATGAAGTTAAAATATGAAAATATATTAAAAAATATTTTTATAGTAAAAATATTAGCAATACATTTCCATAGTAAAAAAAATTACCAGCAATACATTTTTGAAAACAATTAAATTATCAAAGTTCCCAACAAAATTAAATTTCTGCATTAAATGACCCATAAGGAGTTGATATGCCTTTAAACAAACCAAACCAAACCAAACCTTCAGACAAATCATGCTAAAAAAACTGGTTCTCGTTTAACAACCGATTTTAAGCAATCAAGTAAGGTCATTACTGAGATGAGGGACCACTTGGGAAAGTCAGCTACAATCCGATATATCTTTTGGCTTTAAATAACCCACAAAGGGTTGATAAGTCGTAAAAATAGAGATCAATCAATAACGTATGACATGAAGTCTTAAAATAAAAAAAATAAAAATTTACATCTGTAATCTAGAGTGTAATATATGAAAATGGAATACAGATATAATTCTCCTGACGAGTGCTTAGAATACTATGGGCAGGACTTATAAACAACGAGGAGATTTTTACGATAAATAGCAACTACAAGAAAACTGTTACTTAAAATCGAAAAGAGGATATTAAAGAGTTTGGACCTCATAAATAAGGAAAGAGGGTATAGAGATTTTAACCGTAACATATATAAGCACATAGATGACATACACATATAGTTATATTAGAACACACACACACACACACACACACACACACACACACACACACACACACACATCCATAGCTAAATATAGTGATTTTAGTACTTCAAGTGTTATTTTTAGCGGATACCCGTGTTTGAAGTAGACGTATTATTACTTAATCTTAGTAAAGAAAAATTGCTCTCATATACATTTTCTTTATTTTGAATTTTCGAATGCGCAGGTCAATAGACGTAATACACTTTGTTTAAAGTAAAAACAAGACGTCTATTTCAAGCACGGGCATCCATTGAAAATAACGTTTAAAGTAATAAAAATGTCGGATTAAAAATGAAACGATTAATTTTTTGTAGTACATTTAAAGACAATGAAGCTGATACTAATTGAAGTGTCAACTTCTACTATGTGGCGTATCTCTTCATGATGTGGGCGATCATGGGTCTCCAAAGCATCATTCCTTTGCTGCTCAGAGTAAGTTTTGATAGAAGGGTATGCCCAAGTGAATGTAACAAGGTTGTACGCAGATTTCTATTCGCATATCGTTAACCTATCAATTATGTATTATGTATTTGGGTATCGATTGTATTATGTATGAATCTAAAGTTAGAGAAATGCTTTATTTTCCAAACACGGTCAGCACATTGTGGCCGTGTTCATAGTTGATGTTATTGAGTGTTGGCTTTATCTTTTTTATTAATAATGCTTCTATTATTCTTAGGCTTTTTTATATGCGGCTGTGGCTATTATATTTGTATCGTCAACGAGTATGCAGTTTGGTAGGTCTTCATGTGTATTTAATTGAGCTATGGTTAGAGAGATTTTTTGCAGTCGTTTTTCATAATATATATATATATATATATATATATATATATATATATATATATATATATTAGAATACACACACACACTCATATATATACAGAAGCCATAGGTTCAGGCCTCCTTCTGGATATTGAAAAATCTCTTAAAAATAGTAAGTTGCTTGCATTTAAGAAAATAATTTACTACCTTACTTCGAGCCAGAGGGACTTTCTCTAAATAAAAGGATTTTATCATATATTCAACAACAACAGCAACAACAACAATAATAATAATAATAACAACAACATATTAACGCATTATTTCATAAGGTTTCCTTAAAATTTTAGCTCATTTTGCTTTATGCAGCTTGCTGGATAATCTTAATCTTAGGGTTGGTAGATTGAGGTAAACCCCTCTCTCAAAATTTGTACATCTTGCACTAATGAGTTAAATGTCTTCAGGATTCTAGCTTAGTAAAAGTTTGGTAAATCAAGGAAGTTATAAAAGTAATTGTTAAATTCAGAAGGAAGTCCAAGTATGCATATATATGCATATATATATATATATATATATATATATATATATATATATATATATATATATATATATATATGTATGTATGTATGTATATATATATATATATATATATATATATATATATATATATATATATATATATATCTTGGACTAAAAATAAATTTTTAGGTAAATAAACGACAAAGTAGAAAAAAATTCTATGTAAGGCGGTTCGTCATCGCAAAGGTCTTCATCGGACTAAAGTAATGCTTTTTTTGATGTCTATGTGAAGGAGAGGCAGTGGGAGATATAAAAACGAAATTTTCAGTTACAGTTATGCATCGACAACAAACGTAGAAGATGTTAGAACGCTGACATTTTAAATCTTTAGATTAATTTTTTTTTCTCGGATGTGTCTGGTCATGTACAGCGTTCCCAGTAAATAAAAAAAGCGGTAATTTTCAGAAAGACGTGAGAGAACCGTTGAAAACTGGCGACGGACGACGTGACTGAAACATTCAGGAAGAATTTCTGCAC
>OZ010596.1:28288482-28363482 GCA_963932145.1 Acanthosepion lycidas
TTCACCTTCAAACTGAAAATGGCGCCTTGTAATGACATATTTCACCTTCAAACTCAGAATTATGCCTTGTAATGACATATTTTGTGTTCAAACTGAGAATTGCGCCTTGTAATGAAATATTTCACTTTGAAGCTGAGAATTACGCCTTGTAATGACATATTTCAACTTCAAGTTGAGAATTACGTCTTGTAATGACATATTTCACCTTCAAACTGAGAATTACGCCTTGTAATGACATATTTTATCTTCAAGCGAAGAATTACGCCTTGTAATGACAAATTTCACCTTCAAACTGAGAATTACGCCTTGTAATGACATGTTTTATCTTCAAGCTGAGAATTGCACCTTGTAATGACATATTTTATCTTCAAACTGAGAATTACGACTTGTAATGATATATTTCAACTTCAAGCTGAGAATTACGTCTTGTAATGAGATATTTCACCTTCAACCTGAAAATTGCGCCTTGTAATGACATATTTCACCTTCAAGCTGAGAATTGCGCCTTGTAATGACATATTTCAACTTCAAGCTGAGAATTGCGCCTTGTAATGACATATTTCAACTTCAAACTGAGAATTGCGCCTTGTAATAAAATATTTCAACTTCAAGCTGAGAATTACGTCTTGTAATGAGATATTTCACCTTCAACCTGAAAATTGCGCCTTGTAATGACATATTTCACCTTCAAGCTGAGAATTGCGCCTTGTAATGACATATTTCACCTTCAAGCTGAGAATTGCGCCTTGTAATGACATATTTCAACTTCAAACTGAGAATTGCGCCTTGTAATAAAATATTTCAACTTCAAGCTGAGAATTACGTCTTATAATGACATACTTTACCTTCAAGTTTAGAATTGCGCCTTGTCAAGACATATTTAACCTTCAAGCTGAGAATTACGCCTTGTAATTACATATTTTATCTTCAAGCTGAGAATTGCCCCTTGTAATGCCATATTTCAACTTCAAACTGAGAATTACGTCTTGTAATGATATATTTCACTTTCAAACTGAGAATTAGTCCTTGTAATGACATATTTCAACTTCAAACTGAGAATTACGCTTTGTAATAACATATTTTATCTTCAAGCGGAGAATTGCGCCTTGTTATGACATATTTCAACTTCAAGCTGAGAATTACGCCTCGTAATGACATATTTTATCTTCAAGCTGAGAATTGCGCCTTGTACTGACATATTTCACCTTCAAGCTGAGAATTACGCCTTGTAATGACATATTTCACCTTCAAGCTGAGAATTGCGCCTTGTAATGAAATATTTCACCTTCAAACAGAATTTCGACTTGTAAGACATATTTCACCTTCAAGCTCGTTACGGTCCAGCTCTTTGTACCACGATGATAGTCCAAGGTAGAACCAATAAAGAAGAACTCGAACACAGGTATGGAATAACACAGATATATTACAAACAGGAATATATACAGAGAAGTAGACGTGTTAGTACGAACAATCAGGTTTAGTAGAGAGAACAATGTAGTCTAGACCAGTATCACTATTCCAATGTCTTGCAGTAATTGTCTGAACGCGACTCTGTTTCAGACTGCCTCTGACTCAACTCTTGATTCGACTTGAACTACTGACGATATACAGTCACCCCCCCCCACGAGGGCATCATGTGGCACAAGGCCAGTTTAATGTGGATATCCGAGCCCGTGGCATCTTGTGACACAAGGTCGGTTATTTATTGTGGATTCTCCGAGCCCGTGGGCTCGGCCCAAAAATATGCCCATTGAACCCGGTTAAACGGGTTCAGGGCCGGTTTACAAAAAAAAGAGAATCCGCCCTTCGGGGTAGCCTCTTGCGGGTTCCTCCCCGCCTGAAGGCAGAGAGTTCAACCGATCAGCCGATCGACTGACGATATTCAGTCCCCCCCCACTGGGGCATCTTGTGACACAAGATCGGTTATTTATTATTTATCCTCGCCCGAAGACAGAGAGTTGAACCGAACAGCCGGTCAAGAGTTGAACGACTGACGATATTCAGTCACCCCACCACGAGGGCGTCATGTGGCACAAGCCCTTTTTAACGTGGGATCTCCGCGCGCGTGGGCCCGGCCAAAAATATGCCCATTGAACTCGAATAAACTGGTTCAGGGCCGGTTTACCTCCCCGAAAGAGAGTCCGCCCTTTCGGCGTAACCTCCTTCGGGTTCCTCCCGACCGAAAGCCGAGAGTTGAACCGAACCGTTGCTCAAGAGTTGAGCGACGGACTATATTTAGTCACACCCCCACGTGGGCATCATGTGGCACAAGGCCGGTCTAATGTGGGCTCGGCCAAAAATATGCCCATTGAACTCGTATAAACGGGTTCAGGGCCGGTTAACTCTCCGAAAGAGAATCCGCCCTTCGGCGTAGCCTCTTTCGGGTTCCTCCCCGCCTGAAGGCAGAGAGTTCACCCGATCAGCCGATCAACTTGAACGACTGACGATATACAGTCACTCCACCCACTGGGGCATCTTGTGACGCAAGGTCGGTTATTTATTATTTATCCTCGCCCGAAGGCAGAGTGTTGAACCGAACAGCCGGTCAGGAGTTGAACGACTGACGATATTCAGTCACCCCATCTCGAGGGAGTCATGTGGCACAAGGCTTTTTTAACGTGGGATCTCCGAGCCCGTAGGCTTGGCCAAAAATATACCCATTGGACCCGTAAAAACGGGTTCAGGGCCGGTCTACCTCCCCGGAGGAGACTCCGCCCGAAAGCAGAGAGTTGAACCGAACCATCGCTCAAGAGAAGAACAACGGACTCCTTGCCTACTCCTTAGGCGCAGTATTTATTAAGTATGGAATAGTCCATTATTATTATAATTATGGGTAAGATTCCATGACACCCCACTTCCGAAGCTTTTGCGTAGCAGGGTGTTTTTTAATATCTTTTTTTCTCTAGATCTATTTGCAAAGGTTCAGTGAATTTTCTTGACGATTTTCTTGGTTCTGGCATTGTTTGCGCTCTTTTTATATCGAACGTCTCGAAAATCGTGTCCAATATTTCTTCTTGAGGTGGACCGTTAGCATCCTGTAACGGTCTCTTCCTTATTTGGTTTACGTGTCTTCTTTGTGAAAATTTTTTTCCTTGGACTATGTACATCATATTGCCAATTCTTTTCTCAATTATCCCTTGTTCCCAGCAAGAGGTATTATTTTTATATGCGTTAAAAAAAACTTTTTCTCCTGGGAGGAATTTTCTCTTTGGTGTGTAGGACTGTGTTACTTGCTTTGTTTTAGTTGGCAGTAATTTATCGAACACTGATCTGATTTTCCTAGCAAACATGACTTCTGCTGGTGATAATGTTTATGTCTTGATTATTTTTTCAAATGTTTCCTGGCATTGATCCGTCCACTTCCAACGCTCGGCCTATTAGCTTTCTTCTTTTTTCGGAAACTCCTAGAGGCCCTAATCAATGCTGAATGGGTTAAGCATCTCTCATTGCAGGACATTTTTTTTCAGGCTAGCAATAATGCTCTCCTTTTTCCAGGTCTTTGATGTACTGATGATAAATGCAGAAAGAGTCTATCATACTCTAGATAAAAATGGCGAAGCTCGGGTTGTAGATTTGAGATGTATGGGAAAATAGGGCTCTGAAGATGACAATTTGAAATTGTTGAAAGTACTTGGTATGTATCTTCCATCTGACAACAACTCAAATATAAGGATATTATTATTCAAGGAGTTGATAGTAAGTTAATGTCTCCTCTTAGCGAAGTGATTTCGCCATTAATCACATTAACATTCTTTGCATAAATTATTTCTTTATCGTATAAAATATAAGCTGCACAGTCTAATACACACACACACACACAGACACACACACAACCATATATATATATATATAAATTATATATAAGAAAATGGCGATATCCTTTCGCCAACAAAATTTTAAAGTTTCATTAACCTATGAATCACTCGATGAATGTTATGATCCTTGTTTTTAATTATAAGCTGTATAAGGTCTTTTTTAATACGCAATTACTTTCAACTATATATTCAGTCATCCTCACGAATGGAAATTATTTTGTTTTTAGTAAAATCTAGGTAGCATATATACCATTAAAAATTATTTATACCAACTTATCTTTTGTGTTTATCTATTTGTACTGATCTATTTATTTATCTATTGTCATTCACGTCTAACTGCACTTCATACGTATCTTTTGTTCCATCATGATCAGCCCGCATGTCTTCTCCTAACGGCCAGTTGCTGGTATATATTAGTACATAAAGAAATATTAGAATCTGTTCACTTTGAGCGACATTGTCGTTGTAGAAGAAAGACAAAAGGCCATAATCAAGCCTTGTATTTTTCCAAGCTTTCATTATTCTCAGAATAGACGAGCTTATTGTCAGAACAAGTGTGTACCAAAAGCAAAGATTGCAATTAGAAATGAACTAGCAGAAGTAATAATCTTCTTTTATAACTTTATAGCCAATGAAATTCTTCTTCCTCTTTTTTCATTTTTGCTGAGTCCATTGAGGAAGCAACTTAACATCACTTTCCATAATAAGGTACCCTTTGTCGCTCTAACCAATGTTTATCTTCTTATTATCCCTGATTTTGACCTCCATTCGCATAAGCTTGTTAGGTAGGTTTACTTGATGTATTCATCTGCCCCACTTCTCTTCGGTATGTCTTGCGAGTGTCAAATTCTCCAAGCACACTTTCCTTGTTATGTGTCCCAAAAATTTCAAATGTCTTTTTCTGATTCTAAGAATAATTAGGCTTTTTTTCCCCATTTACCTTAAAATTTTCGCTATTCTGTCCATGGTATTATCAGCATCCTTTTGTAGAACCACCTCTGACTTGGCTTAAGTCTCCTTTTTCATCTTTGAGGAAATTGTTCAGCATTAATTGCCATAAAGCAGAATTGATATTACATAACTGTTCAGCACTATTATTTTTTTTTGCATAACTTTTCAGCACTAATATTTTTTTACATAACTGATCAGTAATCTTATTTTTTTTACATAACTGATCAGCACTCTTACTTTTTTACATAACTGTTCAGCAATCTTATTTTTTTACATAACTTTTCAGTACTCTTATTTTTTTCCATAACTGTTCAACAATCTTATTTTTTTGACATAACTGTTCAGCACTAATATTTTTTTGACATAACTGTTCAGCACTCTTATTTTTTTACATAACTGTTAAGCACTAATATTTTTTGACATAACTGTTCAGCTATCTTATTTGTTTACATAACTGTTCAGCACTAATATTTTTTTACATAACTGATCAGCACTCTTATTTTTTCACATAACTGTTCAGCACTAATATTTTTTTACATAACTGTTCACCACTCTTATTTTTTTTACATAACTGTTCAACAATCTTATTTTTTTTACATAACTGTTCAGCACTAATATCTTTTTTACATAACTGTTCGGCACTAATATATTTTTTACATAACTGTTCGGCACTCTTATTTCTTTACATAACTGATCAGCACTCTTATTTTTTTTTACATAAATGGTCAGCACTAATATTATTTTATATAACTGTTCAGCACTCTTATTTTTTTACATAAATGTTCAGCATTAATATTTTTTTACTTAACTGTTCAGCACTATTTTTTTTTGCATAACTTTTCAGCACTAATATTTTTTACACAACTGTTCAGCACTAATATTTTTTTACATAACTGTTCAGCAATCTTATTTGTTTACATAACTGTTCAGCACTATTATGTTTTTACATAACTGTTCAGAACTCTTATTTTTTTAATTAACTGTTCAGCACTAATATTTTTTGACATAACTGTTCAGCACTAATATTTTTTGACATAACTGTTCAGCAATCTTATTTGTTTACATAACTGTTCAGCACAATAATTTTTTTACATAACTGTTCAGCACTATTATTTCTTTTGCATAACTTTTCAGCACTATTATTTTTTTACATAACTGTTCAGCACTCTTATTTTTTTACATAACTGTTCAGCACTATTATTTTTTTACATAACTGTTCAGCACTAATATTTTTTTACATAACTGTTCAGCACTATTATTTTTTTACATAACTGTTCAGCACTATTATTTTTTTACATAACTGTTCGGCACTCTTATTTCTTTACATAACTGTTCAGCACTAATATTTTTGCATAACTGATCAGCACTCTTATTTTTTTTACATAATTGTTCAGCACTATTATTTTTTTGCATAACTTTTCAGCACTGATATTTTTTACATAACTGTTCAGCAATCTTATTTGTTTACATAACTGTTCTGCACTAATATTTTTTTACATAACTGATCAGCACTTTTATTTTTTTACATAACTGTTCAGCACTATTATTTTTTTTACATAACTGTTCAGCACAATAATTTTTTTACATAACTGTTCAGCACTATTATTTCTTTTGCATAACTTTTCAGCACTAATATTTTTTTACATAACTGTTCAGCACTATTATTTTTTTACATAACTGTTCAGCACTATTATTTTTTTACATAACTGTTCGGCACTCTTATTTCTTTACATAACTGTTCAGCACTAATATTTTTGCATAACTGATCAGCACTCTTATTTTTTTTACATAATTGTTCAGCACGATTATTTTTTTGCATAACTTTTCAGCACTGATATTTTTTACATAACTGTTCAGCTATCTTATTTGTTTACATAACTGTTCAGCACTAATATTTTTTTACATAACTGATCAGCACTCTTATTTTTTCACATGACTGTTCAGCACTAATATTTTTTTACATAACTGTTCACCACTCTTATTTTTTTTACATAACTGTTCAACAATCTTATTTTTTTTACATAACTGTTCAGCACTAATATCTTTTTTACATAACTGTTCGGCACTAATATCTTTTTTACATAACTGTTCGGCACTCTTATTTCTTTACATAACTGATCAGCACTCTTATTTTTTTTTTACATAAATGGTCAGCACAAATATTATTTTATATAACTGTTCAGCACTCTTATTTTTTTACATAAATGTTCAGCAATCTTATTTGTTTACATAACTGTTCAGCACTATTATGTTTTTACATAACTGTTCAGAACTCTTATTTTTTTAATTAACTGTTCAGCACTAATATTTTTTGACATAACTGTTCAGCACTAATATTTTTTGACATAACTGTTCAGCAATCTTATTTGTTTACATAACTGTTCAGCACAATAATTTTTTTACATAACTGTTCAGCACTATTATTTCTTTTGCATAACTTTTCAGCACTAATATTTTTTACATAACTGTTCAGCACTCTTATTTTTTTACATAACTGTTCAGCACTATTATTTTTTTACATAACTGTTCAGCACTAATATTTTTTTACATAACTGTTCAGCACTATTATTTTTTTACATAACTGTTCAGCACTATTATTTTTTTACATAACTGTTCGGCACTCTTATTTCTTTACATAACTGTTCAGCACTAATATTTTTGCATAACTGATCAGCACTCTTATTTTTTTTACATAATTGTTCAGCACTATTATTTTTTGCATAACTTTTCAGCACTGATATTTTTTACATAACTGTTCAGCAATCTTATTTGTTTACATAACTGTTCTACACTAATATTTTTTTACATAACTGATCAGCACTTTTATTTTTTTACATAACTGTTCAGCACTATTATTTTTTTTACATAACTGTTCAGCACAATAATTTTTTTACATAACTGTTCAGCACTATTATTTCTTTTGCATAACTTTTCAGCACTAATATTTTTTTACATAACTGTTCAGCACTATTATTTTTTTACATAACTGTTCAGCACTATTATTTTTTTACATAACTGTTCGGCACTCTTATTTCTTTACATAACTGTTCAGCACTAATATTTTTGCATAACTGATCAGCACTCTTATTTTTTTTACATAATTGTTCAGCACTATTATTTTTTTGCATAACTTTTCAGCACTGATATTTTTTACATAACTGTTCAGCAATCCTATTTGTTTACATAACTGTTCTGCACTAATATTTTTTTACATAACTGATCAGCACTTTTATTTTTTTACATAACTGTTCAGCACTATTATTTTTTTACATAACTGTTCAGCACTCTTATTTTTTTACATAACTGTTCAGTAATCGTACTTTTTTACATAACTGTTCAGCAATCTTATTTGTTTACATAACTGTTCTGCACTAATATTTTTTTACATAACTGATCAGCACTTTTATTTGTTTACATAACTGTTCAGCACTATTATTTTTTTTACATAACTGTTCAGCACTCTTATTTTTTTACATAACTGTTCAGTAATCGTACTTTTTTACATAACTGTTCAGCAATCTTATTTGTTTACATAACTGTTCAGCACTAATATATTTTTTACATAACTCTACAACACTCTTATTTTTCTTCACATAACTGTTCAGCGCTCCTATTTTTTTACATAACTGTTCAGCTGTCTTATTTTTTTTTTACATAACTGTTCAGCACTTTTTTTTTCTAGTTTCATAATTCTTTGTCCACCTTTTGGAAAACAACTTCCACGATTCCAATGCAACTTCGGATTTCGGTGTCACATTTTCCGCTTTCTGTTATAACACTGTTCGTTAAATTTTTTGCACTAAAAATTTATTTTGACATTTATCATTCTTAGCTAGCATCCTGTGCTGTCCCACTTGATAAGAACCATACATTCAGTCTTCTCATAATTGGTGATTAGTCCTTTCATCCCACTTTCCTTTACTGTTTTATCTTGGCGTTCTTGCAGTTTCCTTTATTTGTCACCCGTCGACAGTATCATTTGATTAGTTTAAAACTAAAAAGTAATCTGTTAAGTCTTTCTTACGCAATACAATGTCGTCAGTCGGAATGCATTTTTCTGTCTATATCTTCCAACCAGTAATTTAGTTAAGGACAAAATTCAAGCGTCTAACCATTAAGAAGACAGAACGAAAAAGAAACAGCCAGGCGATGGAAAATGTGGCCCCAAAATCAAGGCGATTAGGAATAGCGAAGGATGCCTTCCAGAGTCTAAGAAACTTGGACAATAGACACTGTGACAAGAAATAAACACTTTTTCATTTTTTTCTTATATGACTATAAATAAAGGTCTTCGGATCATGAAAATCTAAAAAACAATATTAAATTTTAAAAAGTGGAGAGGGAGTTCTAGTTTATTATGTAAATTCAATGTAAATTCATCGCCAACTCCAGGCAAACCAAAACAAATTTGTTCCTCCTTCTTTTTATGCTGTTTCCCCACCCAGGACGTAGGCGATCATTGCTCTCCACAACTTCCTGTTACTTGTAGCTCTTAATAAACTTTGTCTTACTTTTATTTCTCCCAGGCCTTGTTAAGCAGTCTATTTACTCAAGTTCATTAAATATGTTATGATTTGTTTTGTCCCTCTTGCCCTTTATCCTATGAGTAACAGATTTTCCAAACCATCCTTTTTCATTATATGCCATAGAAACCTCAACTGTCTCTTCTTGGTGTTGAGTATTACTTTCCTTTTTGTTTCCATTTTCTCCAAAACTTCATCGTTACACACAACTTGGGTCCACGTCCTCAGCATCTTTACGTAGAACCACATTGCTATTACTTCAAATCTCCTCTTCATCTTTGAGGAGATCGTTCATCACTCACAGCCATACACGAGGACAGGTATCATATTGCAGTTTAGTACCCTTTTCCTTGTTTCTCGCGAAACGTTTCTATTAGGTTGGTGCAAAAATAATGTCGTTTTTGACGATTTTTTTTGATTATCGTTCACCCATTTATCCAACTTTTTTGGCTTCCCTATTTGCTTTAAATGGCGAACGACTGTTGAGTGGTCGACCTCGAGTTCAACAGCAACTTCTCGTGTGGTTTTGCGAGGATCGGCTTCAATTAAGGCTTTCAAATGTTCGTTATCAACCGCAAGTCGGCCGGCCGCGACCGTCTTCATCTTCGAGGCTCTCGTCACCATTGCGAAATTTCTTGAACCACCGTTGTGCCACACGTTCGTTAGTGGTTCCTGGGCCAAACGCATCATTGATATCACGAGCTGTCGCGGCAGCTTTTCGGCCTAGTTTGAACTGGAACAAGAAAATCGTGCGGATTTGAATTTTGTCCATGCTGTCGAAAAGCTTGCAAAAAAAAAAAAAAAAATGAATGAAGAGATTGAGAACGGTAACGAACAACACGATTCGATAGAGCGAAAAACGCGCTTCAAAATGATATATAACATGGCTATATATATATCAATCAATTAATTCAGAAATCATATATAAAAGTAACATATGTGAGAAAACGACATTATTTTTGCACCAACCTAATATTTCTTAGTATTCTGATTATCTTTTGAAATGCTTTCTTGATTTTTCCCAATACGCCTTCGGATTTCAGTGTCACTCTTTCCGTCCTCTGTTAAAACACACACCAGATATTTAAATTTCCACACTTGTTTGATTTTGGTATCTCCGATTTGCAGTTCGTACTTTGGCCTCATCGTTTTACTAACAACCATTTCGTTCTGATTTCTTGTAGTTGCATATTTAATCCTTTCTTCTCGACTTCCAAGACTATCTTCTGTGGGAGTTTATGTAGCTTTCTTTCTGTCAACGCTGTTTCATCTGTATACATTATGTTGTTAATATATTAATACTTTTCTTAAAATGTAAAATAATTTTTACAAAATTTGAAATTCGTAATCTGGTATTTTCTTATATTACCATCGATTAAAACACTAGGATACGAATTTAAAAAAAAAAAATGCATTTTAAGGAAACAGGTCGAGTGAGCATATTTGTTTTGGCCTTTTTTGACTCCTTATTAACTTTTATAAAGAAAAAGCAACAACATATCTTAGATTTGCGTAATATGAAAATACGACGAAGATTTAGGGAAAATAGAAGCTGAAATGACATACTTATGATTAGAAAAAGACAGTTTAATTTTCTGAGGTACATAATGAGGAAAGAAGGCTAAAAATGCCACATTCATTCCTTCCTTTCTATCTATCTATCTATCTATCTATCTATCTATCTATCTATCTATCTATCTATGTGTACCTGTTGATCTCTCTATGTGTACCTGATGAACTATCTCTCCCTATCTATGTTTACATTCTGAACTCTCTCTCCCTGTCTATGTGTCCCTCTTGGTCTCTCTGTCAATCTATCTATGAGTACCAGCTGAACCCTCTCTCGCTATTTGTGTGTACCTTTTGATCTCTCTCTCTCTCTTTCTTTCTCTCTCTCTCTTATATATATATATATATATATATATATATATATATATATATATATTTATATATATATGTGTGTGTGTCTGTACAATGTTCATATCTATCTATCTATCTATCTATCTATCTATCTATCTATCTATCTATCTATCTATCTATGAGTAGCTGTTGACCTCTTTCTCTCTCTCTCTCTCTCTCTGTACCTGTTGATCTCTCTCTCTATCTGTATGTCTATCTGTCCATGTTCTTCTCTCTCTCTCTCTCTCTACCTGTCAGTGTGTCTGTCTTTCTGTACCTGTCCATATCTATCTATCTATCTATATATCTATCTATCTATCTATCTATCTATCTATCTATCTATCCCTTTTCATCTCTCTCTCTTTATCTCTATCTGTTTATTTCAAATCTCATGTTTATTTGTTACCCTATCTTTTACTTGCTTTTACCCCCTTGTCTTTCTCTGTTTTTCTCTGATTGCTTCTCTCTTTTTCTCTCTTTTTCTTTTCTATTTTGGTTTCCACTTTGTCTTTTCACTCAGCTTTATCAGCATTTCTCTCATTATTCTAACTTTATCTTTCAGATTCTTCAACTTTAATTTTCTCTTCTTGTAATTTCTCAGTCTCTCTCTCTTTGTCTTTTCTTCCTTTATCTCGGATATCTAAATTACCTATATTATTTTCCCCATCTTTGCTATCTCTTCCAGGTCCCATTTTACTGCTATTTTTATTTCTCTCTCATCTCTCTCTCTCTCTCTTTTAATTATCTTTCAATTTCCCATATCTTTTATCTTTTAGCCACTCTCTCTTCCTAATGTCTGCAGCAAGAACCATCGTCCTTACGATCATCGATAACAAACAGTAGCAACAGCAGCAGCGTCTGCGATCGCAAAAATGGCGGCAGAGGTTGGCACAGAGGATGGATAGGGAAAGGTGAATGCAAATTCGATAATACGATTGTTCCGTTCAGTGAAAATCTCAACTGACGACTATAAATAGTGTTGGTTGCCCGCAGGTGACGATGCCGATTGGCGGTTGTGAGGCAGATGCTGTTGGAAGAGGAAGAGAAAAAAGTAACAAAGGCGAAAAAAAAAAAAGACAAGAGAGAAAGAAGAGAAAAAAATGTAAAAAAATAAATAATGGAAAAAGAAAAAAACAGAGTGAGAAGGGGCGGGGGCGGACAGAGAAGTTAATTTATTTTGTATTTTTCTTTTATGAATTCATGCAGAAATATTTTAAATTAGAAAATGGAATCATTTTGTTTTTAATACATAATGTTGTTTTTGGATAAAATTATTTTCTATCAACCTGAATCATATATGCGTGTATACATAGTTATATCAATAAATCCGTAACCTAAAAAAAAGTATCTATTTTACCCAATAATTCCCTTCCTTGTCAATACATTTATTTCATCAGTGAAAAGTAATCACATAAATACATCCTTATCCACTGACGGGTCTGCAACGAATTTTTGGCTGAGCCTACGGGCTCGGATACCCCACATTAATTTTGGCCTTGTGCCACATCTGACCGCGTGGCGTAGTTGGTAGATATCCTGCAGTTGGAGATTTGTCTCCAGCTGTGCTGGTCAAACTCTCTGCCTCCGGGCAGGGAGGATCCCCAGGCGAAGCTATGTCGAAGGGCAGAGTCTCGTCTCGGGAAACAGCTACCCGACCTCGTTTTTACGGGGTCTAAGGGGAATTTTTTGCCCGAGCCTACGGGCTCGGATACCCCACATTAATTTCGGCATTGTTCCACATCTGACCGCGTGGGGCGGTTGGAAATTCATTGAGGGATTCACTTGACTCACTTCCAGCAGTTGACTACTTCTACGCGCCGCTGGTCGAATCTTATATGTGTTGTTCTTGTCTTGTATTATCGTTCATTACCAACATTCGTGTGATTATTCTATTCAGTAACCTTCCATAGGTTACAGCATTAACTATATTTCTTCTACCTCCTCAGATTAAACATGGTTTTGGTGAAAGAATTGACTTCTTTTTCTGGGGTATGCTAACTGAAAATCACAGATGCAGCACACTTGATTGAACGAATAAAGAGTGAAATTGTCGGCAATGTGGCGTTATTGCATCGAGTTCACATGAATCTTGCAAGGCGCATCAATCTTTGCATCACAAATGATGGAAATCATATTGAAGATTTTATTTCTTAATATTCCAGTTCAATAAAATGTTGTTGAAAATTTTCATTTCAGACTTTAGGGACACTCTGGAAAGACCATTATTTGCAATGTCTTCTTGCCACTTATAAACCAATAATACGGCAGGTGTTTATTTGAAAAAAAAATCGACGAATACATGAACCTGGTTCTCATTAGAGAAACTTTTTCCCATAAAAGCGTTATGCAGTGAACGATTGGCGCAAGATCAAGTAAATATGGCGGCTGGGTTAAAACAGACCAATCGAGTTCTAAACTTTTTTCCTTTGTTATTCTTTCTGTACACGCCCTTGCGTTGTCATGGAGAACAACATGTTTTATTACTGACCAACACAAGTCACGTTTCAGATACTGGGCACGTTGTAGATACTGGGTGTATAAATGTGCATTTAGTGTTTCACTGGGTTTTAAGAACTCTCACGGTGGAGTAATGTATAGCGGCTTGGACTGCGGAATCGGAGAGACGAGTTCAAGTTCCAGTCGAATCCATTGCATTCACTTACGTGCTAATACTCCTGGGAAAGTTATGAATCCGCTTCTTCTCCTCCAGTTATGGGCAAATAGCAGAAAAGACCAGGTTCTATAGCCTTGGATGGCAACTGGTCTACTGCAGAAAGAAATGACAACCTATTGCGGGAAAAAATCTGCTTCGTCAGTCATGTATCGAAAGATACATGATTGCCTAAGCGTGTATCACGCATAACACATAACTGAAATGAATAATACTCTGATCATTCCACCAAACGCAAAACATGGGCATTTCTACCAGGCGTTCAGCTTTTGGGGTAGCTTGTGTTGATTTATCCTTGTCAATACACTGCCCTTGCGTTGAACATTGTCATATGCAACCTATTTTCATCATATTTTTTGATATCTTTAAGGAACGGTTAGTTACGATAATAAATTCGTCATCTAAAGTTGGTTCCTAAAAAATAGAAACTTATTTATATATCGCAAATACCGAAAGTATATTGACGCTTATGCGGGAGAAAAGCTTTTAGGAATATCGTAGTATTGTAAATATCAGGTCATCCCATAAGTTCTGTCCGAATTTTAACTTTTTGTTAAAATGAACGAAATTTAAAGAGTATTTTATAATGTCTAATGGAGCTGAACATTATTTTTATGTTTAGATGCATTTAAACTGATCAAATTTTATTTCAGAGAATAATAAAATTAAATTTTGTTTGATTAAAACCCTGCTAACATGGAAGTACCCAAGAATCATTTGAGGCACATAATGCTTTATGAGTTCAAGAAAGGAAACTCAGCAACCGAAGCGGCTAGAAACATTCACTCAGTTTATGGAGAGGAATGTGTGAACGAAAGAACTTGCAGAAGATAGTTTGCAAAATTCAGAGGTGGAGATTACATCCTTGAAGATGGAGATCGAACCGGACGTCCAGCTGAGTTTGATGAAAAGCTTCTTGAAGCAGCTCTTGAAGAAAATCCTGCTTTATCAGTCGAGGAATTGGCAGTGGTTCTCAGTTCAAACCATACAACTGTTCATCGTCATCTTCAATAACTTGGAAAAGTTCCTAAACTTGGAAAATGGGTGCCTCATGAATTGTCTGAGAACAAGCTCAAATCCCGAGTTGACATCTGCTCTTCTCTCCATTCTCGCCAACTTGTTTCACCTTTTTTGGATAGACTTGTGACTGGCGACGAAAAATGGATCTTTTACCGAAATGTTAAGCGTCGTAGACAGTGGCTTGGTAAAGGGGAATGACCCCAGCCACAGCCGAGAAGGGAACTTCATGGGCAAAAGGTTCTTCTTTCAATCTGGTGGGATCGCCAAGTAATAATCCACTTTGAATTCTTACCACCTAATGCAACAATTAATACTCAAATATACTGTCAGCAATTAGAGCGTTTGAACCAAGCTTTGAGGGTAAAAAGACCTGCTCTAGTGAATGGAAAAGAGGTGATGTTTCATCAGGACAATGCGCGACCCCACACAGCAAGAATCACGTCACAAAAGATCGAAGAACTTGGTTGGGAGAAAATTCCTCATCCAACTTATACTCCCGATCTTGCTCCTTCAGATTATCATTTGTTTCGTAGCTTACAGAATCATTTGGAAGAAACAGCTTTTGTAATACAGGAAGAGGTTAAAACTGAAATTTGTGAGTTCTTCGAATCAAAGCCAAAAGAATTTTACAGTAATGGAATTAGTAAGCTTGTCATAGATAATCAAGGAAAATACATTGTTGATTGAATCTGTAATTAAATGTAACATTTGGTCACTTGTTTTCTTTATTCAAAATTCGGACAGAACCTATGGGATGACCTGATAGAACGAGCCGTCATAAATTACATAGGCTGATAGGTGGCCGCGATAGATTATCATCTGGGATTAGATCAGAAAAACTCAGTTTCAGATCCTATCAGCGATCAATTGTGAAGTAACGGAAGTAAATCATTTCTGCTTCCGGTTCTATTAACCGACAGAAATAATAATGTAATTTAACTAACAACGGCGGACAACTTCAAGTATCTAAATCAGAGTAAAGTACAAAGTAAATTACCACAGGTGTTGCCGTAGACAAATAAATATATAAGAAATTCGATCACTGCATTTCGGCTGGTACATTTTGTAGGATCCTTATTGTTTTGTGAACTTCCGTAGTAAGCATGATGAAATATTTACATTATTTACATTATTCGGACTGTTATCCTCATCTTCATTGCCATATTAACAATGTTTCGGCTCTTGTACGCTCCGGCCGTCTTCAGGTGATTGGAATTTCGAATCAAACCATTTATTTCGTCCACCGGGATAGATTGTTCTAGTTTCATGCCTCTTCCGGGTGTCACAGTTAGTTATTTCCCTTTAACTCAACTCTCCAAGTTTTTGGTTCACCACTGCTGTGGCCTGGTATTGAACTCACAACTCTTTGTGTCTAGTCACTGGATCTAACCACTGAAGAAGGCCGGAGCGTACAAAGATCGAAACGTTGGGAAAATGACAATGTAGATGAGGATAACAGTCAGAATAATGTAAATGATGTTAGTAATCATAATTCCTCACCTCAGAGATATAGACAGATGATGAAATAGTACTGAAAGTTTCGTTCGAGTTTCTTAACTGTTACTGATTAGATTCCATACATTAGCCGCTTTTTGGTCTTTCTTTAATTACCGCGACTGTCTTTAATATCTTCACGAATTTCTGGGCCTATAAAAACTTAAACAAATATAGACTATCAATGTCGGGATTCCACGTCCATGAAGTTTAAACCACCCAACTCAGTTTAGGTTGTCAGAGTTCTGACCTGTACAACAGTGGTTGCTTTTTTTGGGGGACAGACTGCGCATTGTGTAGCAGGCGTTTCGATAGCTCACCCCTCTATGATATTTGGAGGTGTTTAGAACCGTACTATATATCTCTACTGTCTCCACTCTCCACTCACACACACACATACACAAAATAGTGTATAAAAACTATATTTAAATATATTATTAAGTTGGTGCAAAAATAATGACGTAATAATGTCGTGTTTTTACGTCAAAAAACGACATTATTACGTCATTATTTTTGCACCAACCTAATACATATAAGTGTGTAAAAACTATATTTAAATTTAAAACATTTTTTCACTTTTGGAAGTGAGGTCTGATGAAGCAGGTAAAAATCATACACCTGGGGAAATAAATTATAACCTATGGACCCTTAAGGTTGTCTCTTTTCTATTTAAATTAATAATTGCTCTGATTTGACATTGAGCTCTCTGGATTACATCTTCCTTGGGATTATTCATATGGATTACCAAACGTTTCATTACTTTTCTCTTTGATACGTCGAATTTAAGCGCAGTACTAGATGGATAGCTAGGTCATATTTTAATGTTGAAATTACTTGTTGTAACCATAAATTCTGTGTTAACCGTTTATGGAATTTTTTTCCAGATACACGTCCTACTATTTAACCTGTAGCTGACAGGGAGAGATAAGAAGTGGAATAATACCTTTATTGATGCTGCCTACGCGTGAGTTCTACGCTAACAATTCCTCCTCTCACACTTCTCACTTGTTGAACTCTTTCTCGGCGTCTTGCTTTCCAGTCAATTTCGATCTTCAAACATTTTAATCCAAAGTCAATCGTCATCTTCTGTGTCCTTAATACCTGTTCTTTTATTGTTTTTCCCCATAATAATATTTTTTCTCGGATTCTTTCACTCTCAGTAACCAATTACGTCTTAGTGGCTTTATCACCTTCGTTAGGGTGAAATGATTTAAAAGAAATTAATTAAAAAAATAATAACTAAGGTTGATCACATAAAACAACTAAAAATGAAAGTCTTAGTAATTTAGGACCGCCAATATGTTGTTGACTGAGGCAGGAAACGTCTTGTAAACTTTAATGCCTCCAAAACGAAACTGCTCTCATTTACCCACCAACAAGAACCCTCCTTTTCCAGTCAGCATGACTGATGCTCAATTCCACAAGAATTTCTCTCTGCGTCCTCTTGGTCCCACACTTTCTCTGGCTTGAGGTGAAACAACTCCATTGAATCAATAACTTCATCTACCGCAATGAAAGTTGGTATTTTGTATCGCGCCAGAAGGTTTTTCTCGTCTGAATCCATCCTTCAAATCTTCCATTCGTCCTTGCATTGAATAATGTCGCATATATAGTCTGGTGCTCCCGCTGTTCACCTCGAGGTCCTTGAAAAAATCCAGAGACGGATATGCAATGTAATAGGCCCTGATCTAGCATCTCATCTACAGTCACTTTCTAACAGACGTGATGTGGCTTCCCTCTGTCTTTTCTACAGATATTTTCATGGCAGCTGCTCTGACGAGCTACTTTCACTGGCACCCCAACTGCATGAAATTAAGCGTGCTACTAGGTTGGTTTCTCCGTCCCACCCTTTCACGGTCGAAACAGTTAAATGTAACTGCCTCTTTTACTCCAAAAGCTTCTTCACTTGCACTTCCCCACAGTGAAACTCCCTTCCTCTTACTTGCTTCACTGATACCTATAATCATCAAATATTCGAATATAATGTCAATCTGATGTCTTTATCCTGATCTCCGTCCTTCTCTATATCCTTTCCCTAAACACCCATCTTTACTTTTGCTCTCACTCTCTGTAACCCTTTGCGTGCTAGCAGAACTGCCGCTTTGATTAGGATGAAATGCTTAAAAAAGTTTCTTTGTCATTTGTAATCGACTTTCTCTATCTCTTCAAAACAGCATAATTTTGCCATACGAACAATTCTGAACAAAACACTTATCTTATTCGATTAGACAACTTGGTATCAAATTCGCAAGAGGCTCACTCTGATGTTACGAGGTGATATTTTTCTACTGTAGACCGCTTTTCTATTGTTCTAACTTTGCCTTCGTCAGTTAGATTAAACATCGATTACATTACGTTTTCGATTTTTTATTTATAATATCTGATGTGTTTCTTTGGGTCACGATAAAGATGAAGCATCTAGATTATCTAAATTCCTCTTTTATTCTTCTTTCGCATTAATAATAATATCCCTTTTCTCATATTCTTTCACACTTAGTACCCATGTCTGTCTTAGTGGCTTCATTGCCTTGTCTGGGATGAAATGATTAAAAAGTAACTGGCTGCCTCCGTTATGATTTATCCTTCCATTTTTATCTAGGCTGGAGCTGCCAAATCCTCACTTTCCAGCTTTGATAGAATTCAAAATCCCTTGTGCGGTATTGTGTGGCGGGAGAGACTCATTCTTCACTCTGAAACCCGACAAACGCAAAGTTTCAATATCGCTAGTGTATCGCTATTTCTATTGCAAATAATCAGATGAGCTCCAATGGTTAAGTCCCAGCAGTTCAGATCGTTAGATCTCAGACATGCAATGCTAATTCTATGGAATCAAATCACCTTCATTTCTTCCATGTTGGAAATGTAAGAATCAAATTCCACTTGATTTTTTTTTTACTACTAACTGCTACGTTACGGAACAGAAATCTATGTGTACTCTTCTTTGAATACTGCAATCTAGACCTGTTCAGTTCAGTCGCTATACATTCACTATATTCCTATAACCTACACTTCCTGTCATCTCTTTCATTCATATCAGAAACCTCATTGCCGTTTTTAACAGGAACCATCTACATTGAGCGGCTCTCGAGCCCTGGAACAGCTGAAATTTAGTCCTGAAAAATTATGCTACTTCTATGTATTTATAGCTGTTACACTTATGTACCAATGGTCATAGCACAGTATTTTTCGTTCTTGAGTTTGGTTCGAACAATAATATCTGTTTTGTGTGAGCCATTTTCGAGCGGCCGTCCTGGGTAAGATGTTAAACTACGTCCAGCAACAAGGCCTCTTATCAGAAGGTTTTGGGGAACATGGAACCACCTCTTAATTGATGGTGTTCCCAGATCCACCCTGACCCTGGGTGGTAGCAACTGTTAGGGTCCCAGCTATGGGCAAATAGTTGTTTTTTGAAAAATATTATTAACAGCAATACAATTTTGAAGGTAAAATATTACTAGAAACAGATTTTTGTCAAAACAAAATATTACCAACCATAACAAATTTTCTCGGCATGAAATTGAGGCTAATATGCCGTAAAACAAAATAAACCAAAACCAAACCATCTTCGAGCGGAACGCGGCAAAATCGTAGTGAACCTGGTTCTTGGAATTTCAACTCTGAAATAGCAACTTTCTCATTGCGTTATAAAGAAAATGTTGGAACAATCTGACGCCTTTTTGACACTTGGTAGCTGGAAGTGGAGTAGTTATATCTTCGACTATACTTACACATGAGGAATTTCACATTAAACTGAAACTAGCGAATTTGAAGCAAGTGAAGACTGAGGGAGCCGCAGAATGAAAGAGAAAATAGTAGGAGATGAAGGATAAAAAAAGTGAGTCTGTATGAGGAGTGGTAGCAGGTAACCAAGAGAAAGATAAAACGAGATGAAAGGAACAGCCAGCCATTCTGAAACATTTGTGTGGCTACATAACACAAAATGTCATTTTTTATGGCTATTAAAAAGCTCTTTTAAAATAATTTAAAGTAGAGTATTTTATTTACGTAAGAAAATCATCATCATCATCATCATCATCATCATCATCATCATCATCATCATCAGTCCCTCAACTGCTCCGATCGTCTTTAATGGCAGAAGAAACAGACTGCCTCCTATGACGTCCGCCAAATGTGACGTCTGCCTGGCCGCGTCCGTCGTGCTATCCTGTCCTGTGACGACCAACTGGCTTGGTATCGGTCGCGGCACCAAATGTGACGTTCTAACCTTTTGGTGATTCGGATGGGAATCTGGTTAGATTCGGTATCAGCCTTGTCGTTCCCAGCTCGCCTCCAACGTCTGGTTACCGAAGTAACTGTTTTGATTTCTAGTCTAACCTACCCACGTTGTGATTTGATCTTAGGTAGACGAAATCAATCAGTCGGCGGGCCGTAATGTAAGTCGAGTTCGAACAAGGGTAACACCGCACAAGTATATGTAAAAGAAAATGAAGTAATAACTCGGAAAGTTCAAATGTACTAAAAAAGGATAACAATATTTTATATCTGGTTGCTGAATACAGGACTGCGTCTTTCTACCAACCCTCTAATATGGATTCGTGACACTTTGTGTTTGTTAGGCGAGTCTTAACATCTTAAGTTGTTTGTTCTTTAAGAAACTGGTTTTTGGTGTATCTTCAGGCGATATTCGTAAAACTTGTTTTGGTGGTATGAGTTTAAGTCGTTCTTCAAAAATAAATTGTTCTTGGCTAGAAGTTGAGTTCGGTATTGCGTGGAATTTTTCAGTCAGCTTTTTGCGAGGCGGGCCCAACTCAATTCAACTCAGCTGCGAACTTCACTGGAACTGCTTTTCACTCGCTGCGACTCTGCTTATATGGACGCCGACCAAAACCTGGGTGGGCTTGTCGGGGTTTGAGGTTCCTTGATAATTCTAAATCCAGAATCCACTTCTTTGTTTTCGGTCAGGAAAATTTATTATTTTCCATTTTTGGAAGTCTTTTCGCCCTCTCACCTTCTTCTGTTCTCATATTGGTATCTCACCATACCCTCAGAGGGTGTCAACGGGTTTCCCCTCTCTCTCACAGTGGCATCTCATACTGATCTCTTCAATGGGTGCCAACAGGCGTCCCCTCCTTCTTCACATGATTATCTCCGCCTAACGTTCACGCCACCATTCAGCCAATGGGCACCCAGCAGTGTGGGTGTGGCTAGACTAGCCTCGGTTTAAAAAATCGTGCTCAAAGAAAAAAAATATCTTCCTCTTTTTTTTTTTTCTTTTTCTTTTCTTTCTCTTTCTTTCCTTTTGCCCGACAACAAACCCTTGGACTCTTATCTTAGCCAAATGTCACTTGGACTTTATCATATGGAATTCGTCCACGAGATTTTCGCCAATTATCAAGTGGGTGGTCAATTGGACGTATCGCACCTTGGTGCCAATTATTCGTTCTGATAAAATAATTTCGCTATCATAGCCAGCCCTGACAATAAACAGGTGTTTTTCCCAAATGACATTGAGGTGGTTCCACGGACATTTTGGTTTCGGTCAAGCTTGACCTAATTAATTTTTATCTCCCAGCACCCTGCGGGAGGTCCAGCGGGCATTTTGCATTTCGGTCAGTGCGTGCTTAATTAATTTTTATTTTTATCTCTTTAGAATTCTGCGGGAGGTCGCTTGTCCAACTTGAAATTTTTACCATTGCCATGGGCAGATTGGATATATCTTGCTCACCGCCCCGTAACATAAATCAGATTAAATCCGAAACATACGCGACCTTACTTTCCTCGCTAATGAGAATACACATTTAGCACTTTTCTTTCTCCTCAAAGATGGCTGTAGCCAGTGGCTAACGGGAGTTCCGGCATTGTCATTTCTTTGATCTTATTTCACCAGCTCTTGCGTTTGCCCGTCTCTGCTTGCGTCTTTGCAGGATGGTCTTGCAGAGTCTATTATACCGTGTTATGTGGACATGTCCTGCCATCTCCTGATGCTTAATAGTGGCGAGGATAGATTCCTTTCAGCCCACGAGATTTTTTACCTTGTTCCGTACACAGACATTGGTTTTGTGCTACCAGTAGGAGATCTGGAAGAGCTTTCTCAAGCATTTGTTCTCGAGTGCCTGGGTCCTTTTCCCTGATTCAACCAGGAATGTCCAAGTCCCACAGCCGTAGAGGAGGCCGGATACGACCACGATTTGTAGACTGTGAACTTGTTATGAAAGCTGATGTTGCTTTATATCCTTTCCAATCTAGCCATCGCTGATGTGGGTTGGGGGTTTAGAAGGGAGAGAGAGAAAGAGGATGGGAAAGTGATAGGATGGAGAAAAATACATCGATTATATACAATTAGAATGTATTTTACTATCACAATGATGACCTAGTTTCTCTGTGACTTTTCTATCACCTCGGATTTTCGAAAATTGTTAGTACCCTGGTACCTGCTTCTCAGTTGTAACTGTGTTACAACTGCGCCACGTCGCCTACTGCACACCTTCACTGAGTCAGGAGAGTAGTGAGAGGGAGCAAAAGAAACAAGTTTCTAACTAGAAGTTGCAAATACTTTTAAAATTAGGGGGTAAAAAACACCCCCAAGTAAATAACACAGGGTTAAGGAGAGTGATAATTAAAAGAACAGGAGTTAAGAAGACAAGAGATAAAAGCTAACTGGGAAGCAAGAAACCGAAAGAGAGTTCCACAGGTGAGAAGTGTGATAGAAGAAACTGTCAGCATAGAACTTACTGTTACATCTAGCCATTTTAACTGTAAAATGATGCCACAAATATAGTACTGCGCTTAAGTTCATAAAGTCTAGGAACTATAGAGGAAAGCTCATTTGAATAATTACCATAAATGTATTCATAGAAAAGGCCCAGGAAAGCTACTTTACAGAGATGGGAAAGTGACTGAAGCCAGGATGCTAGGTCAGAACCAATAACATGGCATTCTTCTTTGGATTTTATCAAGAAGCTCTAAGTATATAACAGGAGCGACATATCAGATGTGGCAGCAATATCCAAAGCATGGCCAAATGTTAGACTTATAAATAAGTAAGATAGATTCTGGGGAGAAAAAATATCTATCACAACACAGTGAACCAAATTTTTTAGTAGCAGACATAGCAGTTGATTCAATATAATCTTTCAATTCGATTTCAGCGGAAAACGTTAGCCCGAGAAGGGGCAATGAGTTACTGATAGAAGGTAAAATCGCTAAGATGATTGATAGAATGCAGTTTCGATTTGGTGACGTTAAAAATTAACAAGCCATTCCTTACTCCTAGGGAGTTTTTTTCATTTATTTCTTATATTTCAAAATGATTTTCTGGTTTCCCGTGAAAGTTTGAATATAAATTGTCCGGTATCTGCGCCGCAACATTATCAACTCAATACTCTTTGATAATGTCTCTTGAGTCATTTTTGCCACTAAGACACAAGGCTTTACTGAGTGTGAAAGAATATAAAAAACGAGAAACATTATTAAGGGGAGAGAGAGAAAGAGAGAGAGAGAAAGAGAGAGAGAGAGAGGGCAACAATTAAGAATATAAAAAATAACTATTGACATTACATTCAAATTTTTGAAGATCAAAGTAAGAGGCTGGAAGAGAGTTCCAGAAGTTAAAAGTACAGAAGAAAATAAACCAATTTTTATAAAAGGATAAAGAAAATGAATCTTCAGACGAACTACATACATTAGTCTTCGCGTTTTTATCTTGCCGAGGACACACCATACTGCGCGCATAATAGCGAACCAAGCTCATTCCCTTTTTATCCCAGTTGTGTGATCAAAGTTCTACACGAGCATTTTCTTATCACGAATTGCCGCTCTGTGGAACCGACTCCAAAGAGGGTGTTTTCCCAATCACTACGATCTTCACATGTTCAAGTCTAGAATCAAGTTATCTTCCTCATATATCCGTCTAAACGATATCTCTTACTCTTTAGCCCTCTACTTTTAGTGGTTCTTGGGCCTTGTACAGGTTCAACATTACTGTAAAAAATATATATTTTATTCAACTTTTGATTTCATGAATGACCATCGACCAGTGTGTGGTCACGAGCCACTTATCCGAAATATGAATCTTACATTCTCGTCTACGATGTCTGAGATACAGCCCACTTACAGCTTAGACTTGGGTAGGTTTTTATATACCCCTGGGCGGTTACTACATACCAACCTTACACGTGGATGGTCGGCTCTGATAGTGAGTGCAATGCCTATTTTGTCATAATCTAGGGTGAGACACAGACTACACTACGATTCCTTTACAGGATTAAACTGTTTTTTGTTAATAGATATAAAAAAAAAATGAAGTAAATGCTTATTTCGTCATCGACTGGTGCTATGTAGTCACAAAGAGCTCACTAAATAACAAAAAAAAAAAAAGCCCAACAAAACACACATAATTTTAAAACATCCAACAGCAGCATACACTAAAATGGGTGGCACATGTAAGTAGAGGGCAAAATACTGATACTATCTAGATATTCGCTTTACGCACTACCTTAAACAAAAGTTTAGGAAGGAAATGTTTTTTACAGTAAGGTTCACCCTTTACAAAGCCTGGGAGCCACTCGAGGTTGAGGTTTACGTTAGGAGGCACACTATTTACATTATTCGGACTATTGTCCTCATCTTTGTCGCCAGGACACATGACACAGTGGAGGCGTTAGTTAGATCCAGTGACAAGACCCAAGGAGTGTGAGTTCAATACTCGGTTAAGGTGGTGGAGAACTTGAAGAGGGCAATTAACAGGAGATAACAGACAACTGACATCCATTAAACATGGCACGTGGAACTAGAATAGTCTACCCCAGTGAGCGAAATAAAGGGTTCTGTTCGATATTCCAACTACCTGAAGAAGGCCGGAGCGTGCAACCCCCCAAACGTACATAATACATAATACCTCATCTCAGAAATATAGACAGATACTAGAGGCTGATAGGAACACGGTTAACCCTCGCCTTGAACAGGTTAACATTATAGTGATCGGGGAAGCATCCTCTTGGGAGCATTGGTTCGCGGGAAGAAACTGTTTAAATGGAACTTGCTTCCCACCGAGGGAATACGGAGGAAATGTCTGTGGGTTGCTTCAATGTAAATGTCATGGCGTGTCTTTGTTGTGAAGTTTTCAATTAGCGGGACCAGGGAACGTAGTTCGTCCGAACACTTCCGTGGGAGTCACGATCGAGCAGCGGGAGGCGGACTCGGAGACGCTTCTGTTTGCTTCACGGAAACTGATTTACCATTTCATAGAAAACATATCTGTTCTCAAAGGAGATAGAAAACCTTCTTACTACAACGGACAGTCTGTCAAAAATGTCTTGGCATGTTCGAAAGACACCTATCAATTACCAGTAGCGACGCCTGTTAAACAAGATCCGTAGTCAGGGCGACCTTGACTACGCTTTTATTCGTCACTAAATTCAACACTAAATTAAAAAAAAAAAAAAAACTAAATAAAGGAAAGAAAAAAAGAAAAAAACTTTACTGTCTTCTTAGCTGCCCGTTGAGTATTTCACGCTTTGTTGATGCTGCTGCTGCTGATGCTAGCTTTCACTGTCCGCTTTTATTGATTGGGCGATAATTGAGAAAGAAATGTGACGTCAGGCAAAGATGATTTACGTCACCGATGAGAGATGAGATAATCTTTTCCCCTAAAGCACGAAGATAATAAAAGTTAGCGATCTTATATCGATCTAAATACTACTACTACTATTAATAATAATAATAATAAGAAGAAGAAGAAGAAGAAGAAGAAAGGGAGAGAAAGAATAAAAGGATATTAAAATTGAAACAGAAAAAGTGTAATAACTTAAAATTACTGTTATAATGATTGGATCCCTCAGCACAAAAAAGAACATGCCTGTTTACTAGAAATTAAAAAAAATGCACTCTCTATTACTGTTCTTTCATTCAAGTGAGTATTATCCATGTAAAGAAAGTATAGACATTGTACACATTAAGTATCACTAAACATCAGAATTCGTGCAAGTAAAACACATGTATTTATTATTTACTCTAGTTCTCGAATAATAACTCTGTAAGAGATTATACTAATCAGAAAGAAAAAGAAAATGATAATAATAATAACAACAATAATAATAAAAATAATGATATTAATAATAGCATTATCATTAGCAGTAAATATTATATAACCCAGATGTAATATTAGACGACAATGTCAAAGAAGAAGAGCTTTAACAGGTGATAAGAATCATAATAAAAGATTGATAAAAATATCAGCCTAAACTTGATAGTGGCGGTTCCAATAGTATCTTTATTATAATGCTGATGGTAACGATTATGAACGTGAATGTTAAACAACATTATTCGGTATAAAGACATTTTTATTTTATAAATTTATAATGCTAACGGGAAAAGTAAAATGCCAAAAATGATCCCGTTTTTTAGAAAAATGGAAATATTAATACCACTACCAAAAATTACTACTACTACTGCTACTACTGCTGCTAATAATAATAATAATAATTATTATTATTATGATAATAGCAGTAATGACAATAATAAAGAAGAAGAAGAACAAGAAGAAAGTGGAGTCAGAGAAGTTCTAAAAGAAAAGTGTAGGAGGAAAATCTCACTGAGAATCACGTTTGTGTGGTTAGGGTGGTGATGATGTTGCCGCTATGTAGTAAATAGTAGTAATCAGACAAGAAAGAAAATAGATTTAGTTTTAGATGATGATGATGATGGTGATGGTAAAAAAAGCGAAGGAACTGATAAAGAAGAAGAAGAAGAAGAAAAGACAAAAGATAGCAATGAAGACATGATGGTGATGATGATGATGATGATAAAGATATTAAAAAGGGGAAGAAATTGACACAGAGGATAAAAAAGTTAAAACTGAAGATAGCAAAGATGATGATGATGATGATGATGATGATGATGATGATGATATTGAAAAAGAAGGAATTGAAACAATAATAATAATCAGATGATGATGGTGGTGGTTATAGTGGCGGTGGTGGTGGTGATAATGATGAAAAAAGCAAAGGATTTAAACAAAATATAGGAATTAAAACAAAATATAGGAAAGAAGGTGATGATGATGATGATGATGATGATGATGTCGATGATGACGACGACGATGATGATGATGATGATGACGACGACGATGATGATATTGAAAGAGGAGAAATTGAAGCAGAATAATAATAATAATATCATTTCGATGATGATAAAGAAGAAAAAGAAAATGATGATGATGATGATGATGATAGAGAGGAGGAGGAGAAGGGAAAAAAAAGCGAAGAAATTAAAACGATAGCAAAGAAGAACACGAAATTCACAATAATAACCCAGGTAGTTCAGGATGAGAAAATTGCATTCTGGGAAAAATAAATAACCGCCATATCGATTTGGAATCGAATTATCTATAATTGTTTTTTTTTTATGTTTTTTCTTTTATTCTCTTTCATTTTTTATTTATTTATCTATTTTTTATTTATTTTTTGTTGCTCGATTCAACATCTCAGGAATAAAACGGAAAAACAGCATAAAAGAAAAGAGGCCATGATTTTTTGTTTTGTGTTCCGTTTAGTTTCTCGTCAAAATTCTTGTCATTTATTTTCTCAAAATAGAAAAACGACCAAATCCTCTAATCAAACAGACTCGAACGATGCAAGGACATAAAATCGAGACCTTGAGTGTCTGATTTTTTTTCTTTCAGATTAACTTTTCTTTTAAAACCTCTTTTATTTCACTATTATATGGATTCCGCTACTTCGACAGATACCATAATATTTTTAATTAAAGATGATATTACAGTTTAACTATTAAAATCAGTGTTTCTTTAATGAACATGTTTTGGTTTCAAAAACGATTCAGACCCAATTTTTCGCACACCAAAAACGCGCTAGATTATGGTAATGTAATTTGGACTGGAAATAATTACTTTCGTCTCTTATAATTAAGCGAATGTTTACAGAAATAGTCGAACATACTATAAATGTTGTATAGCTAATTTACATTATATTTATTCAAAAAGTGCACGAATATCGGACTGTTATCTGGAGTCCAAACTACTAAAAACATATCGACTTATTGCAACCAGTCCTCGACAAGGTCCTTAGCATAGCTACAGGCGAACTCAAGCTACCCTCCCTTCAGTCAGGACGCCATCTCATCCATCTCTGTGAGATATACAAAATACTGAATGGCCATTATAAAAATTGAGGGAATAATTTCTACACCTTCTCAAACAGGAGCATGCGTACTCACTCACACAGATTGATGAAGCATCCCTCGAGAAAGATTACTGTTATGGTCCAAGTTAGGACCAAGGAAGAACAACACGAACACAAGAATAGAAATAACGAAGGTATATTACCCGAAATAATAATACAAGATGTGGAAGGTGTTAGTATGACTGTCAGTCTGGTTTGGAGTGAACTACTATCGGCTCGATATTTACTTGACGACGAGGGAAAGATGTGGCATAAGGCCGAGTTTTTTACGTGGGTTTTCTGAGGCCATAGGCTCGGCCAAAAAATGCCCGTAGAAACTACAAAAACAAAATCGGGTAGGTCAACCTCACCGAACGAGACTCTGCCCTTCGGTGGCGTCCGGGTTCCTCTCTGCTCAAAGGCAGAAAGTTCGACCGTCAAGCCGAAACGGGTCGACTCGATTCGATATTTACTTGCCCCCCACGCACGAGGAAAAGATGTGTCACAAGGCCGAGTTTTACGTGCGTTTTCCGAGCCCGTAGGCTCGGCCAAAAAAATGTCCGTAGAAACTGTAAAAACAGAATCGGGTTGGTCAACCTCTCCGAACGTAGGTTTGCCTTTCGGCGGAGCCTCGTCCGGGTTCCTCTCTGCTCAGAGGCAGAGAGTTCGCCCGTCAAGCCGAAACGGCTCGCCTCGATTCGGTATCTAGCTATCCTCCCCCACGAGGGTCGCATGTGGCACAAGGCCGAGTTTAACGTGGGTTTCCCGAGCTCGTAGGCTTGGCCAAAAAATGCCCGTAGAACCCATATAAACGGGATCGGGTTGGTCAACTTTCTCGAACGAGAATCTGCCCTTCGGCTGAGCCTCGCCCGGGTTCTTCTCTGCTCAGAGGCAGACAGTTCGACTGTGAAGCTGAGAAGATCGGCTTGATTCGGTATCTAGCCCCTCCAAGTGGGTTGCATATGGCACAAGGCCAAATTTAACGTGGGTTTCCCGAGCTCGTAGGCTTGGCCAAAAAATGCCCGTAGAACCCGTATAAACGGGATCGGGTTGGTCAACTTTCTCGAACGAGACTCTGCCCTTCGGCGGAGCCTCGTCCGGGTTCTTCTCTGCTCAGAGGCAGAGAATTCGACCGTCAAGCCGAGAAGCTCGGCTCGATTCGACCCTCTCTCTTGAGAAGCGTAGTATACATAGTGTTAGGAAGAGTTCATTCTGTAGTTATAGGTAAGGACCCATGACAGTTACCAAGGTTACTAAATCTAACATTGCAATCAGTTCGATATACACGTGGAGACAATCATGAATGACGATTAGCCTCTAAGTTCCGTTCGCAGTTTTGTTTAACACAGAAACGTGACCAATACAGAGACCAAACAACAAGGAAATCAACAGACGAATACAAGCAACCAGTGCCGCTTTTGGTACCAAAAGAAGGCGATTGTGGGACTAGAGAGGTATCAAGCTTGTCACCAAGTGCAAGGTCTATAGAGTGGTTTGCATTTTAACATTGATGTACACCCTAGAATCTGAACCAGTATACCGCAGCGATATGAAGGCCATGACAAGTTTTCAGTACAGTTATTTGTACTGCATCATGCATGAATCGTCGAAAGACAATGCAGCCAACACCGAAATACTTGCAGAGATGCCAAGTGTAGAAGGCTAGCTAGCAACAGTGATACAACAATGGACTGGGCATATCTATCGTTTGGACGACTTTCGATTGCCAAAAATCGCTCTGTATGGCGAACTAAAGTGCGGGAAGCAAAAGAGAGGTGGGGTCAAATACTCCGCTACAAAGACCACATCAAAAGGGAACTTAAAGCGCTGGAGATCGATGTAAACAACTGTGAACAGCAAGCTGCTGACCGCACTGCATGGCGCTGAACACTTCATATTGGAATAACAACAATCGAAGGATGGAGGCTGGCTAGTTACCAGCGAGCGTCGGTCTGGTGTTTTAAACCGCCGTTTCTACATGAATCTCTTCGTGTCTTCGTGGAATACGAAGGACAATCGATGGTCGGACAGGTGAAACTCTTCACCTAGTGATGTTATGAACGCATTGATGGTGGCTATATTCAAGAATAAACTGAGGATCATACGCAAATGGCGCGAAGGACTATTGGCAAAATCAGTTCAAATTCGACTGGATTCATATAGTCACTTTACTTTTCAGCGATAATCGTATGGCAAACAGAAAGTGATTGTAAATATTTCAAACAAATATTAGAACAGCCTTTTTTTTAATTGGCAAAATGAAAATAGGATACATGATCACTTCAAGATCAAACTCAATATTAGAGGTTTATTCAATTATCTCACGAATCATGGCACTCAGATGCTCCTAGGTTTTATAAAGCTTACCTTTATCTGGGAGAAGACCATAAATGTAGAGCATCCATTGAGTATCAACCTTACTACGTGACATCAATATTAATCCATTACTTTATGACTCTAAACTATCATTCTAACCTTATTCTATCACTAAACTATCACTCTAACCTTAGTATAACTATCACTCTATCACTTTAAAATATCATTCTAACCTTATTCTATCACTCTAAACTATCACTCTAACCTTACTATAACTACCACTCTATCACCCTAAACTATCATTCTAACCTTATTCTATGACTCTAAACTATCACTCTAACCTTACTATAACTACCACTCTATCACTCTAAACTATCACTCTAACCTTACACTATCACTCTATCACTCTAAACTATCACTCTAACCTTACACTATCACTCTATCACTCTAAACTATCACTCTAACCTTACTATAACTATCTATCACTCTAAATTATCATTCTAACCGTTCTCTGTCACTCTATCACTCTAACCTTACTATAACTATCACTCTATCACTCTAAACTATCACTCTAACCTTACTCTAAGTATTACTCTATCACTCTCAACTATCGCTCTAACCTTACTCTATCACTCTAAACTATCACTCTAATCTTACTCTATCACTCTAAACTATCACTCTAACCTTACACTAACTATCACTCTAACTATCACTCTAACTATCACTCTAAATTATCACTCTAACCATCACTCTAAACTAACACTCTAACCTTACACTAACTATCATTCTAACTATCACTCTAACTATTACTGCAAATGCAGGAACACTGACCTATCAATTATTCAAGCGGTTAATCAAGCTAGCTAGTTACCTAGTCCTAGCTAGTTACTCTTAGTTGATACCTATATTTGAGGAAACGATTCTTCTGTTTTAAACATCGTTTCTTTCGTCTCCTGGCCTGATTAATCGAGAAAACTTCATAAAGAAAATGTGCACTCCAGCAGGATGTGGCAAATCTGAATATGAACATCCTGGCAATATGTAAAAAGACATTGAAAAAGAATGCAACTTATATCAGCGAATTTCACAGAATTATCAATAGAAGGGAAGAAAATGGGTAAAGTTTAACAAACGTATCCGAAAAAAAAAAAAGGTTTGTGAAAAGGACGGTTTTTCTGTAGATCCAGACTGCATATTCCATCTTTTCACGGTACGTTTCTTAAACTTTGCTAAATTATTCTTCTAAATATAAAATCTAATAAATAAATAATGTTTAACATTTTTGTTGTCATTTCTCTAGAAAAAAATGTATGGATTCAGATGTTTTCAACCCCAATTTTGTCTTATAGTTCACAAACATTTTTATAAATTTATGTATTAAAATGTTTTAACAGTTATTTCCATATAATAGGGTAAATAAAAATATATTGCCTTGTAGTTGGCCCACCTATTTTTATAATCATGTAAACCGTTATATAGCATACCTATCAACACTAATGGATATGTCCCAATCCTTAAAAATACGTTAGACACTATTGTAAGTGTGTGTGTGGGGTGGTGGTGGTAATATGTTGTTTATGTATTCCACCACTAGCAGTGGTTTACCTACTTTACGCCGCTGGCGAGTATTTTATTTTGCTGATGTTATAAAGATTACCATTTTCATTTTCAACCTCTGTTTTGGTTTTTCTCATTCAGAGAACTTTTCTAGGTTACAATATAGATAAAAAATTGTTATTGTAAATAAACAACGTAATAAATAGTTTTACATTTTTGCTGTCAACTGTCAAGACTAAAGAAAATGTATAAATCCAGTTTCACATGTATGGGTCTTATTAACCATTTTCCTGTCCTGCGCATCATACATGAAGCAGAGGACTTGTGATTTTCACGTCCGTGCATCATATGTCGTGCACACGAGCCATGATTTTAAAATAGTTGTAAAACTAAGGTCGCTTAAGAAAAGTATCTACTACTGAGCAGAACGTCTGAAAAAAGGCCTAATCTAATATTTTCTGTATCATATATGACCACAGGACGCTTGACTGATAATGTAAGGTCTCAAATGAAAGACATCTATTTTTCCTCTTTGCATCACATGTGATGTACAGAGCGTAATGTAAATGATATGTACGTTTTTATGATATGAAGCACTATATATTAGCGCATTCTATTTGCCAAGTGAGTTGAGTTGCCTTGCTATAGTTATAAATCTGAAAACAAACATGAACGTCTGTATAGTAAACACGAGAATGCCAGGCAAAGGATTAAAATTCCAAAAATAGTTTTCTAAAACATTAAAATATTACCGAGGAAGTATACAGTAGTAGCAGTGTCAAGAGAAATATGGTACTTTTGGTATACCGTTTTTTCGGGCACGTTTGTTAAACTTTGTCGAAAAATGAACGAAGAGTTGGATTAATATTAGCTAAAGACAAGGAGAAGTGTGTTTTAAGCTACTGAAAACTATCAGGCATATTCCTCCTTTTGAACTGAAAGGGAAGTCATTCAATATGTTTATCATAATCAAGCTAGTAAACAACAAAGAAGAAATAGTTAAATTTTGTAGCATATCAGAAAATGCTAAACACTTGTTTAAATCACAAGAAATTATTACCATATTCAACCTAACAAGAAAGGGAACAAAATAATGAAATAGCCGCTAAGTATGAACTTAGAACACATAACGAACGCAGAGAAAAATGGGTTCGTTGGCGCTAAGTGAATGGCCAAGCAGGGCATTTTCTTCGTCGTCCAGGTGACATTAGAACAATTTCTGCAATATATATGTTCTCATATTCGCCGGTTGCACTTTTTGGTTTCATTCCAAGTATGAATGATTTAAAAACCCTTTCCTCTCCCTAATTTATAGACAGAAGGAACAAATGCACGCTGGGATTTCTTCCTAGCCAATAAAAATAGGCCAGTTCTCGGTTTCATCTGACTCAGTCCCGGTCTGTCTTGTCTTGAAGTCAGAACGCTATGTTTGCTTGTCCGAATTTGCTTTTGTGTGTCAACCCCAATTCCTAGTTTGTGAACTTTTTGCCATATTACTGTTGCTTTACTCTATCACTGTTAATTTGTCTTGCATATATTGTTTACTTACTTTATATTATTATTTTTTTCCCTGTTCTTTTTCTTGTTATTGCTTATCGCAAACTTTGTCAATTCTTTTTTTTTGTACAGTTCTGCATTTGACCAAGAGCCATTCACTACACAGCACCAAAAAAGTAAACAATTTTTGAATCATAAGTCGAGTATCAATTTATTATATAACGCGTCGACCAAACACATTGGTGTTTTTTTACTCCTGTTTGTTTAGACACAGTTTCGTCGTCCAGTACATAGCATTTGGGCAATTCAAATAGCAGGGTTGAACTATTAGGTTGGTGCAAAAATAATGTCGTTTTCTCACATATGTGAGAAAACGACATTATTTTTGCACCACCCTATTATCTTGCACCGAGGGGAAAGCAAACTCTTAATACAGAACTCTCCTAAAGAGATCTGGTTTTCGTCAGGCTTTCTTGCCATAGACACAATACTGCTCGATATGACTGCAGTACATCTGGTGACCCAACAACCATTTTTGTTTAATCATTTCAAACCAAACAAGATGATAATGCCACTAAGACATAAGGATTTTTTTTTTTTTGGTGGGGCGGGTGGGGTTGTGCGCAATGAGAAGACTTTCGTAAGGAGAAAGGACAATAAAAGTACCGGTTTCCGGAAGACATAAGACTGCGATTGACGTTGCATTTAAATTTTTGAAACATGTAGGTGACAGGGAAGCCCTTAATCGGAAGCGAATTCAACGAGCGAGAAGTGCGAGAAAAGAAACTACTAGAATAGGACTTACAGCTATAGTTTAAGACATTTTTATGTTTATACATTCTTTTTTATAGATACAGATATTTAAGTAAATTCTCTGTTTATAATAAACAGTATTAACGACATTTACTGGCTTGAATGTCCGAGAAATTTTTATAGAAAATATGCGTCCTCCGACAGGAATCGAACCTATATCCTACACGGAACTGTCATACGGAACGTAATCATGCTTGGGTGATCATGTCTCTTTTCGATTCAGGATTGACCAAGATTATTTACGCGTGATTGAAGGTAACGAACCCGACTGAAATTCGAACTCGGCTTTTCGATTTCTCATCTCGAGTCATTATCCATGATACCAGCCGGACATCTTACCTTACAACATCTGCTTTTCATAAGCTGTCATCTATGAACAGGCTCGACGTAGGTTAACTTAAGAACCGTTGTTTCAGTGTTATGACCGTAAGTAAATCTGTTTAATTATGTTATTAAAGCTGTATTGAAATATTTAAAAGAAAGGAAATAAATTAGTAAGTGTGGTGAATTTTTATTATTGCTGTAGAATACCTACGGACGATATCTGTTCATTTTATTTTTGTATCAGAAAGTGATTCCCAAAGAATTGTGGGGGTCACTCACATCAAAGCAGAAGATATTAGCCTCTTGTTCAGGAAGGCATAAACATACTTGTCATGAAATAAAATATGCAGAAATAACAGGAAAAAAAATCATGATAAATTGTTATGTCAATTTCATCGAATTCATTTATTTTTACGTGTACTGCTGTGTGTATTTTTGGTTGTAAATGTTTCGTGGTACATGTAATAAGTGGAAGAGGTTATTTCGTATTATTACACGCCAGGTTACAGAAAGAAGTTGGACACATGTTGACTGTCCGAGTACCCGTGACGGAGAAGTTAAATTTAACGTCTTTTTGTTTAGCAGGATGTCCGTATTTCCGGCAGAGATAGTTCTTGTTGCATGCTGGGAGTATTTTTATAATTTTTATTTTTATTAATTTATTTTATACAAAGTTTAAATTTTACTGTTTTGTTTTATTTTCTTTATAATTAATAATTATAATTAGAAACAATATTTTATTATTATTTATAATATTCATTATTATTATTATTATTATTATTATTATTATTATTATTATTATTATTATTATTATTTATTTATTTTTAGATATTTATAATGATAATCTCCCTACCGAATTAGTGGATTTTCTCTATAATTCAGAATTATTTCTTATTAAAACTTATATTTAGTGGGTACACGTGACTGCATAGACTGTGTAATTGAAGTGCACAGACTTGGGCATTCAAAGGTCTTACTCTTAATAAATAAATACATCTGCTACGACGCGCAGCTTGGGATGTATACAAATTAAAGAAAGCAGGAAGAGACATTTCACCTAGACAATAAATGTTGAGTAAAACCAACACAAAACTCATCATAGACCGCTAAACAAATGTATAATACACATATAAGATCAGTCATTAATTTTCAAAAGGAAAGACTTTACGAAGATTAAATAAATGACGAGTCTTTTGTTCATTGTCCGCAGACTAAAAATATATTGCAGGCTTGTCAAATAATATCTATAAATAGCGAAAGAGATTTATCTTTTGATCGCCGTGGTTGATAACAACGAAACATGAAAGTTACAGAATATAAACAAAAACGGCGTAGAGTAAAAAAGACAGAAAGTAAACGTAATTTTAGGGAATTTAAAAGGAAAATAAATATCTCATCTAAAAGATTGTTTGTCTCTCTAAACATGCAGATACATTATGTGTATTCAGTTGGATTTTAAAATATAGAAAAGAGCGGCAAACCTTGTTTGAAAAGAAGAAAGATTGGTAATGTTTGGGATATAAAAACTAGTATTTCTGTATAATAAGTATGAGTGTTTTTTTTAATTTACTAAATTTACTAAATTAAAATTTTTACGTCGGAATCTATCTTACACATTTATAAAATTGTCATTCGTCTATACTTTGAATATTGCTGTCAGATCTGATCTGGTGTTTCTGCTAAGTATTAAAGAGATTCTTGATAAAATACAAAGAAGAATCTGCAATCTTACTGGTCCTGACCTGGCATCTTGGCATCAGTCATTTTTCCAGTGTCGTAACGTAGCTCCACTGTGACTTTTTAATAAATATTTTCATGGTAATTTTTCTGAAGAATTCTGGTATCGGGACTATGAATTTAAGCGCAGTACTAGATTGGCGGCAAGGTCTTATCATTTTGCATTTGAATGACTAGATGTAAACATAAGTTACTTTTCAGCCGCCCCTCGTGAAGCTGGTTATGAAGAGTGCCCACTACAGTCTATACAATATAAGAAAAATAGAGAATAAGAAAGAAAACCAGAGCTACTCGAAGTTTTACCCTCAAATTGAAGGATTGTCAGGCCAGGTAAAATCTTTGTCTTACATAGTTCGTAGTCAGTCAGTTATGTGCCATGCGTGATACACACTTAGACGATCATGTATCTTTTGATACATGACTGACGAGGCAGATTTTTCCCCGCTTAGATTGCCATTTCTTTCTGCGGTAGACCAGTTACCATCCAAGGTTATAGAACCCAGTCTGTCCTGCTAATTATACTTCCATTATACGAAACAAAAAGACTGCGGAACAAGACATATCAGTTAGTTATGTGCCATGAATGACACAGGCTTAGACGATAATGTATCTTTCGATACATGACTGACGAGGCAGAGTTTTCCACGCAGTAGGTTGCCATTTTTTCTGCGGTAGACCAGTTGCCATCCAAGGCTATAGAACCCGGTCTGTCCTGCTATTTACCCATAGCTGGGGTGGCGGGAGAAGAAGAGAATTCAAATTTTTCCCAAGGGCATTAGCAATGTAATATATGCGACTGGAATTCGAACTCGGCTCTTCGATTTCTCAATCCGAGCCGCTATCCATTACTCCATCGAACTAACCTTAAATATGAAGAATTCGTTTTTTCTTACTGGAAGTGAATGTCATCTATTTTTTATATTAAATATTTTAGTGTGTAAGTATCTTTTCATAATTTGATCTCTTTTATTTAATAAAGAATATTATTTAATATGCAAACATCAATATCGTCAACTTCACCTTATATTATTTGCATATATATATATATATATATATATATATATATATATATATATATATATATATATATATGTGTGTGTGTGTGTGTGTGTGTGTGTGTGTGTGTGTGTATTGAGTTCTTTTACTAATTATATACTCGAAAAAATGGTCTCAATGTTACACTATAATCCAAGATGAAGACATTATATCAGGTTGGTGCATAAGTAATGTCCGACTTCAAAGTCTGTATTAAAAATAAATAAATCCATGATTATGAAAATATTTATTCGTTAAAATAACCTCATTTGTTTTCTAGAACATCATTTCATCTGTCAACTTGCTTATAAATGCCACCCCTATAAAATTCCTTAGGTTTCGAAGTAAAATATGACTAACGAATTTTCAACCCCGTCTACTGACGTCGTGGGTATGACGATAAACTACATCCGCGTCCTGGATAAGACGATAAACTACATCCGTGTCCTGGATAAGACGATAAACTACGTCCAACAGTAAGGCCTCTGGTCAGGAGGTTTTGAGGAGCATGGAACCACCTCTTAATTGCTGGTGTTCTCACATCAATCTTGACCCGGGGTGGTAGCACCTGTTAGGTTTCCAACTATGGGCAAATAGTTAACCCCCAAACTGGGGTCAAAACACTATTAAAGTGTGAAAATAGGTTCAATACCAGATATACATTTTTGAAAGAAAAAAATATTACCAGCAATAAAAAATGTCGGCATTGTGGCTGATATGCTGTAAACCAAACCAAACCAAACCAAACCATCCAAGTGATACTGTAGTCCTCAAAACAAGTGATAATCAGAAGAATCAAGGTCAGGAGAATATGGTAGATGATGCAATATTTCCCCACCAAGTTCTTCCAAAAGATTCTTAGTCAACCGACCTGTGTGAGGACGATCTTTATCGTAATGGATTATTTGCACCCTTTCTGTTCACTAAGAAAGGCCGCTTTTGGTTAAACCAGACTAGACGATGTCATCTTCCGCTTTTTGGACGAAGAGGTTGATCACAGTACAGATTAACTGTAATTGTTTGATTATCATTTAACAGTTCGTAATGGACAATTCCTTCAATATCCAACCAAACACTCAACAGGATCTTCTTTGGATGAAGTCTTCCTCTTGGTTGCTGAACTGATCTTCGCCCTCGACTGATCGACTGGAATGTGATGAGCGGCGTTTAACGTTATGGTAACGGGTTCACTTCTCATCACCTGTAATAAACCTACCTAGAAAGCCTACCTGAAGGTGTCGTGAAAGCAATGATTCACAATAAGGAACATGTTGTTGCAGATTCTCTTGAGACAGTTCGTGCGAGATCCATTTTCCAGTCACTGAAAGCTTTCTGATCCTTCTTAATTAGCGTAGCACCGTTGGACGGTCCAGGTTTTATATTGTTTTATAATCTGAAAGGGAAAGATATAAATTACTTATGGTGACATTCCTTGACTATAAAGAGAGACACAAATTTCATAAATACTGTCCACAACTTTCTTCTCAAAACTTGGTCATTACTTTTGTACCAACCTGATATATATGTATAATAAAATTCTGTCGAATTAATAAATAAAAAAAAAATCCATTCCTTTCTTTACAAAATTGTTTCGTTTACGTTATGATACGAAACTAATCAGATATGTAAATTTCGATAGTCGGACACAAATCCGTTTATAAAGATACTATTCAGACTTTGCTTGGCCATCGACGCTCTCCGTAGCCGAGAGCTGAAAGCACGTCAGATCTAATGAGGATTTCACCTAAGGGAACACAGGTTGGAATCCTGTCGAAGAGTGCATATTTTTTTTTTTAATAAGATTTCTCAAATATTCAGTCCGGTAGACGAAAGTAAATACTGTTTAAACGGAGCGTCTGATCAAATACGAGTATCCACTAAAAATTACACTAATAATAATAATAATAATAATATATATATATATATATATATATATATATATATATATATATATATAACCCTTTATGAAGTCGTCAAAAAAAAAACAAATGCTAGCGATTTAGGACAGTTTTTTTTTTATATACACAAAACCCTTTCAGAAAAAAATAAAGTAAAATAAATAAATAAATCTCCATAGACATTTAACCAAACTAGACGATATCATCTTCCGCTTTAAATTTTGACACCCCAACCTTACCCTGACTTGACATCTGTGAATGTAACTGAGACATTGATACAAATTATTAACACCTTACGCCCCTTTTTCTTTAAACAATGGCTCTAGCCGTTACCATAGAAATTTTGATTTCAATAATGAATATGCTTATAAAACACGTAGATTTCAGAAATAAGTTATTAAAAAAAAAAATTTGCTTGGATCAGAGCTTAGTATTTTAATTCAATTTAATTCAAATAATTATATTGAAGTTTTCGGCTCTTGTTTTGAAACATGAGAACTCTTATGTAGCGTTGGAATCATATTTTTAAACAAATAATTATATATATATATATATATATATATATATATATATATGGGGAGAGAGAGAGGGGGGAGAGAGAGAGGGGGAGAGAGAGAAAGAGAGAGAGATCCGCAACGGACGACGGGTCAGCAATAAAAGTGTGAAGTATTGTCAATCAGATGTAGATGGACCCCACCACATTTATTTAACTTTGATTAAGAATGACGTGGAAAAGGACAAGCAAAGACGCTGGAGGTCACCATCAAATGTGGCGGTCGCATGCAATTTATATTTGACGTAAAACAGCACATAGCAAAACTACAAGACAGGACGTAATGATTCAAAAAATAACATTTGAATTTATTTGTTTTGATGTACATACATATAAGCTAAAGGTTTGATAGAGTTACGTCTCTTAGATTTGTAAAATATTTGTACTGGAGCTCACGAAGTTGAATTGATTATTAAACTGTAGTTTTAGAAGAATAAAGTTCCTGTTGCATGTTACGAAATGTGAGTTGGAAAAGTTGGTAGAGTTCAGAGTTAAGAGTTTGTACTTGCGTGAATGTTGGTAATGTTCTTTCACCTCTGACCGCAAGGTCAAGACGGGAACACTTGAATATTACATCGTGGCAAGCAAGGAAGAAGACGAAAGAAAAAACGGAGAGAAAAGGCTTACTCGTGTTTTGTTTATATAAGGTGGTGTATCACGTGACAGGCTCCGACCATGTGCGCGTGAAAATATCATTCCTCGCTTGCAGGCGATCTGATTGACCGGAATTGACCAATCAGCGAGCTAGTTTTGAGGAGATTAACCAATAAATGCTTGTCGTATGATCTGTATGTATGTATGTGTGTGATAGTGATGATAATCACTATAGAGGGTGCGATGGATAAATTGTCGTCTAATTTACGCAAAAAGGAAAATAACACTAACATCTCATATTTTTACCAAAATTACACAAAAAATATCTTGAAATACTAAAGAGTAAATTTATTCAATAAAATCACCATTGGCTTCAACCACGGCCTTCAGAAAACTTCGTAATTTTCTGCAACTCTTCTGGACGGTCTCCTTGTTTAATTTGGTGAATGCTGCCATAATCCTAGCCTTTAGTTCATCTTTGGTGTTACAAAAAGTTTTGTTGGTGTCTAGCTCAACTGCGCCCCACATATAATAATCAAGGAGGTTTGAGTCTAGGGAGTTAGGTTTAAGGAGTGAAATGGTCGCAGAATTTGTCTGACAGCCATGACTGGGTTCTCTTGCTAGTGTGGCATTATGCAGAGTCGTCTTGACAGACATAGGATCTTCCAGCAGCCAACCTATTGACTCAGGGAAGCACTACCTCCTTAGGGCACTTGATGTAGGCCTCGTGTTCAGTCTGGGTAGCTCTGGGAAAATGAATGTAAGCATAACGTCGCTATCACTAGGGATCACTTCAAAAACCATGATGTTCACTGGATATTTCATCCAATTCTTTCCGTATCCTCTGCACTACCCTCAGATTGACACCCAAACACTCTGAGATATTTGTCTTGAAGCTTCCAGTGCGAATGCCAAGCAATATAGCATGCCTTTTTGAAATTTCTGATGGAGCGAATTGCATCACGGTGCCCTTTTTCTCACAGACGTTGCCCAACTGGCCCTACTATACTCTGAAGTCGACAAAATCAAAAACAAACAACGAGCATGCGCGAAATTAAAAATATAATATGGCAACGATTTATCCATCACACCCTGTACACTCACACAGACAGACAGACACACACGCGCACAGACACACACAGACACAGCGACACACACATATATATATATATATATTATTAATACAAATCTACAAAAGTATGAGAAACTATATTCGCTCGGAAAACCTTCGGTGTCTTGATTTGCAAATAAACAAGCCAATACCAAAGGGGGAAAAAGGTATAAAAAAGAAAGAACCAAGAACATGTACGTTAGCCGAAAATAATCGTCTGGCATACGAGTTCAAGGCTCAAAGAAAAAAACCCGATGCGAGTATCCAAAATAACTAAATAAAGTGCTCAATACAATGGGTAGAGCCGACCTTCCCTGACGATCCGCTTAGGTGAAACCTTGATAGGTTTGTTTGGTTCTCCAGGTCTAACTAACTAAATAACTAACTAACTATATATATATATATATATATATATATATATATATATATATATATATATATATATATATATATATGATGCTCATATTTGATGGTCAGCATCTAAATTTGGTATATTTCTTTGGTGGGAATTACCCGCCAGAAGTATTATAAGTAAAATGAATGTGGTCTATACTTTCATTTTACTTTACTATTTTTAGAACAATCTGTGACTCGTGTTTCTATCATTTAGATCGAAGGATTTAAAAAAAAACTTTTCCGTTGCTCTACTGTTTGTTCTGGCAAGATGCAACATTTTTACGGCTTATCAACAATTTGCAGGTAATTTAAATCTAAAACATAGACTGTAAGAATACCTTTTCTAGATAATAACGTTTTAATGATACAAGATTTACTGATTAACCCGTAGTTGGTTGGAAAAAAAGATGAATTCATACCCCACCTTCCCTAAGGATGTTTGCGCGTAAGTGAACATAATGAACCCAGCTGGAACTAGAACTCGGTTCTCCGATTAACAATTCTGTGCTATTATTGATTATACCAGCCACACATCTAAGCTTACATCACCTGGTATTCCCAAGCGGTCACCCATCTAAGTACCGACCATGTTTGATGTTGCTTAAGTTCAGTGATCGTATGGTGAACTGGTATTTCAATGTGAGGTGGTCGTAAGCCCATGAACTTGAGTTAATGTTCAAAATTAACTTCGTCAGATCGATACAGTTATGTGGATATTATTTAATTTTAGTACAAACTGTGATTTGTGTTTCAATCATTTAGAAAACAGGAATTTTTTAAATGTTTCCCGTTGCTCTACTGTTTGTTCTGGCAAGATGCAACATTTTTAATGGCTTATCAACCATTTGCAGGTTATTTAAAGCTAAAAAATAGACTCTAAGAATTCTTTTTTCCAGATAATAATGTTTTAATGATAAAGCCTTACTGATTAACCCATAGCTGGTGGGAAAAAGATGAATTAATCTGATTGTTTTTTTTTTGTGGTTAGTCAACCCTATGCAAGTTATTTAAAGTCATAAAATATTTTTAGAATGTAAGAATTTTTTTTCTTTTTTGGAGATAATAATGGTTTAGTGTTACAAGTCTTATGAATTAAGCCATAGCTAGTGGGAGAAGAGACAAATTCATACTTCCCCTAAGGATGTTTGCGCGTAAGCGAATATAACAAACCCGACTGGAACTAGAACTCGGTTCTCCGATTAATAATTATGTGCCATTATCCATTACACCAGCTGCACATCCATGCTTACATCGCCTGGTATTCTCAAACAGTCACTCCTTTGAGGTATGTTGCTTAACTTTGGTGATCATATGGGAACTGGTGTTTCAACATATATGGCCGCAAACCTCTTTTATTTTATCCTGATTAGATGTTATTAAATTATAATGATTCCATTTTTATGGTTGATAACCATCATGGTGTTTTTACACCGAAGAAAAAATACAAGCAGCAAATTTATAATTGGTAAATTTGATTTTATACCTATAAATGTACATACAAAACTGAAATATGAAAACCATGTAAGTGCAGAAGTGAGCTTCAAAGGATCTCAGTAGCTGACCCCAACATATAAACAAGAGGGTGGCCCAACTGAGCATAAGATGTGCACACACAGGAAAACCAGATGATAAGAAATTATATAAACACACTACCTGAATTAGCATCTCTCTCATCCACACAAGATGATCAATGTTCAAGGAAAGTTCCCCAAACCACACACTCTCATGCTAACATTAATTGATGAAATCCAGAAGTGAGTAGAAAATACTTTTATGTATTAAATATTTAGTAGTCCATTATTCTGATTGTTTTTTGTGGTTTGTCAAACCCTTGCAGGTTATTTAAAGCCAGAAAATATTTTTAGAATGTAAGAATTTTTTTCTTTTTTTGGAGATAATAATGGTTTAGTGATAGAAGTCTTACGAATTAATCTATAGCAAGTGGGAGAAGAGACAAATTAATAGCTTCCCTAAGGGTGTTTGGGCATAAATGAATATAATCAACCCATCTAGATCTGTAACTAGGTTCTCCGATTAACAAATGCCATTATCGATTATACCACCTGTAAAACGAAGCTTACATCACCTGGTATTCCCAAGCAGTCACCCATGTAGGTACCGACCATGCTCGATGTTGCTTAAGTTCGGTGATCGTACGGTGAACCGCTATTTCATCATATTAAACCTAGGAAAGTGACTCGTTGAGCCTTCTCAGGTTAACATTTCCAGTTGACATGAACTTGAAAGATTACCTTGAATCCATTGCTAGGTCAGCTATTAAGAAAGTTGGTTTACTGTGTCGAGCTAAACAATATTTCTCTCCACAATCTATTTGAAATATTTATAAGTCTACCATTCGTCCATGCTTAGAATATTGTCAGCACATTTGGTTCGGTGCTCCTGCTATATAGAAATTATTGATAAATTCCAAAGAAGAATCTGCAATGTTATTGTTCATGGCATCTCGGCTTCAGCCACTTTCCCACCACCGTAACGTAGCTTGCCTGTGTCTTCTCTATAAATATTTTCAGGGTAATTGTTCTGATAAGTTTTTTGCTATGTTATTCCCAAGCGGTCACCCATCTAGACACCGACCATGCTCGATGTTGCTTAAGTTCGGTGATCGTACGGTGGACCGGTATTTCAATGTGATGTGGTTGTAAGCCCAAGAACTCGAGTTATATTCGAAAATAACTTAGTCAGATCGATACACTCATGTGGATATTATGCATGGCTGCAGAAGCCGTTCAGAAATGTTTAAACTAGCAGACAGGTCTCATCATATTAACCCCCAGTAAAGTGACTAGTTGCGCTTTCTCAGGTTAACATTTCCGGCTGACATGAACTTGAAAGATTACCTTGAATCCATTACAAGTTCAGCTGTTAAGAAAGTTGGTTCACTGTGTCGTGCTAGACAACATTTCTCTCCACAATCTATTTTAAATATTTATAAGTCTACCATTCGTCCATGCTTAGAATATTGCTAACACATATGGTTCGGTGCTCTTGCTATGTATTTAGAAATTATTGATAAAATCCAATGAAGAATCGGTAATATTATTGGTACTGATATGGCATCTCGGCTTCAGTCACTTTCCCACCGATGTAAGGTTGCTTCTCTGCGTCTTTTCTATAAATACTTTCATTTGTTCGGATGAGTTCTTCACTAGGGTACCTAGATTTTATGAATTTAAGCGCAGTACTAGATCGGCAACAAGGTCTCATCAATTTACTGTTCAATCTGTTCGATGAAACCGTAAGTTCTATGCTAACAGTTTCTTCTCTCGCACTTTTTCTTCTGCAGCTCTCTCCCGGATTATTGCGTCCCAATCAACTTTCACCATAAAAAATTAATTGCAATGTAAATTGTCATCTTCTGTCTCATGAATTCCTATTCTTTTATTGTCCTCTCTTCTAAATAATTGTTTTTCAGATTCTTTCACACACAGTAACCACTTGCGTCTTAGTGGCTTTATCCCATTGCTTCAAGTGAAATTTAAAAAGATCTTTATACTACGGTTTTCTCAGATCAATGATTAAAAATGGCTTCAAGCGAACGAATTTCCTAGACCTTAAAGAAGGCAGTTCTTCATCAGACCTTACAGAATGGCGCTACAGAATCAAAAAGACCTTTACCAAATAAAACAAAAATCACTTGAATATTTCCAAGAATTGTACAACAAAAATGTATAGCACATAGAACATAGTAACTAGAAATCAAAATAATGATAAATTCAAAATATTGACCTTCCGCACTACCTTAAACAAAGTGTTAGGAAGGAAACTGCTGTCAGTACTAGAAAGAGCAATAACAGTTAATAGACTTGAGAAACTTATTTTCCTGAAAAAAACTGTTTTAAGAGAAAGATTTTACAAATTGCAACTACTAACTTCTCGGCCAATAAATGCTGAATGTTTCATCTATGGAAACGGTTAAACTCAACGTTACAATTTCTTTATATAATTCTAAACTTGGACATTATGTGTTCGTCTTGAAAGGCGACTGGATAGAACATATACAAATCTACTTAGTAAAATCCAGAACGTCAGTTGGAGATCCCATACAATGCTTAACACTATTTACGGAGAACTGAGACAAATCGCTCTTAAGCTCAAACAAAATCGATTACAGTTTGCTGGCCTCTGTCACCGAGCGGACAGGGAAATCGTCTCATACTTACTCCTATGGCATCCTTCTGGAAGCGTCTTCTCACAAAAATTGACTTTACCAGACGCCATAGCTCCGTACTCAGGGTTGGACATTGTGGATCTGAGGCAAGAAAAGGGATTGTCAATGGAGTTAAGGCCAGCCATAATGAGGTCGAAGGATAATGATGATGATAATGATGATGATATAATTATTTATTGAAAGGAGAAATGTTGTGGCTGAAAAAAAAAAACATTTAAAAAATGAAAATTTATCAATTTGTTTCGAAGCTTGTTAAATAGGACAACTGAGACAAACATTCAAACACTCGAAAGAAAGATGAAAGGAAGTGTCAATATGAATGCTGAAATGTTTTTTTATTTTAAATTTGAACGTTTGTTTACTTGTAGTTAAAATGACGAATTTATTAAACCAGTGGTTACCGGGAAGCAGTGTTTGCTCACCCATTGTTTGAATTAAGACGAACGGATTTACAGATGGACAAATTTTATTTTCAGTTTCTTTATGGCAAAATACATGCATGTATCAAGAAAGATACGTCATTCTGTGTATATATAAATTTAAACCGTCATTTTACAGTGTGTGTTTGTTTGTGTTTGTGTGTATGTGTGTGAAAATATCAGTTTTTTATACACGTAGAAGAAAAGTTGGAGTGATGCAATTATTTTTGCGTCTCGAATGTTTATAAGAAGAAATAAAAGAGAGAAAGAGTGAGAATGAAAGAGATAGACATACAGACAAACAGGGAAATGAAAACGTGGAAATAGAAAAGAAGAAAAATTAACGGAAGAGAAAGAGAGAGAGAGAGAGAGAGAGAGAGAGAGAGCGAGAGGGGGGGGGAAATGGAAAGCGTCAAAAAGTAATGGAAAAATGGAAAGAGAGAAAAAGAGAGGCAGATATTAATGTTTTGTGCTATGATATAATCATACACATACACTCGTGTATATATATATATATATATATATATATTTATAAACAGTGATGTGCAAAGGTAAGTGACCCCCGAAGATAATGTGTTTTAAAAATTGTCACGTTTTTCCAGATAATCAACAAATCTTAATATAACTATATATTCATTAAGAAAAAACCTTTATTAGATGAATTACAACCATTTCCAAAATTTTTACCAAGCTGGAATAAAAGTATTAATTAAAAATTAAAATGCAAAAAAGTAATTTTAGGTGAGACACTTGATGTGTGTACTTGACTGCTTTGTGATATCCAATCACGTATATGACAATAAAAAGAGTACTTGACTGCTTTGTAATAATTATATAATAATATATATATAAAAGTAAGTGAACGTCTGAGATAATATTTAAAAAATGTCACTTTTTTCCTAATGATCAACAAATCTTAATTAAACTATATATTCATTAAGAAAAACTTTTACTACCACTTTCAAAAACTCTATCAAGCGGGAATAAAAATATTAATCAAGAACTAAATATCAAGATGTGCAAATATAAGTGAACACGTGCATTTATATTCTGTCTTTTTGTTTCACATGATTGCCACTTCAAATATTTTTTGTGCACATCTAACAATCAAATTGGCATGTGTTCTTTTTTTGGTAAGCCGTGTATACTGTAGTTAAACTCATTATGCATGCAATAAGTATGCAGTTAGTGACTTAATTTAAAATACAAATATGACAAGATGAAAAGAAAAAAAACATGCACTCAATAATATCAACTTTAAACATGGCCATAATATCTTGACCGTGTTTTAAAAAAATGAAAACATTTTATAAAACATACATACAACAAACTATTTCTTATTTAACAGTTAAAATAGTTAATCCCTGAAAATGGCTAAATGTATAGCCGAAAGCGCTCGGACAAAAAGAACATTCGGACAGTTTTTATATAATTTATCGTCCGAAAAGAAAATAAATTATTAGATCGCAAGAGAAATTGTATAAAAAAATTAAATAAAATCACCTTGTCTGTCGTATTCAATGAAATGTGCATGGAAGAAGGATTGCTGTCTAAATACACACACACACACACACACACACACACACACACACACACACATATATAATTACTGGCTACTCGTTTTCGAGGATACCCGTCTATTCGGACGGCTAGCCAATCCCTATTGCAAACTCTTGTTCAACACCCACAGTGCCAACCTGTGGTTTATACCGCAATTATGCTGAGCAGACCTTAGTTACAGTTTCTGGGAGAGAGCGTGTAATCTAATGTGATCAACAATTCGAATCACGCCAACACACTCAAACCCTCGGTCACGATGACAGGTGTTCCGTCTACCCAATTTCACTCACAAGGCATGGGTCAATCCGGGGTATGGTTTTCAGGGACTTTCCAAAGGTGACGCACGCTGGGATCGCCACCTCTATACCGATAACGTTTGGAAGTCTCCTTCCTGAAAATTAACCGGGGTGAGATTCGAACTAGGGTCTCATGGTCAGAAAGTGAACGTTCTAACCACTTGTCCATATATATATATATACGTACATGTGAATGCGCGCGTGGTTTTGCGTGTATTTATGAGCGGATGTAAAGGAATCAGTTTTAATATGACGACATAAAATGTACTACCGATAATCGATTTTTATTTTATTTTGAGCGATTTCCTGATGCATATAATCTGTTTCTTCTCTGTATTTGTACATATTTTCATGATTTCCTAAATGGTTCCTGCGAATATTGCACCGTTTCTTTCATTCATCGTCCAAGAACACCAACATTACCTTTTTTAAAGAATAATTTCTTTTCTAATTACTTAAAACCTGTTAGTCAAAAGGAGGCTAGGGCAGCCTCAGGTGTGACTTGCGTAATCAGGAAGCGCATATCCGGTAATCGCGATACATTTCAGAAACTGAATAAAATATTAAGGAATCGAAAAATATCGTTAGATAGAAAGAAAAAAGTACTGGACTCTTAATAAGGCTCGTATATGGAAATGAAAAGAGTACTTGACTGCTTTGTAATATCCAATTTCGTATATGACAGCAAAAAGAGTACTTGACTGTCGCGTATATGACATTGAAAAGAGTACTAGACTACTTTGTAATATTTAATATTGTAAGTGACTACGAAAAGAGTACTTGAGTGCTTTTTGATATCCAATCTCGTATATGACAACGAAAAGAGTACTTGAGTGCTTTGTAATATCCAATCTCGTATATGACAATGAAAAGCGTACTTGACAGCTTTGTAATATCCAATCTCGTATATAGGAATGAAAGGAGTACTTGATTGCTTTGTAATATCCAATCTCGTATATAACAATGAAAGGAGTACTTGACAGCTTTGTAATATCCAATCTCGTATATAACAATGAAAGGAGTACTTGACAGCTTTGTAATATCCAATCACGTATATAACAATGAAAGGAGTACTTGACAGCTTTGCAATATCCAATCGCGTATATGACAATTAAAAGCGTACTTGACTGCTTTGCAATATCTAATCTCGTATATGACAATGAAGAGCGTACTTGACAGCTTTGTAATATCCAATCGCTTATATGACAATAAAAAGAGTACTAGCCTGCTTTGTAATATCCAATCGCTTATATGACAATGAAAAGTCTACTTGACAGATTTGTAATATCGAATCTCGTATATAACAATAAAAGGTGTACAGGAATGGTTTGAAACATCCAATCTCATATATGACAATGAAAAGAGTACTTGACTGCTTTGTAATATCCAATGTCGCATATAACATTGAAAAAAGTACTTGACTGCTTTGTAATATCTAATCTAGTATATGACAATGATAAGAGTACTTGACTGCTTTGTAATATCCAATCGCGTATATGGCAATGAAAAGAGTACTTGACTGCTTTGCAATATCTAATATCGTATATGACAATGAAAAGCGTACTTGACTGCTATCATCTGGCACAAGGCCGGTTTAACGTGGGATCTCCGAGCCAGTGGGCTAGGCCAAAAATATGCCCTTTGAACCCGTATACACGGGTTCAGGATCGGTTTACCTCCCCGAAAGAGACTCCGCCCTTCTGCGTAGCCTCGATTGTGTCCCCCGCCCCCCGAAGGCAAAGAGTTCAACCGATCAGCCAGTCGCCCTGCTTCCTCTTGGGGCGCAGTATTTATTACATATGGAATAGACCATTATGGGTAAGGTCCCATAACACATACATACATACCTACATATATATATATATACATATATATATATATAATAATTATTTAAAAAAAAAATAAGATTCCATCGCGACATAGAATTATTGTTTCGAAACTGGTCAGCAGTATTCAAGTTTAATTTCAATATTAAACTTTAACTACTGGGTGACAGTCTCATCCTCAAGCGATGTTTGGAATAACTATGCTACGGAATCTTTTACTCATTTACAGTTTTGAAATGGGAGTGTGATCTAGGGTTTGTTTTTCATAATCATTTGTCACTACTTTGATGAAAATAGGGGTGTAGTAGTAATTTCTGTGTCAATCATATTTGAAAAAAAATATAATCTAGGCTATACTTTTGTATCGAGTACTGTTTTTTAAAAATAAATATAAAAAAGAAATTCCGATCATCAATCTAACAGTTCGTTCCTATTATATATATATATATATATATATATATATATATATATATATATATATATATATATATATAAAAGGCAGGATGTGATGTGTGTGTGTGTGTGTATGTGTAACAAATGCACGGCCGCAATTTTCGACGGATTTGCACCAGAATTTGCATGCACATGCTGTAAGTTAGCTGGAAGGCCAAGACCGAGTTTACATTTCCCAACTCCCATCGATAGTGGAAATAATCGATTTTTTTCATGCTTCTAAGGCAGTTTTCATGTAGTTTGCGGCCATTTTCTACTAGCCAGAGTGAGTGCCTATAGCTGGCTGCCACGAATAGGCAGGAAGATTCTATTGGCCAGCGTGAGAGCCAACAGCTGACTGACACGAATGTTAACTAGCATGCTAGCATGCAAAAATAAAATCGATAGCTGCATTCATCACAAGTGGGAAAAATTTAAATCTACATGGGACTTTACTCCAATTGGCTCATTCGCTTCCTTAAACTCAACGTTAATTCTGATTCCGCAGAACTGGGTTGATGTGAAAAAGTCTTTGTTGTTAACATTCTTTTTTCATTCGGTTTTTCCAGTTACGAGTCCTTTTTTAAAGCTGATCGTTTTGTGTTCATTTTGTTTAGTTCTTTTTTCGTAACAGATTTAATGTTTAGTATAGAGCTTAGAAAAAATTCGCAGTGTGAGTAGTAGGGCATGTAACAACATCAGCACGGCAAAGGGTACTCCTTTAAAGGCAAGGAAGGGCAAAAGTATTTTAAGTCAAGTGATAGCGATTGCTATATGAGTCGTACGATGTTTGAATCAAGCACGGGCAACGCCAGGGCATGCTGCTAGTATATATATATATGTAAAATGACAATTGGAAAAAAGATCATAGATTTTGCCGACGCGTTTCGTCTTCCGACTTTTTCAAGGCAAAAATGAAATCAAAATGTTTTTGTTGTTATAGTTACATTAAAAAAAAAATCCAAATTTAAAAAGATAACTATATTTAAATTTAAAAAGGTAACTGTAACAACAAGAACATTTCGATTCAATCTTTGCCTTGAAAAAGTCGGAAGACGAAACGCGTCGGCAAAATCTATGATCTTTTTTCCAATTGTCATTTTATTTATACCAATCTGTCTTGTCCACAGAGTTGATCTGGGAATTTAACTATATATATATATATATATATATATATATATATATATATATATATATATATAATTATTTATTTAAAAATATGATTCCAACTCGCTACATAAGAGGTCTCATGTTTCAAAACAAGAGCCGAAAACTACAAAATAATATTTGAATTAACTTGAGTAGCCTCTGTTCCATCTTCAAGCGAAATTTTTTTGGGAATGACTTATTTCTGAAATTTACGAGTTTTAATAGTATGGTCAGAATTGAAATAAAAAATTTCCATGGTAACATCAAGGGCGGATAGTTTAGAATCGGCAGGGGTGGAGTGTTAATAATTTGTATCAGTATAGAGTAACTTTCATAGATGCCGGGTCAGGGTAAGGTGGGGGTAGCTAAATTTACGACGGAGGAAGTTTTCGCATAGTCTGGCTTGAGCGTCTACGGAGATTTATTTATTTATTTTTATTTTATTATATCTCTTTATGAAAGGGATTTGTGTATATAAAAAGGCCGTAACGTTTGTTATTTGACGACTTCATAAAGGGTTATCATTTTTTGTAGGGTATTAAAACTATGTATATGGGCTATGGATTTTAAAATTTATTTTATTGTATGCGGGTTTATTTTATTTTATTTTATTTCTTATTTTTATTTTTATGTTAGTTATTCAGAGCGTAAGTTCGGTTGTGTCGGCAGAAAACCGTTAATTCTTGCCTGTTGTTTAATAGGTTTTTATTGTTTAGAAGCTTAATAATGTGTAGTTTCTCATGGAGGCACAAAGGGCATGGGTCATCCCAAGTTTTGCAAGTTCTAGTCCTGTTAATGATTTTCCATTTTACTTTAGGTGTCCTATTTTTTTCTTTCAGGTGCCAAAAATATTTAGATAGAGAGGTCTGATGTCTTAAGTTTATGTTGTTGAAGGAGCATTTATGCTGCCTCCATCTGGTTTTAAAGGCATTTTTCGTGGACCCAATGTATATCATATTATTGTTAGGGTTCTCCGTGGATGATATAGTGCATTGGTATACCACAGATTTGATGCAGCACTTATTTTCTAATGGGCAGTCTACCGGGTTTCTACAATCGCATAATTTTTCCCTATCATTATCTGATTTAAGTGTAGAGTTATTAAAATTATTCAGGTAAGGGGGGTTTGTTCAGGATTTTATTATTGTGTCTTCTTATTATACCTTCTAGATTTTGAGTGCAGCTGTAACTCAATTTTAGAGAACTATTGAATATATTACTAAGCCTACTTTTGGTGGGGAAGTGTTTATCGATTAGAGCTAAGAACTTCTGTCCTAGTTTAATACTAACCATTTGGTTGAACGGAGGTGTATACCAAATGATGTTTCTTTTCCTGTTTTTTTTTCTTTTGGTTATTGCAATTGTCCCTATATTTAATGTTAGCATTTTTATAACCACTACTTTTTAGGGCAGTGTTATAGAAGTCATTATGTTGGTGGAATGTTTCTTTGTTAGCGGAGTTACTGCTAATTCTATTTTCTATTGATGAGGGTATATGTTTAATTGTGGATGGAGGGTGGTTTGACTTCGGGTGTATATATAAGGGGCTAGCATTTGGTTTTCTATAAGGTTGGTACGTGTTGTTCGGTAAGTCTAGGGTTACTTCGAGGAAGTTTACCTTTTTCAATATATATATATATATATATATATATATATATATATATACACATATAGATAGATAGATAGATAGATAGATAGATAGATAGATTAAAGAACGTAAGAAAAACAACCCCATCTTGCAAATGATTAATTTTTTTGCCAACAAACGTATTATATATACATATGCGTTGTGGTTGGATTACAAGTTTATTCGATGAAATGGCCTTCAGTCGCAATAAAAGCTTCAGTACAAGACCGGAACCAATGCCACGAATGCATCACCTTGTTACGACTTGATATTTGGTATTGCTCGGGAAATGGCGGCTTCAGGGAAACAGTTGTAAATTGTGTACGTTTGTTAGTCTCTTGTTCAACAACGCTCCACTTATAATAGTCAATTGGAACTAGGCTCTGTGTAACGTGGTTGTTTACATTGGCTACCATCCAATCTGGGGTCATCACAGCTCTGGGAGTTGGTTAAGGATCCAACAGAATTACCTACAGCCTTCCATCTCATACAAGGTAGATCCAAGGTTTCACAACTGTCTCCAGCACCTCAGTGTAGCCGGCAGCATTCAACCGAAGACCCGAGTTGAAAGATGAGAGGTGGCATGATGCGCCCTTCATTAAACTTTGGTATGTATAACATGTAGTCATAATATTTTAGATGTTGTTTAAATAAAGACTTGGGTATTTTAAATCTTTATAAATATTTCAATAGTTAAACATTTTTTTTTTAGATATAGTTAATTTTTTTTTAAACAACATCTAAAATATTATTTCAGTTAGATTTACGTTAAAAAATATTCGAACACAGTGGCGTTCCATATCACGTGACGTCTGCATCTCGCGACGGACGCTACGTGTAAACAAACCTCTAAAAACAGTTATTTCTGAAAAAAGATCGAGGTCGATCTGAAATATCAAATATAAATAAATACTTTCCTAAAAAACATTATTATTTTTTTAATTTGCAACTTTTTAGTTGTTTTTTCTATATATACATATTAAAAAAGTATACGTGACTTCTCATTATGCTATATATATATATATATATATATATATATATATATATATATGTCAGACATGTCTAAAAGAGAATTTGCTGCCTAAATACACAAATGTTAAATATATATATATATATATATATATATATATTTCGCGCAAATAACTCTGAGTAACGCATGATTCTATATCTTTCTCTTCTAGCTATGGGCTAACTAATAGACTAGAATGAGCTTTCATGTCATCCAATCGAAGTGAAGGAAAATTTTGAATTCAAAATCGTGGATAAAGCGATAGTATACGACTCCTCTATCTCTTATGGCAATTCACGAGGAAAAGCAAACTGTAAATCTATGGTCGCTTACATCCTGAATGGACATTAAAAGAGACATGGATGTTCGTTCGGTAGTGGTGTGCCGTTCGCTTCCGGTTAGGAGTTAAGGAAAAAGTAACATTTTCATTTTTCATAATTTATCGGAATATTTTTGAGTACATTCGAGTGTTTGAACATCGATAAGGTACCTGTATACATGTTAACTGCATTATGTGCGTACAGACATGACGAGTGACTACTGTCCTATAGCGACTTAACAATGCTCAGATGTTCGAAGTTGATCAATCATCTACCCAAATACAAGCTGATCGATCGCCTTGTGATATTGGGAAACGAACTGAACTGAAACTGTACAGATCGATAAATGCTATGTTTTTTTTCTTTCTATGTTTAGGACTGTTGTACTGTGTTGTTCAACGACACGTAATCAGTAGTCAACTTTCCTACCGTCTGACATTTTACTCTATACTTTATTTCTCCTATAAACAACATAGGCAAATAGATAAAATCCTATTTGCCAATCCCATTACGCTTCCCTGAACCGAAGAGGTTTAATACCTTTCGTTGTTTTCGAACTTCTAAAACCTCTTTCCTCTCTCCCTTGAGGTTTATGTCCTGTTCTTTTTAATGGAAATCTTGGTTTCATCTAATCTCCTTCCGTGCCTGAGTCACTTTCGCTGTTATCCATAGGCTCGTTTTCTATTACATAATCTGAAGAACTCATCCTTCTTCTTCGTTAATATCTTTCATAGCAACATCTTCAATTCTGGACCGGAATTGGTTAGAATAGGCCTTTAGGTTTTTCGCTTTCTTTGATGTAATGGCTGTGTTATGTGCCCTTTGCATGATTGTTGTAACCTAGAAAGAGTTATTGAATGAGGAATAACCAACACGGAGGTTGGAAATGAAAAGGTAATCTGCATAACATCAACAAAATACAATACTCGCCAGCGCCGTAATATAGGTAAACCACTGCTAGCGGTGGACTACTTAGACAGCCTATTACCCCCCTTACATTAAGTCTAACGTATTTATGAGGATTGGGACATACCATTTAGTGTTCATAGTTACGGTATATAACAATGAGGAAGTTTGCTCTCTCAGTACTTGCTAAATTATCTTTTTTTTATACTACATCTTTCCCTTTTTCGAATAAGACATTGTTAATGGATAACTTATTTGTCTTCCCATTAATGCAGATGATCCTTACAAATTTGTCGCCAAAGTGGAATCGTCCTTTTAACCAAGCAGTAACCTTGGTAAGAAACTATCTATTAATCCCTACTTGAGGAAAATGCCTTCAATCCTATTTATTACTGTCTCTACCATTCTTTCTGCAATTCCATTAGAATGTAAATGATACTGTGGTGTTTCCTAAGGGAAGCAGCCAATCCGCCACAATCAGATGTAAATTTTCAGCAAAAAAATTCTGGTGAGTTTTCTAATAGCCAATGTTTTAGGGACCCCATTTCTAGAAAATATCACTTAATATTTGCTTCATTATAGTCATTTTTCTTTTTTGTTTAATTTTAGCCACTTCAGCCATCCAGAAAAACAGAGTCTAAAATTAGAAATAGTATCATGCCATTAATATGCGTATAATCCATATGAAAAAGAAAACATGTTTCCGTTTCTTTAGGCCGGGTATGTATTCCGCTTTGAGGAAGATTCTTTATTTCTGCATATTATGGGCATTTATGTATATGCCTTTCTGTAATATCGGAATAAAGTGTTGCTGCCAACATATATCGTCAGTTTAGCAAACACAAGCGATCCCATTACTGAATTAAGTAGATCACGTGACCATAGAAGAAATGTATATATGGGAATTATCTTGGCGTCTAATTGATCGCTATTTCTATTCTATCCTCTATTACTATACGGAACGCTATTCTCGATTCACTATACTATTTCTCTATTCGGATCACTATACGGATTACTATTCGAGCGTTTATTATCGGGCAAGTACTATTAGCACTAGTTCTATTCGAAGGCGTCTGACACCAGTATTGTTCTACAGCGTACTATACTTGTATCTGCGATTACAAAGTCTCTACTACAACGAGAATTACGAAAGTGACAACGAGTATTAGTTTGCATCACAAAACACTCTATATCGGGATAATAGCCCGGCCACCATGTCTCCAATTTTAATCTCCTCTGTGTACACAATTTACATTATTCGGACTATTGTCCTCATCTTTGTCGCCATACTTATTACAACGTTTCGGCCGTTGTACGCTCCGGCCTTCTTCAGGTGGTCGGAATGTCGAACAGAACCGAACCCTTTTTTTAGCTCACTGGGATAGACTTTTCTAGTTCCACGTGCCATTTTTTTAATGAATGTCAGTTATCAGTTATCTAGTGTATATTCCCCTTTCCAAAAAAATAAAGGGTTCAGTTCGAATAACCACCTGAAGAAGGCCTGAGCGTACAACGGCCGAAATGTTTTAATAAATGTGGCGACGAAGATGAGGACAATAGTCTGAATAATGTAAATAGTGTATATAATACCTCATCTCAGAAATATCGACAGATACTCCTCTGCGTTGTTTCTCCAAAATCTACATCATCAGGTACACTTTTTAAAATATCTTTTCTTACTGTTTCTGGTGGTAATATCACATCTCCTTGGCATATAACGCCACGTTCATTAATGCCTTATTTCTTCATAAGGTCATTTATCTTTGCGACAATTACTCCAAATGTTTCTTATTCTCTCAGCAATTTTGCTTAATATCGGATCATGTAGAATTTCTGTTGCCAATCTTTGTAGGGATAACATGTCTGTTTTTAATGCAATGTAATAATTCTTCATTCGGGATTTCCATTTTTTCTTTTGATTAAAGTGTATATTTGACTTTACTTGTATTCCCTTTTACGTACTCAATGACAAAATCATATGCCATTAATTTTATTACCCACCTTAGAATTCTGGTAGAAGTAACTTTTGGTACCTCTTTTCTTGAGTTAAAAATAAACTCTAGCTACTAGAGGTTTATGGTCCGACTTTAATAAGAAGTTCTTTCCTAATAAAAATTGTTGAGCTCTGTCTATTCTTCAGACAATGGTCGATGACTCTTTTAATATTTGAATAATGTATTTCTGCTGCCATCAATCTTTTGAAAGGTACATTATTGGATGGCTTTCTCGTGATAATATTGCTAACGCAGCTCGCTCAGTCATATCCCTAATTAACGTAGCCTCCATTTTGGGATCAAAGATTTTTACAATGAGTTTTTCTGCGAATATCTTTTTTTTTTAAATCTTCAAATGCTAAGTTTTATCTTTGAGTCTATTTGAACTCATTAATCTTTTTTACGTAGTTCATCAAATGGTTCTATTAAGTGGCTGTATTTTGATAGGTTTCTATTACAAAATTAATCAATCCTAAAAAGGATTCTAATTCTTTTTACTAGTAGGTATAGATACCGCTGAACTTTTCTTAATTAACTTTGGTTCTAGTGCAATACCATCTTTTGAAATCTGGTACCCTAAATATGCCAATGTGTTATTTTAAATTCACATTTGTCTGTGTTTATCCCAGCATTTTTAACTTGTTTAACACATCTTTTTTGTTGTTTTAATTCGTCCTTAGTGGTGTCACGGTGGAGTAACGGATAGCGGCTGGGATTGAGGAATCAGAGAGCTGAGTTCGAAATCCAGTCGAATCCATTGCATTCACTTACGTGCTAATACGGTAGCTATGAGTAAATAGCAGGACAGACCGGATTCTATAGCCTTTGATCTCAACTGGTCTTCCACAAAAAGAAATGGCAACCTATTGCGGAAAAAAATCTGCCTCTGTCAGTCATGTATCAAAAGATGCATGATCGCCTACGCGTGTATCACTCATGGCATATAATCGACTGGTGTCGCTAAGGTAAATATCATATTCGTCAGTTAACATGTTGTTCGTTTTTCTCTGAAAAATGACATTTGCCATTTCACTCCATCTTTATAATCATATGTGGTTGTTTATTACGGCAATTTCCTTGAATGTATTCCCAATCTGTGTTTGATTACAAGCAGATGTTAAATTTGTAGATTGCGGATTCGGGACTAGGAAACGAATCCGAGCATATTTTATGATTTACGCTTATTTTAAAATATCCACATATTCTTAAGTCTCCATCTGATTTTCGCAAAACTAAAATGGAAGAAGCCCGTTTACTGCCACCTGGTGGTGCACGATTCAAAATTCCATCCTTTACCATTTTCTTTAACTTGGCAGCCACTGAAGCTATTAGGTTGGTGCAAAAATAATGACGTAATAATGTCGTTTTTTGACGTTTTTTGTAACGTCAAAAAACGACATTATTACGTCATTATTTTTGCACCAACCTAATAGAAGGTGAATAGGTAATTTACGGGATTCAAAATAGATTACTATTTTATTTTAATTGTATGCTCGCTTTATACCGCTTTAGCAAATCCGTTTTTACTTTTTCTGATTCTATAGTATTGATTAATTTCGATGAATCCGCCTTTAGTAAATCTATTCGTAGTAGTCTAGGAATTTATTAATTTCATATCGGTTACAGGTTTCAATTTCAGGTGACTTTTGATGTTGACGCTATTCAGAATTTCAGTACATCCATTGCTCAGGCTCTCACTGAAATAGTGGATTTCGCTTCTCGCTCCCGTCATGAATCTGATCAACATTCTTCATTACTTGATTTATTCCTTACCTCCTCTCCTTGCTCGTGTAGATTATCACAACTCTGTCCTCTTGGTAATTTGTAGTATCTGTTGATATTTCTTTTGAGTCGTCCATTAGAAATGAACCTCCTATTCACAAGACATTACTGTTACCAGCGCACTGATTGGGATTCATTTTGTGACTTTATTCGAGGCGCCCCTTAGATTGATATTCTTAACATTCCTTTCATTGAGTGTTGTGTCACAAAAGTTTCTTCTTGGGTTAAAGCCGGTATTGATGCTTTTGCACCTTCTCATAAATACCGAGTAAAACTCAATCGCCAGGCCATGACGATTTCTTTCAAGCCTAAAACAGACAATCGCCTGTAGGTGTTGACTTCAATTTCCACGTTTATATTTACATACGTTTTATTCTTGATATTGAGTAATTTAACCTATAAATATAGCCTTCTTAGAAAATATATTTTAACACACACACACACACACACACACACACACACATATATATATATATATATATATATATGTAAAGGTCAATTTTCAATCATCACTTATCAGAATTGTGTTAACGCCGAGGAAAAAGTGTATATTTATTTCTAAGCGAGTGTCCGAGTGGTTCGAACGTATGCTTTCTGACCATGAGACCCGGATACGAATTCCACCATGGTCGATTCGTCAGGGAGTTGACTTCTTGATAATATTATCTACTCAGCGCGCGGCAGTTTTCTGAAAGTGTCTGAAAACCCTATCCCACGTGTTACTCCAAGTATTGTAAGTGGAATTGAGTAGACTCAACAGTTCGGAAGGCATCGAGAGTTGTGTTAGCATGAAGGCACTAGTCATCGTGAGCGAAGATTTGAACACGCTCATCTTGTTATAAAACCAAATTGATCACGCCAGGTTATGCCTTCTCTCCGAGAAACTGTAATTAAATTCCACCCAGTATAGATACATTATAAAACCTCAAGTGGAAGTGGATTGAGTAGGCGTCAGTAATAGGTATATATATATATATATATATATATATATATATATATATATATATATATATATATGCACTGACAATCATAGCACCTGAATCTACGTATATTTCAAACTCTAGACTGTTAGAAGCATAACCACTCTAATGGCTATCCCCCGACTCCTACATTCTTTCTTGAAAATGCCTAAGTGAAAGAACTTGGAACATTACAAAGAATTTCGGTAAGTTCATTCCCACGCTTTCACCCGACAGAAAATGACTTATTCGACACCGGGAGAAATTTATCAAAAAAGCCTTAGCAGACAACCCGTGTCTGTTATATTATAAAACTAGCCTAGAAGCCGCCCTTCGGGCGTAATTTAGCCTAACTTCTGCAATGTGCTTTTAACCCTTCCGCCTTTTACCCTCAGCGTCCGTTTTACGTAAAAATTATGAGAATTTAAAAACAATAAAAAGTGTCTTATCTTTATTAGACGCTTTAATTCGACATAATTTTTCTTCGCATACGCAAACAATTTCCGTAGTTTGTTTGCATTTATTTTGCGCGCAATTTTTATTTTCTTTTTAAAATCACCATTCTTTATTATCACTTCACATAAAGTCACTCTTAAAAAACAATAGGGAAGCCGAACTATGTAATATTTAGAATAAGTCACAGTACGCGTGCTAGAAAAAAAGAAGAAAGAAAGAAAAACATATGCGCAACGTACCGTGCCCCGTTAAAGTTTTAATTACGATTTAATTAGTTACCAATTGCGACAAAAAAGCGAAATTAAATTTAAGCCTTTAATAAAGAATTGTTTTTTAATCGTTTTACTCTGTTCGTTATTTAAATTTAACTTAAAAGGAGTTATTTATTTAATTTTTAATCGCGTGTAACGAAAGTAGTTACTAGCTGTTACTACAGGTTGTTTATGACTCTCCGAGATCGAAAAAACAGACGGTATTATGTACACTGCGCTTTATTTATATAGAAGTCCTGTTTGAACGCAGGCTTGCTGACTAAATATAATGTTAAGTGGTATAAAATGACAATTGGAATAAAATCTTAGATTTTGCCGACGCGTTTCGTCTTCCGACTTTTTCAAGGCAAAAATGAAATCGAACTGTTTTTGTTGTTATAATTACATTAAAAAAATCCAAATTTAAAAAGATAGACACTTCTGTCTAAGCCTTTTTTTTTCTGATTAATGTAAATTACATTTATAGTAAGGTTTTTTTTTCCAATATCTGGGCCTTCGACCTTTTACCGTCAGCGTCCGTTGTACGTAAAAAATTATAAGAATTTAGAAATAATAAATGTGTTTTATCTTTATTCGACGCTTTAATTCGGCATAATCTTTCTCCGTATACGCAACCGATTTTCGTAGTTTTATATAAAGCTTATATATATATATATATATATATATAAGTATATATGTTATATATATAAGTATATATAACTTATATATATATATATATATATATATATATATATATATATATATACATATATATATATATATATATATATATATATATATGTTTTTATATACGTACTGTGACGTATTCGAAATATTACATAGTTCGGGTTCCCTAATGTCCTTTAATGGGACTTTATGTGAAGAGATCATATTGATCTGGGAATTTAACTATAATGTTAAGTATAAATGCTTGAGCGCATTTGGCGACTCTCATAGCTAATAAATAATAAATGTGTTTTATCTTTATTCGACGCTTTAATTCGGCATAATCTTTCTTCGTATACGCAACCGATTCTCGTAGTTTTATATAAAGCTTATATATATATATATATATATAAGTATATATGTTATATATATAAGTATATATAACTTATATATATATATATATATATATATATATATATATATATATATATACATACATATATATATATATATATATATATATATATATATATATATATATATATATATGTCTATATATGTTTTTATATACGTACTGTGACGTATTCGAAATATTACATAGTTCGGGTTCCCTAATGTCCTTTAATGGGACTTTATGTGAAGGGATCATATTGATCTGGGAATTTAACTATAATGTTAAGTATAAATGCTTGAGCGCATTTGGCGACTCTCATAGCTCAGTCATTAAAGGTTAGCCTCGTCGACCATTGTTGCGAAATCAAGAGTCACACGTATTTTTTCTTTAAGACTTCATAGCAGACGAAACAAATATATGATTTTATTTATTGTTTTATTTTCTATTAACTTATGTTTGAATTGTCTACACTAGAATGAATCTGAATTAAGTAGAAAGTTGCATATTAACAGAACACACACATCCGCAAATAGATATATAACATCTTACCACTGTTCACTGGTTGCTTTTGAGTATACATCAGTTCGATTGTACATACATGAAAGGCAACTTTGAGCTCAGCAAGGATATGTAGTTGAGATTCATAGGAATTGTTTTGTTTTTATATAAGCGATTTAGACCAGCGCTTTTAAAAATATGGATCGAGACCACAAATGCGGTTAAGAAGTGAAATGCTAGGGTCGCAAAAATTAAATTCAAACACCTGAATTTCAGTTTCTATCTTATTTCACAAACGCACAATACTTAACGTGATGCGCTATTCAGGCGCTGCTGTAATAAAACGCGCGTACGGCGCCGTTGCGACGAGTGCAGTAACAACGTGTGTATTGCCAGTGTAGTTGTTTAATATCGAGGGGGTTGTGAAAAATCTCGTCATGAAAAATGGAGTGAGGAATGAATGAGAAGCGCTGATTTAGATGATAAAAAATTAATATATTTTGATTTATTCTTGATTTATTCTTATTCGCGACCCCCAACCAGCTCGGCCTACGATCACCCCACCGGCCTACGATCACCCCACATTTTATTTGATTCTCGATCTTGTCGATGTGTACCGATAACTGGGAAAGGGCCTACTGCATGCTCACAAAGTCACACGATGAAAGACAGACGCCACGACGAGAAATAAATACAGGAACACTGTTTGCAATATTATATGTAGGATTTTTATTCAGAGCGTCGCCTGCTCGTTTTGAGATAGGTAAGTGAAATTTGGGACAACTTCTGCTATGTCAGCTCTTTCGCTGACCAATTCCCGCCCATCTACTCATCCAAACGTGATGGTTGGCAGTATGAGACGGCGGCTTCGGAACAGCATCATGGACACATCTGTCTCCTGCGTTAACCAGAAATATCTCCAATCCCAAACATGACTGTTAATATAGACCAACATCCGGATATAACCTATTTATTGGTACTAGAACCACAAACATTCACAGCTTTACTCCCCACTCCGCTTCAGTTAAAGTAGAGACCGCTTAGAAAACTAAAATTCAAAAGGAACCATCAGTTGGGCTATCAAACAAGGACTTGAGATTGACATCAAACCAACTTTCCCCATTTTATATGGGTGTCCATAGCATCATATTCGAATTATATTTCTCACGTTTTGTTGCTCTAGGTTTTATTCTAATCTTCAATGTGTCTTGTGTCTTCAGGCCGTAGGCTTTCATGGCTCTCCACATTTGCCTTTTCTCTGTAGCTGTTAGTAAGTATAGTTCAATTTTTTTCTATTTGGTTGGTGCAAAAATAATGACGTAATAATGTCGTTTTTTGACGTTAAAAATACGTCAAAAAACGACATTATTACGTCATTATTTTGCACCAACCTAATATATCTCCTGTTTTGCCAAGCTTTTCTACAAGTTCGTTAGGTAGGTTACCTGTTGATTTCCTTTGCCCCTCTTGCTTTCAGTAGGTCCTGTCAGTTTCAAATTTACCAAGCAATCTAGTGACCTTGTAATTTCAATTAGCTTTTTCTGATTCTGTTTTTAATTGTCCTTTTTATTTGCTTTTTCTCTAAAACTTAGTTATTGCTCACATACTCAGCCAATGGTATTCTCAATACTCTTTTGTAAAAGCATAATTCTGTATCCTCAAGTCACTTCGTTATCTGTGATAGAGATAGAACTATATTGTAATGAATGCTGGACAATCTGTCATAGTTTTATTTTTTAAAATTTAGGTTTCTGGTATCAGGCATTATATTTTGTGACTCTTCGAATGTGAATTGTGGGTAATTTTATAATAATAATAACATCAGTAATATAATACTTGTTATAGATAATATATACTATAGTCTAAAGTTTTGGTGTCACACTATAGATTTCATAATTGGTATGTTTCGGGCTTTCTTTGCTCTAATCAAATCCTACTCATCTAGGACGCTGAATCTAACCAGTAAATTAGATTAGGCAAAATTGTTATATGAAATGATGGGAGTGGGGGGTGCGAAAACAAACTGAAAAAAGGAAGATGTTAGTAAGACCCGTCCACCCCTCAATGAAAAACGACTGTACTGGTAATGAACGCGTCAGAACGAATGGAACGACGCCCGCATGAAGGTATGCAAATGAAAACGTGCATAATAAGATGGTGATCTTGTTCATCTTGATATTTTCCGTTAGTTGGTTAGTTACTAAGAGGAATTAATCACACAGCTTAGTATAATTCTTATGGAACTCTCCTGTCGTTCTTTTCATTCCCTCGGGCCATGAAGTTAATAATTTGCTTACGTAACCATCCTAATGCGTTTTAAGGGTCGACAGGTCGGTAGATTCTGAATATTTTGTCAGAATGTGCACCTTAAAATGTTTGTCGAAAATGCAGTCGTTAATAATAAAATGCTAGATAGGTTCCGTTGCTGTCACATTGTTGTGCCTGACATCATACCTCTGTCCAGTAAATCTTTTATTTGATCTTTCCGTTGTGTAATCCACATAAATCAAGTCATTTTTAGTACACTGAGCGGCGTATATTACACGAGAATCAGTACAATTATCAACCTCTGTAGAAATCGTGATATTACTGTTTAAATTCGTGATTAAATTAACTTGACTCATGTTGCACAACGCACAGGATTTTCCTCTTCTATGAGTGTTTTCCGAGGTACAACGATCCGAAACTCTAATGTTGTTTCGAGTATAGACGCTTTTATATAATAATAATAATAATAATAATAATAATAATAATAATATCAAGGTAGCGACATATGTGCACGGGAAGATATGCAAGAAGCACAAAATCGAAACCACTGAGAGATAGTATGAGCACCAACCAAATAACAACGTGACTATCCTCTGGGACATGCCAATTCAAACTGTCAGGGGAATAAAAGCCAACAGATCTGACATTATCATAAAAGACAAGAAATTCAAGAAGTGTATCCTTATTGACATGGCAGTGCTTTTCTGAGAGAAACACCTCCATGAAAATTATCGAGAAATTGTCCAAATGCAATGACCTGGAGATTGAGATTAACAGAATGTAGAGAATGAAGACTGAGACTGTACCAATAGTAATCGGAGCACTGGGCCTTGTGCGAAAAGGACTGGACAATTTTACTAACAGTATCCCAGGTAACATCAACATAAAAGTTGCCAAGAATATCTCCCTTACTTGGAACATCCCATATTCTAAGAAATGCGTTACCAATTAAATAACAATTCTCTTATAGAGCCTAATGACCATAGTTTGGACCAGGCTCTACAGGATAGAAAGCAGGAAACATAAAATACACTAATAATAATAATAATAATAATAAAAGGAATGCTGAGAGGACTTGCTGTCATTTATCCTTTTATCTTATTTATAACGGAAACTACCAATTACAAGTAACTCTGCTAGTACAAAGAAGAAGAGCTGAAACTGTCTATATCCAAATAGTATGTGAGGATCTTAAGAAAAGTCTCATAATAGACCTGCATATATCTCCTAACATGGAATTTTTGTCAAGGAATCAAGGGCACATGAATAAGCAACTGCTGATCAGACGTCACAATAATCACAAAGACAATTCAATTTCATCATGTTAGAAAACCATGAACTGTAAATCAATTAACTCCATATAATTCTTGCTTGGAATGTCTTCTTTGCCCTTTGACAAAGGCTAGCAATTACAATCTGATAAAAGCGTGTAAAGCCTAGGAAACGACTTTGATAAACTCAAGCTGCCACAGCTTATGCCAAGTCGCCAACACATCTTTATTCATTTAGCAATCGAAATTTTGTTTGGCTTCATTTCACCAGGCTGAAATTAAACAAGTCTTGATGCCGGCTTATTTTCTATGTTTCATTAGCTAACGATTTGAAACAGGCAAACGCAATGGGCAATTTTTACTTTCAAAAAAAAAAAAAAAAAAAAAAAAAGAACAAATCAAATTTTTGCTCTCGTCTTTATATCTGCAAGAGAAATACCAGTTTTGCGTCAGGTCACTAATCGAACAGATTCAATATTGATAAGCAGGATACTAACATTATATATACGTGCTCTTGTAACAATGAGATGATACGAGTAAAAAATATAAACATCACAGGATCAGGAGAGGAGAGGAAACGGGAACCAGCAAGAAAACAAGAATAAAAATGAAGAAAACCAAAAAAAGAATGGACCAAACATCAATGCTCAACGACTGAAGAATTAGCAAGAAAAATTCCCGACTTTAAGAAGATCACAATAAGCATCTTGTCACTACTAAAACGCTATTTCCATAGCAACTGTTTATACGAGCTACATTTTTTAGTTCCCCCAGTTCAGACCTTCATAAGTAAGACTCTCTATGCCACATATACAGGGTCGATATATCCCCATTACTTTTGCATTCCATTGGTATAGAAGAAGTTCCACTCAAAACGTTTCCTTTAGAAAAATTTCACTTTGTTAATCAGACTCCCGAGATGATGTTTTCCCAATCACCACGATCTTAACTTCTATGGAGTCAACCGTTATCTATCCTACATATCCTCATAATATTCACTTTCGACGTCTTTCTTTTACGCCTTTATAACTACCTTATTCAGTAATGTTACAAAATGCGAAGGCCAGGGTCAGATTGGTCAGCAATTGGCCGGAGTGATTCGTGGACGTGGTATTCTGACAGTGATGTATTGCCTTTGTCTTGGTTTTGGATAATGAAAAATGGAGCGAATTCAACAGAGAGCCGTGAGAATTTTGAAGCGTCGTTGCACTTCCTCCTCCCAGGTTCGACAGCCCGACTAAGACCACATGCTGCTGAGGTACGCAAAGCCAACGTGCAACATGTGTTCCCATGACATCATTCCTCCCGCTGCCTCTTAGAATCCAAGCTACCGCGACTCTCTCCTAATAAAAACAAATAAGAAAAAGAAATCGTCCTTTTCGTTCATGCCATCTTATGTAGTAGCATGAGATCCAGAGGTGACTCTCTACCTTGAGTCGTCGTTGGGTCTTGCATAGGGCGAACAACAGATTAAAAACTAAAAACAATATAGAATTAGAACCATAGAAGACGAAAATGGAATCTGCTTTACAGAACCAAACAACATCATTGAGAGTTGGCCAGAATGCTGCAGCGACTTATACAAAGGCAAACACAGTTACCCAAATTAAAGATGTAACTATCCTTTGGGACATGTCAATTCATACTGACAGGGGATTAACAGACAGCAGACCTGATATTATCATAAAAGACAAGAAATTCAATAAGCGTATCCTTATTGACATAGCAGTGCTATCTGAGAGAAACATCTCCATGAAAATTATCGAGAAATTGTCCAAATACAAGGACCTGGAGGTCGAGATTAACAGGATGTAGGAAACGAAGAGAGACTGTTCCAATAGTAATCGGAGCACTGGGCCTCGTGTGAAAAGGAATGGACAATTTTACTAACAGTGTCCCCGGTAACATCAACATAAAAGTTGCCCAGAAAATCGACCTACTAGGAACATCCCATATACTAAGAAATATGCTACCAATTAAATAACAATTCTCTTATAGAACCTAAGGACCATTGTTTGGACCCGGCTCTACAGGATAGAAAGCAGGAAATATTAAATGCAATAATAATAGTAATAACAATAATAACAATAATAATAATAATAATAATAATTTTTTTCTCTTAACCTAGGCATCCCATATCTCTGTCGGTGCGTGTATATGTACATGTTTGCTAACATCTCTCTCTCTCTCTCTCTATATATATATATATATATATATATATATATATATATATAGAATGTACATGTGTATGTATCCGCATTGACAGGGATCATATTATTTTTTTTTTCATGGCTACAGGTGTAATTTTCCTACAATGCTCTGCCCTTTGACTATCATCTCTTTGAGTGAAAATTTAAAAATATATCTTTTAGCGGCTAGTAGGTTGAGAGATGACCGGAAAAGTATAACTTTTATTCCCTTTCTCCTTCCTGAATTCTTTGATATTCCCCCCTACAAATCTGTAGTATAAGTCCAGCCTACCCCATAAAATTTGATAAGTATCTGTCGTTGGCGACGGAAAATTGAACATTTGTGGAAAGTCACATGTGCCATGCTCCGAAGTTGTAAGAAATGGTAAATGAAGCATCTTTGAATGATACTTTTCCTGTAGTTTTATATGATTCTAAATCCTTTTGACTCAAGTTAACTCTTTCCTTTTCAATTCACCTTTTTTTGCTTTTTTTTTTTTTTTTTAAAAGTCTATATACTAAATTCTAATTATCCCTTTTGGAGTGGTCACTCCGACTTATACTAAGTTAAAACTTAGTATTGTCTACCCCACTGACTACCCCACTGAATACCATACACTGTTATGAACTTTTTAACTTCGAGATATTAATAAACCCACAATCTCATTGTCTGGGCGTGCTCTTGGACCTTCTTCGAGACTCGTTCTAAAGCTGGTTACCTGAACATAATTACCCCTTGGCGATCAAGGTTAAAACGCAAATCTCTACCAATTTCAATGAATACGAATAATATCTCATACCGGATCGGCCGTCAACTGGAACAACAAGGGCCGCGTCCCTCAGAGAGGAACCAATCTGAGGACGAAAAGTATGTCACTGGAACAAACTCTTCCACACACGAAGAGACACTAGGTCACCAAACCCGGATTATTGTCAACCTTGGACCAAGTGACTCAATACCAAATCGACTAATAAAAAGTAAACGAACGAAATGGAGCCGCGAAGTGTATCGACAAGTCATGACATCCTTCTTCACTGCACTCGAAAGCCCAGCAAAGAACACCACCAATCAAATATACTAAATATAGAGAAGTATGGTGGGAAATGATATAAGACCTAACCTCAATCCAAACATGCTTGCCAATGTCCGTAGGGATATCATGCGAAACAACAGACTCTTAAAGGCAGAAATAGATAAGATAAAATTAGATATAAAATATATATTAAGTTAGAATTCCTTGAAAAACACGAAGCTGAAATCACCGAAGCGAAAAATGACGTCATCCAAGTACCCAGCAGAGTAACTTTCATACAATTGTCAGAGACCAGCTCCCGAAAATCCATATGACGAATTCCAACAAGCACATTGTGAAAACATACAATGCTGCCCTGGAAACACTGTTAACAGATAAACCACCGGGAAACATCACAGAAGTTAACAACGTCATATACGCAACAGCTCTAGCAGCGACTCGGAAGTTTGGGGTCAAGACAATAAATAAAATTAACAGACACAGAGAACCAGCTTGGAAAACCAAACTGATACGAGAAATAAAACAAATCAGATGTGAACTTTCTATATTAGATGAGCTCACCAAAAACCCTAATATTTCCACACGTAAATCCAAAAAGATCAAGCTCAATATAGCATTAAATCCCTAATTGATATTCCATCAATCAAGGAAATACTGAAACAGAAACTTCAGCTAAAGGCACAGAGAACAAACGATACGAAAAACGTTGTAGGTTCTATCGCCAAAATAAAATATTCCGAACAGATCTTAAGAAATTTTACATGGAAATTGGAAAAACACCTATACATGTCGAAAGGCCACCATCGACTGATAATGTACAGACATTTTGGGAAAATATTTGGAGCAGCCCAAAGGAATATAACCCAAATGCAGAATGGATACGGCGTGAAGAAGAACGACTGCTGGATACACCTCTGCAAGAATGGGGAAATATATCCACAGATGATGTTAGGCAAGCTCTAACGAAATCCCAAAAATGGAAATCCCCAGGAAATGACAAGTTGCCCAATTTCTGGCTGTATCATCTCTCATCTACCCATGGAATTCTTGCAAAAATATTATCAACGCTTGTAAATAATCCCAATAAAATCCCGGAATGGGTTACTGAAGGTATTACATACCTCATAACAAAAACAACTGAAACAGACAACCTGAAAAATTATAGACCGATAACATGTCTCTCCACAACGTATAAGTTGATCACGTCTGTACTGACGAACCGTAATTATTCCTTTTTCGAAACAAACAGCATTCTCCCGCTGGAACAGAAGGGATGCAGAAGAGGTTCATATGGCTGCAAAGATCAACTTATGATAAATAAAATGATCCTGGAAAATTGCAGGAGACGACGCAGAAATCTAAGTGCAGCGTGGATTGATTATCGTAAAGCCTTTGATAGTGTTCCACATTCTTGGATCCTTAAGACTTTGGAAATGTACAAAGTCTCCCCTGTCGTATTAAACTTCCTTAAGCACAGCATGGGAATGTGGAACACCAAACTATACCTTAGTCACACCGGGGGCACTGCCATATCCAAACGTCTGAATATCCGACGTGGAATCTTTCAAGGAGACTCTCTGTCACCCCTTCTGTTTTGTTTATCCTTAATCCCTCTTACACATGAACTGAAAAACAGTAGCTATGGTTACAAAATAAATAAGAAAATATTCAATCACCTACTCTACATGGATGATCTCAATCTCTTTGCCAAAGACGACAATGAGTTGAAAGGCCTCCTCAATATTGTAAAATACTTCAGTGACGACATAGGTATGGACTTCGGATTAGATAAATGTGCGAAAATAACATTCAAGAAAGGTAGAATTACAGAAACACCCTTAATAGATTTAGATTTTGTCACAAAGATTAGGGAATTGGAGCATGATGAAGCTTATAAGTACCTAGGAATTAGCGAAGGAGATGGCATACAACACCCCCAAATGAAGGAAAAAATAAGAAAAGAGTACTACAGGCCTGTACGTCTGGTACTAAATACTGAACTAAACTCAAAAAACAGAATATCAGCTATAAACACATTGGCTGTCCCTGTGGTGCAATACAGCTTTAATGTCCTTAACTGGGCCATAGCTGAAATTAAGCGAATGGACGCCAAAACGAGAAAGCTTCTCACTTGCTATCGCATGCATCATCCCAAAGCTGATGTTGATCGTCTGTATGTGCCTAGATCCGAAGGAGGCAGAGGATTAGTTCAACTAGATCTGTCCTACAAAACTACAACAATTGGCCTCCAAAGATACTTGGAAGCTACAGAAGACTGGATGATGGTATGCGTCAAGGAACACGAAAGTAGTAAGCGTCTTTACTCCGTAATGAAAGAAGCCATCAAATTCAAAATGGAGTTTCAAATGGGCGTAGAGATGCAACTACAGCACAATACACCGGCTGAAACCGCAAAATACCTAAAAAAGACAGCAAATACGAATGCAACCGACCAGATACAGAAGCGATGGCAAGATAAACCACTTCATGGCCTCTGCCCGTACCAAACAAGCTGATGTAGATAAAACCCGTACCCATTAGTGGCTACGCAGTGCAGGGTTGAAAGCGGAAACTGAAGGTTGTATCCTTGCTGCGCAGGACCAATACTTGCTAACTAGGAATTATCAAGCACATATACTAAAATATTGTGTCAGCCCAAAATGCAGATTCTGTGATAAATATCCAGAAACCATTGATCATCTTGTATCAGGTTGCACGATGTTGGCACCCACTGAATATAAAACCCGACATGACAAAGTGGACCAATATCTGCACTGGAAAATCTGCAACTTCTACGGGAAGGAAACTGAAAGAAACTGGTATGAACACCACCCAGACCCGGTTACGGAGATAGGATCTGTTACAATTCTATGGGATTACACAATACACACTGACAGAACAATCAAGGCCAACCGCCCAGATATTGTTATTAAAGACCAGAAACAAAAACGGTGCCTCCTTATTGATATGGCAGTCCCTGCTGACTGCAATGTATCTTTGAAGATATTCAAAAAGCTGTCATAATACGAGGACCTTGAAATAGAAATCTCGAAAATGTGGCATATGGGAACATCAACAATCTCTGTTGTAGTTGGAGCCCTAGAACTGGTTGGAAAAGATTGCAGTAGACTAATTGAAGGGATTCCTGGAAGTCCATGCCTCAAGGAGATACAAAAATTGTTCTGACAAGTACAGCCCACACTCTACGAAGGGCTTTATCTATGTAATTTTTTTTTTTTTTTTTGTCAGTGGAAAGTGTCATGATGCCATTTCTAACCTTAGGTCCCTGGGCGGGACCCGGAAAGAAATGTGTAAACGCCAGAAATCAAATCAAAAAAAAAAAATAATAATAATAATAAGGGAATGCTGAGAGGACTTGTCATTTGTCCTCTAGCGGAAATTACCAATTACAAATAACACTGCTAATACAAAGAAGAAGAACTGAAACTGTCCATATCGTAGTAGTATGTGAGGATCTTAAGAAAAGTGTCAGGGAAATAAAATTTTCGTCATCTGTCATAAAACGCTCCAGATAGGAAAATTTCGGTAAGTTCTTGATGTCGATGTCCCCAATTTATAGCAGCATCTCTTTGCGTATGTCACTATAAAGGAATTGCTGAACGGGTCGAAGATTACTTTAGCCTAATAAGCAAGGCCATGGTGAAAAGTCGCATGATGTCGAGGAGTATAACGTTAGGCGCTTGGAGATTGTCGTCGTGTACACTCAGGACCATCCAAGAAATGTCGCAACTTTGTGATCCATCTAATCAAGACGACGAAATGTTAAATGAAAAAATTCCTCTGAACAATACAATATATAGTAGCTTTGGTGATTAAAAAAAAATGCATAGATGCCAATAATCAGAAAATTTAAAATAATTTATTTTCACTTCCGAATGTTCGAACGTAGAGACATTTACGAAATTTAGACGCATATAAGCTCCCTTGCTTGCAACGCCATGATATTACGTTGAGTCACAAATAATTTTCATTTTGGTTTATATATTAGGTTGGTGCAAAAAATAATGACGTAATAATGTCGTTTTTTGACGTTAAAAAATATTTCAAAAAACGACATTATTACGTCATTATTTTTGCACCAACCTAATATTTTATTTCCCAAAAAATAAAATACAAGTACATATTCCATTCTATATTCGCCATTAATTGCAGCTATTTTATGTCTCCATTTTGATATGGCAATGGAACCAGAACAATGTTGTCATATGTGAAAACAATTGAAGTGACCAACATGTAATTTTGGAGACAAATGTAGAGAATAACTTGGACAGAGTATGTGAGAAACGAGGAAGTCTTAAGAAGAAAATGAACTAAACAATCTATTCGGTTGACTGATAAATGACTTCCGTTCATGTTTATCAAATCTTTTTTGTTTATCAACTTCCTGTATTGTGGTAATAAAATAAGCAGATCCCTCCCATCTCCCCTCTCGTTTATATCCATCCATCACTATAAAATAATTTTTTCAGCACTAAAGCTGAATGAGTCAAATAAAGCTTTATAACCTTCTACTAAGAATTATTACTGTGTTACAGTCTTTCCAAGATGTGTGTCATCATGGCTCTCCACAATTTCCTGTAAAAGCAAAAAACACAAAACTGATTGTGGCAAATATATTCCAATCACATAAAGAGTTTAACTGTAGATCTTATAGTAAATCAATGACTTTAATAGATTTTCTATATGAAGAGAATTATTGATGAATGAGTGGGCAGCAGAACAAATTAACTTCTTTTATGTCACAAGTCTGTGGTAATAAAATTAGCACATCTCTCCCATCTCCCCTCTCGCTTGTAACCATCCATCAGAATAAAATAAACGTTTTTAAGAACTAAAGCTGAATTAGTCAAATAAAGTTTCATAAGCTTCCACATGTAAACGACTAATTTCACCATTACTTACGCTATATTAGTCTAAAATATTTTGTAGCAAGGATTAAATAAGGAATATTTAAAGAAGAATAACAAAAATTCACTAATTTAGTATGTTTTTTTTGAAAAATCGCTGACAATTGAGTCATAAATAATTTTCGTCTCTGTTTATCAACTTTATTCTTTAAAAAATAACAATTGAATTTTATTCAATTACATATTCACCATTAATTGCAGTGACTTGTTGCCTCTTATCAGGCAGCCTTTTGATA
>OZ010596.1:28368482-28405982 GCA_963932145.1 Acanthosepion lycidas
TTAAAAAGAAAAATAATAATCCAGCGTGTCTGATGATCGCAAAAGCGTGAAACCCAGGATCATGAACCCATATCCATACAAATGAATGTATTAGATCTATCACTGATATTGGACACTAAATCATGCATAAAACAATATATATATATATATATATATATATATATATATATATATATATATATATATGTAAAAACTTAAATGTCTGAACTGGTGGAACTAAACAATCTACATTATCTGAACATTTGCTGTGGAAATAGTGATAGAGTAGAGAGAAGCTGATCTATAAATTTCTGAACAGGGGGAACGAAAAAATGTAGCTCATAAAAACATTTGCCAAAGACATAGCGAGAGAATAAAAAGAGGCTTAGCTGTAAATATCTGAACAGGGGAACTAAAGAGTGTATCTCAGCTAAACATTTGTCATGGAAATAGCGATATGGTAGAGAAAGGCTTACCTGTAACGGTTTAAACTCGTACAACTAAAGAATATAGCTCATCTGAACATTTGCCATGGAAATAGCGATAGAGTACCGAGAGGCTTAGCTGTAAGTGTCTGAACTGGGAGGAACTAAAGAATGTTCCTCATCTGAACATTTAACATGGAAATATTCTTCTTCGACTCTATACTTCTAACGTCTTCACTTAAACTCTGAAATTTCATTTTATGTTTTATGTTTTGTTACTTGTTTCTCCTCTCAATGGGAGTAGATAGGTTCGCCTATGGCCAAGTTCATACTCTTCTACATTATTTTGAACAAGTTTTATCATTTTTCTTCCGGTTTAGGATTGTGTTTCCGGTTCCCTTTCAGTTCCCGTAGTCTCTTGACTCTTAGTGGCATTATTGCCTTGCTTGGGGTGAATTGATTAAAGAAAAAAAAAAACTCTCTCCCCAATATGTCTTGCGTGTGTCAAATTCTCCAAAACCTCTTTCCTCATTATGCGTCCCTGAAATTTCAAATATTTCTTTCTGATTATTAGTGTACATGTCTTTTTTTTGTTTCAGTTTTTCCTAAAACTTCCTCGTTGCTGACATGCCACGTCCGTGCCAATCTCGAAGATTCTCTGAGGAACCATATTCCTATTGCCTCAAGTCACCTCGTAATCTGTAAATAAATTGTCCTACATTTACTATTGTATAGGAGGATTGACATTATATAGCAATTTAGTAGTTGGCACTTCGACATGATGTAATGGTTAGCACGCTTGTCTCGCTAGATAAGTTACGACTGAATAGTGAGTTCGATCCTTATTTAGTGTCATATACTATCGGCCTTGAGTCACATCTGAATTACATCGTTTTGGCTGTTCGACGTGGTGTAATGGTTAGCGCACTTGTCTCGCTAGATCAATTACGACTGAATAGTAAGTTCGAGCCTCACTGAACACGAGATACTTTCGGACTTGTCCATCATCTAAGCTACGCTTACAAAATACATACTAGTTTAGCACCCTGTCCTTCGTTTCTAACGAAAATTTTCTGTTTGTTAATACGTAGTTTATCTTTTGGTAATTTCTATCGCTCTTTCAATGTGCCTTGCAATTTCAGTGTTACGTTTTTGTTTTCCCAGATTTCTGTACTTCCTTGGTTTTGACATCTCCAATTCATATCTCACATCATTAAACTGTTTGTCCTACTGACAACAACAAATTATGTTCTTTAGTACCTCGTCTGGAGGTTACTACAGTTTCCATTCCGTGTTTGACGTCAACACGGTATTATCTACATATCTTATGTCACTAAGATTGTACCCACCATAATAAATTCTGGTAGGACTTCTAGTAAAGGTTTCGTTTTATAGGCTAAATAAATATAGTGAGAAAACGGGTCCTTGTCTTTTACATCTTTCTATTTGTGTGTACTTACATTTAGGTATTCATATGGAACTAGGGATGAAAATATCTCAAGCCCCGTCAGCCTTTTCCCTCTGGGAAAGCGTCATTTATTAACAATGGCGCTCTTCTGAAGGAGAGGTATTGCCTGAACTTGATCACATTATAGTTCATTTTAACCCCGAAGTAACGGCAGTTACCAAGCGTTATACACTTACTTGTCTTTAGCGTATATGCACGAAAACGTTCTACCACATTCATGTATAGGCCTCAACACATCTAACCTTGTGCCAGACAAGTTTAGGTTGAGTAATTACCTTACTACTAATCCTTTACGGATCATTCATTGAATGCGACGGAGAAGGGCAATCTTATAACTTTTTCTCAAGTTTTTCTCGTGTCCTTACAATTTTTCTTTGATGAGGACTAAGAGTTTTTTTAATCAAATTTACCCCAAGCAAGGCCACTAAGACACAAGGGGTTACTGTGTGTGAAAGAATTAGAAAACAGAAACATTATTAAAGAGCGAGAACAATAGAAGTGTATTCAGAAAATAGATAACGATTAATATTGGATTTAAATTTGGACGGAAAGCATGGAACTCCGGAAGGGAAGTCCATAAGCGAGAAATGCGTGAAAAGAAAGTGTTAGCATAGAATTTGCGGTTATATCTAGCAAATTCAACTGTAAATTGATAAGACCATGCTACCAATCTAGTACTGCGTTTAAATTCAAAAAGTCTAGTTACCATAGCGAATAGCTCATCTGAACAATTACCATGAAAGGCAACTTTATGGCGGTGGGAAATTGACTGAAGCCGAACTGCCAGATCAGGATCAATAATATTTCTGATTGTTCTTTGGATTTTATCAATGATTTCTAAATATATAGCAGGAGCACCGAACCATATGTGCTAGTAATATTCTAAGCATGAACGAATGGTATACTTATAAATATTTAAAATACAGTGCTGTTCGATAAAAGTGACTCACCTGATTTTCTTTACCAAATGTTCTCTTCTCCGATGAAACGAAAGTTCGGCTAAATTCGAAGGATAAGTGATCTAAAATCCGAAGAAGAAGCTTTGAAAACTCTTTGAATTTAGCAGTAAGTACTGTCAAGCATCCGTTCAGTATAATGTTCTGGGGATGCTTTTCTTTTCATAGAACTGGTTTCTTAAAACCTATTGAAAAGACCCTTATGAGCGAGCAGTAAAAAATAATTTTAGTATCTTGTCTGCTCCCTTCTGCTGAAAGGGTGCAAATCGACACCACCAAGCTCATTTTTATGCAAGATAATGCTCCCTGTCACAAATCAGAATTGATTAAGGAATACTTTGATGAGAAGCAGGTGAGTGTTATGACATGACCGCCCCAATCTCCTGACCCCCAACCCCATAGAAAACTTATGGAACATTATAAAGTACAGGCTCCCAAGAAAGTAGTTGAGCAACAAAGAGGATTTGATTGTGAATTTCATATCCGAATGGAATTCAATGCTTAGTGATGAGATTTGCCAGAACCTAATCAAGTCAATGCCAAAAAGGGTTGAAAAGTTTATTCAAAATAAAGGAGGACCCATAGATTATTAAATATTTCAAACTATATTACCTATTATAAATAAATTATATCTCTATTTTCTTTATTTAAAGCTGTTCGGTTATGTTTCTATTGATTACTAATTGCAGGAAATAAGTGAGTCACTTTTTTGCACAGAGTTTTTCCCTAAATCTCATTTATATCCAAAATGATAATTATCAATATAATACCTTAGGGTGAGTATTTTTTTTTTACTAGGTGGTCGGGAAGGTGTCTTTATATTGCTAAGATTAAAAATTAGTTTGACCCCAAAAACAATAGGCGAAAAAAAGTTTTAAGTAAAAAACATCAGGTGAGTCACTTTTATCGAACAGCACTGTAGATTGTAGAGAGAAAATTGTCTAATACGAGACAGTGAACCAACTTTTCTGAGAGCTGACCTAGCAGTGGATTCAATGTAGTCCTTCAACTTCATGTCAGCCGAAAATGTTAACCCGAGAAGGCGAAACGAGTCACTCTCCTGAATGTTAGCATCAGCCATGTTGGTGGAAGGCAGATTATGATTGAATTCACAAGCGCTTTCGGCATATTCATTTTACTTATTTTGTCAAGGGGTTCTTTGTTTGTATATTTTTCTGTGTTCATATTCTAAGCTGTATTATATAGGAGTAATATTACTTGTAAGCTGTATTATATAGGAGTAATATTAGTTGTAAGCTGTATTGTATAGGAGTAATATTACTTGTAAGCTGTATTGTATAGGAGTAGTGGTAATTCCATGTTGAAGTTCTTTCCGGCTTGTTTCAAACAAAGTAATATTGAGTATTAAATCGCTTCATAAAATGTCCGTTCATTATCTTTAAATGTCTATTACAAATAGATGTTTTTATAATAAGAATGTTATCTACAATGATTGTCCATTGGGAACGTGGAGTTGTGTATCAGTGTTTAATTACTTCCTTATCGAACAAAGATCACTCAAACAAGGTTGTCGTGTGGCCAAGGTATGCTTTCGAAGTTTTCTTTTCTTATTTCAAGAATTAATCTCGAGCGAGACATTGAAATTGATAAATTTCATTGGTGGTCTGAAGTGTAGATTTTATAGACGTGTTGTTATTGGTAATTATGAGGCTGGCAGGTTTTATTTTTCTAGAGTATATATTAAGATTTATAAGCTTGCTATGGTCGATGGATGAAATCTATTGTTTAATGAGCCGTCGCATAACGAATTCATTTTGTTTATATTGTTTGCAGTAGAAGATATATTTATTGTGTTATATTTTTTTAATACTGGTGTTATTTTTTTTTTTTTAGTTATAACCTTATTTGGTTATTCATAATGTAGTTGGGGAAATTGTTTCTAACTAATGTTTCTTTTATAAGTTTCAGTTCGTTGAAATGTTTTACGGCGAGAGGAGCTTACTTGTGCTCTATTTAGAGAGTTTTTTTTATCACTATTACTTTATATCGTTGTGAGCATTCAGTATTATAAGTAAGAATTCTTTAACGCTATTGTTCGCACAATAAAAGTTGCAAGGGTCACTCAAGTTACACTGCTGTTGAATCTTGTTATCTAATGGGCGTAAAATTGTATATTATGAGGACATGTGGGATATATATCGGTTGAACTTAACCTTGAAGATTGTAGTGGTTGAGGAAGCATCCTATCGGGAGTCTACTCCATAAGATAGCGGTCATAGACGCGAAGTGATTCGAATGGAATTTTCTTCTTACCAGTAGAATACAAAGGTATAGTTCGCTCCTGTGGATATGTCATGTTGGGTTTTAGCTGGGAAAGTCTGGACCGGTGGAAGTAGAGAATGGTGGTCGTCGGAATATTTTCCATGAAAATAGGGTAGCGATAGGATTCCAACGTTGTTTGTGGGGGAGGGGTTGTTAGGTGAAAAATAAGTCATCGCTTACAAGGCCGCGTAAACCTTTTTGAATTCTATAGAGACTGGAAAGTAAGGATTGGTCAACTCCAGCCCAGATATGGCGAAAATACGCCATTTTTGGTCTTATCTCACATTTGAAGATCTTTTAATTATATATGTTAGTTCAGATTAATTTCATTGTCTACGTTTTCTGTTATTATGAATCACTTCGTCTAACAATATTTAACCAATAACCTGTAGTTTTATATTTAATGAAATGTTTTTTCTGTACTGGTTCTTCGTTTTGTTTTGACTAACAAAAGAATAGAAGTAAAGAGGGTATGTTTCTCTACAATCCAGCAGCAGCAGCAGCCACAGCAGCAGCAACAGCAGCAGCAGCAGCTATTCCCGCCACAAAAGCACTTTTCATCAAAATGCTTAGAAATGTTTACAATACATAAACATCTCAGTGGACGATGATGAAAAAAGATCGGAGGCTGCGAATGGCAATTTTGGGAGTTGAAAAAGTTACGAGTGATGGATGAAGCACTGGCTTGTGAAAAGATGAAAAGAAAGAAATGAAATTGTTCACTGTATCTTTATTGTATTTTTTTTTTTCTTATTCTTTTATGTTTGCGTCTGTGTGTGTTTGAGTTGAACGTTATGAAATCTTCCATGGGATTGAAACCAGACACCAGCATATGCGGAGGAAGGAGTACGAATAAAACAAACAAACAAAGCTTCGTCTGATTTAAACAAGAAGACTGATGAACGTCAATGAGCATATTCCGATGGAATGTTTTCAACTTTAGTTGGTTTTACCCGAGAAGCGGATTACTGTAGTCATAGCAGTGATTGGAAGCTTGGCGGCTGCGAAACCCCAAGAATGGCGTCGACATTTTAAGCACTAGTGGCTGTAAGTTTACTATTAAGTTGGTGCAAAAATAATGACGTAATACTGTCGTTTTTTACGTATTTTTTAACGTCAAAAAACGACATTATTACGTCATTATTTTTGCACCAACCTAATATTAATATGTTTCAATGTCGTTATATTTATTAAATGTACACTGTATAGTGCATAACCAAGCGATTCAGAACGGCCAATATATGTGGCAACATCGGTTCTCGTCCACTCATCGAAGTTAAGCAATGTTGAGCCTGGTCAGTACTTTGATAGGCGATTGCTCTGAAATATAATTTGCTGTAAGCTTGGAAGTGTTCGCGTAGTGTAATGGATAATGGCTCAGAATGTGAAATTATGGAGCCAAGTTCGAATTCCACTCAGGTTCTTAGTATTCCCTTACGTGCAAATACCGATGGAAAAAGTATGAATCTAACTTTTTTTCTTTCCATTTATGGGTTAAACAGTATAACAGTATAATCATTATTAGCACCAAAAATATCCTGCAACTTAAAGAAAATAATGAAGCATTTTATCCATTATATTTAAAATGACAGATCTTACTCCAGAAGAACTTTTATTAATCAAAATAAGAACCATTAGATTGTACATATTTTTTCCAAAAGATACAAGTGTAGATATGCCATTAGCATAGAAGTTAAAAGTTAGGGAATCAATAAAATCTTTGAAAGGCATTTTGGGCAGTGATTGAATTGTCGAAAACGTTTCCTTGTGGGAAGTTCAAATGTTTGAAAAATTGGTAATTAGTTGGTGAATGGTCAGGAGAGTCAAGTGCATGATGAAGATTTCGTAGATCAATTCAATCAATTTATTCAGCATTTCTTGTGGAACACGTGGCCGAGTATTGTCGTGCAAGGGGATTGAACCTTTTCTGCTGACTACTGCTACACGCATACTCTGCAACTTATGATGCATTTGATCAATTTTTTGTCAATACTTTTTTTTGTGATGCCAGACACTTACTCGTTGTCAGTTTTGTGATGTCATCGAATGCTCGTTATCACGTTCGTAATGCTCGTTGTAGCCGAGACTCTGGAATCGCAGTTACTAGTAGCAACTCCTTCAAATAATATTCGCACTAGCAATACTTGTTCAAATAGTAACCACCGAATAGTAATCTGTAGAGCGGTCAGAGGAGGCACGGTGGAGTAATGGATAGCGGCTCGGACTGAGGAATCGGAGAGCCGAGTTTGAATTCCAGTCGAACCCATTGTTGACCATGTTTGCCGCAGTCTCTGAATATGGAATCCAGTGAAGTCCGTAATCTGTTCAATATCAGAGGTCGGCAGTGAAGATTCAAAGAAAGTAGCGGTTGTTAAGTAATTCTTTAAGTCTTCGATATCAGGTTGGCAGTGCAGATAATTTGGGAGAAAAAAAATGGCTGCCTTTATACACGTCGCATTGAATATTTTGAGCTTTCTGATTGGTTAACCCTTCTATTGGTGAACTATAAAATGAGTCAACTCATTTAGGCTAGCTCACTAGTACATACCCAAAAAACTGCAACACCCATGACATTCACTTACGTGCTAATACCCTTGGGAAAGGTATGAATCCTCTTCTTCTCCCTCCAACTATGGGTAAATGGCAGGACAAACCGGATTCTATGGCTTTGGATGGCAATTGGTCTACCGCAGAAAGAAATGGGAACCTACTACGGGAAAAATCTGCCTCGTCAGTCATGGATCGAACGATACATGATCGCCTAAGCCTGTATCATACATGGCACATAACTGACTGAGAGTGGTCAGTATAGAGAAATAGTATAGAGGATAGTATAGAGGATAGTATAGAGAATTGTGATCACTTAGACGCCACGCTAATTCCCATATATACCTTTCCTTTACGATCACGTGGTCTACTTATTAGAAATGGAATCACCTATGTTTGCTCACTGGTGATCTGTGTTCAAACTCCAGCGTCGTCACTTTATCCCTATACAACACAAAAAAATTACAGAAATTTGTAAGTGTTTTAACAAATGAAAAGCTGAAGTTACATTGGAATAGCAAAAGCTGTCTTTCAGAAACTAAACAAAGTATTACAATACAGGAACATTTCTTTAGATACAAAGAAAAGGGTGCTGAACTGCTACGTAATATCAATCGTCTTATATGATAATGAATGGCCATATTACCTTAGTGCTCTTACTGTTAAATATAATATAGTTGAAATAAAATTCATAAATGAAGTTTTTTATAGTTAGGTAAGGAATGTTAAATAATAGTTTTAAACTATTATTTTTTAGTGGCAGTGTATTTAGGCACAAATCTTCTGAAGTTGACCTTTGTTAAATAGTAGACAAAATCGAGATCTCGATTTTGATAGGCTGAGCCGAACGTGGGAATGTTAGAGAGATAGAAAGTTATTTCGTGAAGTTAAGTTTTCACACGTCGTACAGATTAGACATGGTTATTTCGCGTCTCGGGGAACTTTTTCCCCAGTAGTGGGGAAAGAGCGACCCCATTAGCTAGTTAAAAATGTACACGTCGACTTGTTAATAAAATAGGTAATCCCTTAATAATTTAAAATACCTTTTGCTGATGTTCTTATTTTACACCCGAACAAACCAACTAGTGATAACTCGGACGGAAGATGATGACAGAAAGAAGAAAGCAACATATGAGGGAATCAAGACCGTTGCCCAAGAGACCCCCCAGAACGAAGGGGCTATACAATATTTCCTTACCAAAAACATTTCGACACCCAACTAGGAGAAAACGGCCGAGGGAGAAGAATGCAAAATTTTGCCTCATTTTGGTGCCAACAATGAAGGGTGCAGAATGAAAGTTACAATACAACGTGGAAAAGTTCGGAGAAGGTTTTCGACGGAGAACTCAAAATAAAAAAGGAATAAGAAAAAATTTAGTCTAGACGTATTGGCCAGTCTGTAAGTACGATGATATTACTTTGTTCTACTGCCACACACACACACACACACACACACACACACGCACATAAACACCCACATACACACGCACAAATACACACACAGATCTAAGAAACAAACCAAAATAGGAAGTAATGATGAAAAAACAACACCCCCCCCCCAAAAAAAAAAGAAAATGTGGTAAAAGAAATATCGTCAGCATTTTTTGAGGGACAGACAATATTAAAAAAAAAAAAAACAGAAGGAAAACACGCGATCACCCGACCGGGAGAAGTCGGCCGAAAGAGAAGAACGCTACTTTTTTGTGGAATCGACCCCGTATACCCCCAGAAAGATAGGGGCATACAACATTACGATCACCGATGTTAAGCAACGTCAATACTGTTTAGTACCTTTATGGGTGGCACCTCGTAAAAATCAGGTGCTGTAGGCTTAGATGTGTGTATTGTATAATGGGTAACGGCTCGGAATTCTAAATCAGAGAGCCGTGTTCCAATTCCAGTTGTAACGTGTAAATACCCTTGGAAATGGTATGAATACACCTTTTCTCTCCCCACTTATGGGTTAATTAGTAGAACTTCTATTAGTAAATCATTATTAAATCCAAATATTCCTCAAAACATAAAAATATTTTCCGGCTTTAAATAACCTGCATAATTTTTATAAGCAGAAAAAAATAGAGCTATACAAGAATACTATAGACGCTTCCCTTTCAAAAACTAAAAAAAGAGTATTAGCAAACGAAAATTTCTTTAGACACAAAGAAAAGAGTGTTGAACTGCTATGTAATATCAATCGTCCTGTATGATAATGAATTCTGGATAATTTTCTGACAGATGAAGAAGAGACTTTAGCCAAAATAGATGTCGTTCTAAAGAAAGATGCCGTGAATACCATAAACGAAACATGTAACCGATGAGGAAGATTTAAAGAAAGAGGAATAAAAAATGAAACTTTTATTTAGAATCAGGAGACAGTTGAACTTTCTAGGACCCATAAAAATGGAAACAGGATTTGGAGAATTTGACAGTTACAGAACGTACTGAAAGCAATGGGTCAGAGGAAAACAGTAGTTTATCTATCTTGTGCTTGTGTAAATGTGAGGCGACAGTAGTTATAGCATCGTTTCTTAGAGGAAGCGTGAGCGAAATGGAAATAGAGATGACGAGTTCCAACTGGTTGGCCAACTACGCATCATATGGTGGACTGTCTTACTAAGGAATCTGGAATCGGCGAGACGTCTTCAATTTTCCATTCTTGCAACTGTGGTACCTAATGTCATTGCTCATTTTGTTTTGTTTTTATCTTATAGTAAAACCTAAACTAAAACAATCAATCAGTGTGAGTATTCCAGTCCTACTGGGTTCAAACCGTTCCCACAAAATTCGGGTCGTCATTATGGGAGGGTACCTATGTTGTATTGTATTGTTCTGTTTCAGGCTGTAAATTCGACTGCAAAATTTCAAACAAAATGTAGAGGTGAAACATATAAGAATTTAAAGAAAAGATTATGTGAATACAAAAGTTTTTTTTTTTTAAAATGCATCACTCTTTCGATTTAGATGGTGTGTTTTGGAATTAAAAGAGAAAGGACTTTATTAAGGCGAAAATAAACTAAAGTAGAAATCCGACACGATAAATTTACGTTTATATTTATAATAAGAGTCACCCTCTTCAAGGGACCAAACGAGGTATTAGGGTTACGATAACTGGTAGTTATATGGATAGGAGGGGAAGATAACGGTTGACTCTATATTTGAACAGGTTAAGATTGTAGTAATCGGAGGAACATTCTCTAAGAAGTCTATTCCATAGAGCAGGGGTTCGTGGGAAGAAGCTGTTTGAGTGAAACTTACTTCACGCTGATGGAATACGGAGGAAATGTCAGTGGTTTGTACTATGTAAGTGGCATGGCGGATCCTAGCCTTGAAGGTCAGACCCAAGAGATGCAGTTCGTCCGAGCACTTTCCATGGTAGTAGCGATCATACCATCCAGGATCTTACCATATATCTATTTTCCTCACAAAACCCTTGCTGATAAAAGGGCGGATAATGAAAAACAACTGCAATAAAAATACGAAAAATAAAAACAAATAAAATAGTAGAGCGATAGAAAGCTGAATTTCATCGTCTAAATTAAGCCTCAAGATTACACAGATATCAGCGTTTAAATTTAAATGTTGACCCTCTTTGTGCATTTTGTATTCATTACGGGAGGCTATCACATACGTTTCTGGGACACATGATGAGGAATTGGAGAATTTGACACTCACGAGATATATGGAGGTTTATCTTCCATAAATGATGTCACATTACAATCAATAAATAAGAAAAGAATAAATGAATAAAATTATCAGCAAATGTTGTTAAAATATTTGAATGATAACTGATAGAGAAAAGTATCGATGATACTGAAACAATAGTCAGAAAACAAAACAAAACAAACATTACTACTCGAAATGGTTTTCTTATAATTTCGAAAATTTTGTCCTCTTTCATAAAAAGAGAAATGTTGCGCTTAAATATAGAGAAGAATTATTCGTGCCAATGTATAAATAATTAAAAATATGAATGAAATGTTCTTAATATAATAATTCTTACAGAGAGATGCTTAATAAATTAAACTTACTAAGTAACAAGTAACTTAAAATGGAACAATCGATGTATACCTCGATTTATCGTAAAAGATAAACATGTCATAAAGGAAGAAACTGAGTAACTACCGACACCGAGGTTTGAACGTGACACACTGGACTTATGAATAAGTTTTCCGCCAAGTGTATAAATAGAGGTGTCAGGCTACTGACTGCAGTGATTATTGAGTGGAACTATCCAGTCGAATTAGTGTGAATTATTGTTCGTCGATGATTTCTGCTTTGATTTAGGATTTACCGGATGTTAAGCCGAGCCGCGCTACTAACTTTACTGAAATGGTCAATTATCTTTGGTTGATTTTTACTTCTTTGTTCTTGTTAAGTATTTATTTGCGATTTTAATAAAATACTTTTTTTTATCTTAATATTGAAGTCTTGAGTAATGCTTATTAACGGCCACTGTACGTCACAAAACCCTCTTTGTATATTTTGCATTTCTCTGCATGCCCCTATCGCCATATATGATAATAGTCGTTTGATAGTGAATGCTGGAAAATTTTCTCACAGATGAAGAAAAGATTTGGGGTAAAATAGAAGTGGTTCCAAAGAAGGATGCTGAGAATACCATAGACGAAACATGTGAACAACGAGGAAGATTTAAGGAAAGCGGTATAAAAAATATGGCGCTTTTATTTAGGATCAGGAGACACGTGATCTTTCCCTATAAGGAATCATTTAATATTCACGAACCGGGATGCCAGTACTGCTTTTGGTTGAAATCTTTATCTTGAAATAATTTTTCAGGAAAACAAGTTTTTTAAAGTCCAGTACCTATTATCACTTTTCCTAGTATTAATGAGGAGTTCAAACCTTTTGTTTAAAGTAATGTGGAACGTCAACAATTTGATAATGTAATTATTTTCTCTTCGAGTAACATGTGCCATCCAATGTGGTTGTTGCTGTTGATGGTAGTCCTCAAGTGGTGGGGTGCCAGATAATACGAGATAGTAGTGAGTTAACAGCTTTCGGGTCTCTCCCTTCGAATATTCCAGGCTGGTTTGAATTCTGGGCTTTCCTTCTAGGCTGGTTGCTACTAGTCTATCCTGCTATTTAACCCAAGCTGGGGAGGATGGATTCATAACTTTAACAAAGGGCATTAACAATTCGAACTCTGCTCTCTGATTCCATCATTCGAGCCGCAATCCACCGTGCTTCCATGATGAAATATACCTAACATCATCTATAAAACAATTATTTGTCCGTATAAATTCTTGAGACGAAACGCGTCTCTTACTATTGTTTTTATTTTGTCATTCTGTATCAGTCGGATATATAGGTTTGTGTATTGTATACCATAGATTTATATATCCTGTATATGGTAGGGACGCGTGTCCGAGTGTGTTACCCGTTCGCTTTCATCACCTTATATGGATATAAATTAAAAATTAATCGTTTTAAAAAATATCATTTTTCACTAAAACATGAGCGCATCAAAATATACATAACTTCAATGATTACGACAGATGTTCTCGATGGATACGAATACAGACAGGTCGGACAATAGAATAAAAGATTTTAGCTGTAAAACGATGACAGGAACATTCTCTGTAACTAACAAAAAAACAAAACAAAACAAAAGGACAAAAAAACAAAAAACAAAAGAAAATCAATGAACATTTGAAAAGACATCAGGTCAGTTGGTATATATATATATATATATATATATATATATGTGTGCATGTGTGTGTGTGTGTGTGTCTCTGTCTGTGTGTGTGAAAAGTGTGTGTATATAAATATAAATAAATATATATATATAATTATTTATATATTATATGCGCGGTACTTATTAGAAAGCGCTCAATATCAGAGATAGAGCTAACATATTTGGTTGGATTGAAACTCACATCAATCCAACCATATATATATATATATATATATATATATATATATATATATATATATATATATATATATATATATATATATATATATATAAGATTAATGCTCTGAGTTGAATGATACCCGGAAACACTTGTATTAAAAAGTGCTCAATACATGTGTAAAAAAACAAGAGTAAAAATAACATTTAGAGCTTTTAACTTTAAAAATCACGAGGTCAGTTGAATCTGCTACCTTGGTTTCAACCTTACGGTATCCTCATGGCCACCTAACGCTTTTTTTAAAAAAATTTTTAAAATAAAATAACGCTATTATTTTCAAAAATACATAGACTAACGCACAGCGTTAGGCGTGATGGAAAGGAAGGAGGAGGATGTGATGAAGAAGAAGAATAGGGAAGAAAGTGTACTATAAATGCATGGGGGGGGATTAAATAACACTTTTTTATCCAGCCTCATATGCACATAAAAGTTTTCTGACATGTAAACAAGGGTTTAAACTTCAGATTTTTGGTTTAAAAGGTTTTTTGGTTCTGGTATTGTCATAATCGTTAATTTTTCCTTTTGGGAGAGGTTCTAAATATGGTTGTGGTTGTCGCATGGTTTTGATTATTTTATAAATGTTTACACCTTATCAAATAATAACTGTTGTTTTTTCATTTTAAATTCTACACATGCTTAGCTACTTTGGTAGATTAACTAAGGTTTGCTAGCTTAAATAGCGAACTATAATTGGACTATCTAGGTTTAAAAGTACCTTCTGTACACTCTTATTTTGGCCATTAATATCTGTTACTTCTGCTTTATAAATTATATCTTCTTTTGTACACACACACACACACACACACACACACACACACATATATATATATATATATATATATATAATATATCATATCGTGGCCTGATGATTGCGTCTAGCATGAAACAGACTGTCGCCTCTAAGTGCTGACTTCTGTGTTCACACACACACACACACACACACACATATATATATATATATATATATATATATATATATATGGGGGTGCGGAGTATTTAAGCGGGGTATTTTCATTCAAACACGTTTGGTTAAATAATTTAACCAAACCTGCTTGTGTGAAAATATGCTGCCTAAATATACGCATTTTAATCTTCATGATTCAGTAGCTCATCACAACACCAACACTTTGAAATTCAAACGTCTAATGCTACCAAAAAATTAATCTGTAAACTTGAAAAGCTCACCACCAAAATAAATTGACATGGTATGTCTAAATTATTTAACCAAACCTTTTTGAATATATATATATATATATATATATATATATATATATATATATTAAGACTTTTTATGTTTTTACATTCTTTTTTATAGATATAAATATTTAAGTAAATGCTCTGTTTATAATAACCAGTATTAACGACATTTACCGGCCTGAATGTCATAGAAAATATTCGTCCTCCGACAGGAACCGAACCTATATCCTACACGGTACCATCATATAACCTGACGTGCTTTACCGATTTAGCCACAGAGGAGCGTATGGGTTGGTAAAGTCAATTTTACTGTTTTTAAACTTCAATTCTCCATGATTTTTTTCATACATTCATATCTACTCGATGCGTATCCAAATGCAAACAAATATAATATATATATATAATATAAAAAGCTCAAACACTAATATTCCAAAACAAAATTTCAAATTTTTTTATATCCAGAGTTATATATTCCGATGTCTTTTTGAATTAGTAGGTTTGATGAATTGGATCGTGATTACGATTCCAATGTAATAGATTATAGCCATGGAATATTAGTGTTTGAGCCTTTTATATTATATTCTTAATCTATCCTAGAAATTGAGTTCTACCTGGATTCTAGCCTTTTGGATATATATATATATATATATATATATATATATATATATATATATATATAATGACCACTAATATTATATATATATATATATATGTGTGTGTGTTTGTGTGTGTGTGCTTTAACGACGATTCCTTACAATATGTTGGGGAAACTTGCAGAAATTAAAAAAAACGCATCTATGAAGACAAAAAAGATTTTATTCACAGTGATTTATCAAATGCATTAGTCGTACATAGAAATAAGTACAACCCAAATTTCAATCTAAAGAATGTGACACTTAACCCTTTGAGCCCTGACCCCCGGTTTACCGGTGGTAGAGAAAAATGACGTAATGCTCAGCCACCGGTTTTACGGTGGATAAACACTTGTAAATATTTTCATATCTACCGTGAGGCATTACATACCAATTATTTTCGAATTTTGACTCAGGAGCCCAGACAGAAGGGATAGAATCGTTCAGGGTTAATAAAATGGTTAAGAAAAGGGAAAGTAATTTATTTAAACAGAAAAGTCTTCAGTGTCCTCTATAGAATATTACCAAAGTATAAATATGCGCTCAGCATTTTTAAATATATATATATTTTTTAATCATTTCACCCAAATCAACGTATAAGGGATTACTGGTTGTTAGAGAATATAGAGAAAAATAAACTATTAATGACACAGGGCCATAAAATACAAAAATTAAGAAGACAGATATATATATATATATATATATATAATATAACTACCCAACTGAAATTAAAATGCTAATGAAATAATGAATTGTAGCAAGGGAAAAATAACTGAGTCACCATATATATATATATATATATATATATATATATATATATATATATATATATATATATATATATATATATATATATATATATATATATTGAGAGAGAGAGAGAGAGAGAGAAAATTATTCCGTGATTCCTGTTTAAGATTGGGTTTCAATCCCAGTAACACATTTCGTCTTTTCTTTTTGCTGCGGGTGAAATTATTAATAAAAAAAGATTGTGGACATAGGAATCAACCATAAATGGTAACTGTCAGTTTCACTCTTCGAAGTTGAAGATAGTGTGAAGCTAAAACTCTACACGCAAAGCTTGATTCTGATGTCCGCATAATCTGTATGTATAAAGGTTATTTCTCACATATTGACCATACTGTCCATATAAATGTAATAAACTCTAACCAATATATATATGTATGTATATATATATATATATATATATATATATATATATATGCATACACACAGACATATATACATACACACACATCTATATATATATATACATACACACACATATATAAATATATACATACACACACATATATAAATACATGCATACACACACACATATATATATATACACATATATACATACACACACATATATATACATGCATACACACACACATATATATATATATATACATGCATACACACACGTGTATATATATATACATAGATGCATACACACACATATATGTATATATACACACATATATATATATACATACACACACATATATATATATATATATATATATATATATGGATACGCACATACACACACATATATATACATACACACACATATATATATATATTACATGAATCATTCATACAAAAGCAAATATAGAGGTTAATGATTTAAATGGCGAGAATACATCTTCGCAAACAATTTCAATAAGTTACACTAACCCCGAACCTGTATATGAATGATATGATCCCTGTTTATAAATTCCAGTTGCATAAGGTCTTTTTTAGTTTTTACAAGCTTTCGTCTGTTCCTACAGACATCCTCAGGTATAGAAATAGATTTGTTCTTGTTTTTACTTCTCAGTAATAAGAGGATAACGAAAATATAGATGTAATCCGAAAAAATGCTATGAGAAATGTGTTATTGTTTTGGAACGTGCGGTCGCAACGCTGAGTTTGAATTTTAAATTTTTACGGTTGTGCTTTTTGTACAAATATAGTAATAGGAGAATTCTTTTGTACTGGTAGGTTTTCCGCCAATGTGGCATGAACTATATTGTTCAATAATTACAGAAATGTCACACTTATTATCTGAAAGTTGCACGTTGGATCAGTTATTTTAATTTCGATTATAGGTGCTGTTCAACTTATAATTACATGAATCATTCATACAAAAACAAATATATTGCAAAAGGAACACCTCGAGATGCAAACTACGAATCAAGTAAGAAAATTTAAATAACTCGGTATTTTTTTTTACAGATGTCGGAAAATGTGTTACCGAAACCAGAACGCATGCTAGGATCGACAAAAAAAAAGTTGTCTTCCAAAAGCGAAGCAAAGTATTAAGATACCGAAAGATTTGATTGGAGACAGAGAGAAAAGATCACTGAACTGTTAACTAATATCAACCTTCCTATACGGCAGTGAATGATAGACAATCTCTTCATAGATGAAAAAGAAGCTTCCAAGAACGGTAATCTGGTTCTACAGAAAGAATGCTTAGAATACCATGAACTGAACGTGTAAATAACGAGGAAGTTGTAACGAAAATAGAAACAAAATGGTCGCTTATACTTAGAATCTGAAATGGAGTTAAAATTTCTGCTTTTCATAGAAACATACATGTACAAACATATATAATTTACACTGGATGTCGGAATAAAATATTCGCCGTCAAATGTACCACTTATTATCATTACTATAATCGTTTCTGTTTAAATAATAAATCATGAGAACCAACCAATAAAATAAGAAAAGAATACAAGTATAAAATTATCACCAAATATATATGAGAACATTGTCTTTTTTTATTGTTGTTATTGTTAAACATTGTTTTTATCATTGTTATTGTTAAACATTGTTTTTATTGTTGTTATTGTTATAAACAATAAAGAAACATTTAATCAATAGGAAAAAGTAAAAAACAAAACAAAAAACAAAATGACGTTACGACTCAAAAGTCTTTTTCTACAAATTTGGAAATATGTCCTTGTCCATAAAAATCTTACGCTAAAATATAAATAGAGTACAAATTATTCACATAAATTAATAAGTAGTTTAGTCAATACTATCTACTAAATGTCCTTTTCTAAAAGAAATACTTCTTCCACAAGCCAGCGTAAATTTAAAAAAATTAAAAAAAGAACATGGTTGGATTCAAAACCTTCTGTTATTTAAAATAATACATAAATTAATCTAAAACTAAAATAATATAAAAAATAACTACATTATAAAAATACAACAATAACAACATTTAATCACTTTTTCTAATGAGACATAAGACAAAGAAGAAATAAAAAAAAAGGTTACCAATTTAACGTTTTATTAAAGCTTTATTATTAGAGAATGAGATATGGAGAAAAAGAAGAAAGAAACTCAAGTATTTTTTACTTTTGTACTGTTTGTTTTTCATTGGCGAATTATGTTTCGCACGCATTCGATTCTTTAAACAAACATTAGTATTATTTGTGGTGTTCCGAATTCAATCAGAGACAAACTTTCAAGAAATTAACGGATTTCAAGTCTTCCTGAAAAAAAAAAAAAAAAAAAAATGAATATTGCATGAAAGTGTAAAAAAAATCTTTTTCTTCTATGTGGAATTCAGATGATAATGTATATGCTTAAGTAGTGTGCATTTTTGTGTTTTCGCATGTTTATTTGGGAACGTTTTTACATTACATACTAGATAAATATACGTCAGAATATTTCGTAATGGATTTAATAAAGGTTGGCGATATAATATAATGTTTAACCTGTGTTTAAAGTTGGTAATATTGTTACTAACAAGTTTTCGGATTAATCTCTTCGTAAAGAATTATATTTTTTTTAATAGGATATCATAAATAAAATTAAATTATAGCCAGTTTTATTCCTGCATATTACGAGAGAGTTTTAATGGTTGTCTAAACGTAAATCTTTTAAATCACGTGATGTTTCCTCGATATAAACTCTTTTATATTATAAACAATTCATTTGGTAAGTACGCTCATTTGAATAGGTGTTAAATTTATTTTCCTTTCGAATTATTATCTTGTCTTGGAAGTGGTAGGAAACATCCTAGTATTAAGGACAAGTAATTTATTTTCAAGTTTAGTAAAACGATTGTTAGCGAGAGTAGAATTATGAATTTGATTCACCGCATAGCCAAGGCGTACAACTTGAGCAAGTGCTTACCCCACAATCTGTTGGAAGCCAATAACCGAGTCACTGCCTGTCTCTTGTTCCTTTCTCAGCAGTGAAACCTACCCGTATTTAATAAAGTTCGTACCAGTGATGAAAAATGAGTTCTCTATGATACCCACAAGCGTGTTAGACACAGTTGCCACAAAATAACATTTACACCCACGGAAGATCCTGTTCTGTATGTTACAGTGGAACACACCTATTCTATAGTTAATAGACTCTCCCACCTATAATAAGTAGGAGTCGCTCAGTGGGTCAGTCAGTCGATACCGGACGACCTTTAGTCGGATACTAAGTATCAGCGACCGCAAATAGATTTACTCTGCGTCATTACCTATTATATCAAGTTCCTAACGTTTTGTACGTCGAGCCTATTTTGGGACCGACTTAGTACAAATAAAAGCCTCCACTGTGAAATCCACCCGACATAACTTGGCGACGAGCTATTCGAATTCATACGGTGGAAGAGAAAAAAAAAATTCACACTCCATAACAAACTTAGTCACGAGGATTCGAACTCATACGGAGGAAAAAATAGTTCGTATTCACTGTATGTGAATGAATTAAGCGACAAATGGCGCACTGAACTACGTCTAACGAGCTAAACCATCACTGGGGACTTGTACTCTCGGCAGTTGGAACTTGTGCAACAGTCACGGGAGCAGAAGGAGCCAGTAATGGTTATTCGCAAAGATGTACTCTTTCTCCATGACAATGCCAGGCCTCATACGGCGCGGTTAGCTTGGGATAACAGACGGTGACTTGACTGTGAGACACTGTGCCATATACCTTGCGCACCAGATTACCACTTCTTCCATTCGCGGGACAACCTCCTTCAAACCTACCGCCAGTGAATTGCGCAGCTGGAGGTACGTTGGCAAAATAATCTGGACGTCGATGAGGATTACTTTGAAAACTAAGAGTATGTCTAATTTGTTGTATAATTTTCCAATAACTAAAAAACGGTAAGGGCTTTTTGGTTATCGTGTATAAGGGATAGGAAGTTGTGATGTGTCATGATCAGTAGAAAACCCATTTATTTAAACTAGTCATGGGAAAACGTTTTTTTTTTTTTATTGGGGGTTGTATCATTGTCGACCCTGTGCAAAGTGGGCTGTATCGAAATGACAAGTTTCACAACGAAAGTGTAAATAAAAATCGTACATACGGGTTATGGTCCGGTTCCTTGTACCACAGTGATAGTCCAAGGTAGAACCAATAAAGAAGAACTCGAACACAGGTATAGAATAACAGAGATATATTACAAACAGGATAACATACAGAGAAGGAGAAGTGTTAGTATGAACAATCAGGTTTAGTAGAGAGAACAATTTAGTCTCGACCAGTATCACTATTCCAATGTCTTGCAGTAATTGTCTGAACGCGACTCTGTTTCGGACTGCCTCTTACTCGACTGACTGACTCCCTCGCTCTGAGTGACTGACGGACTCCTGACGGACTTCACTCCAGACTTCAGACTGAACGGTATTTAATCACCCCCTACGCCGTATAAACGGGTTCAGGGTCGGTTTACCTTCACGAAAGAGATTCCGCCCTTCGGCGTAGCCTCGTTTGGGCTCCTCCCCGCCCGAAGGCAGAGAGTTCAACCGATCAGCCGATCAGCCGGTCGCCAGACTTCGGACTGAACGGTACTTAGTCCCCACCACCACGAGGGAATCATGTGGAACAAGGCCGGTTTAACGTGGAATCTCCAACCCGTGGGCTCGGGCAAAAATATGCCCTTTGAACCCGTATAAACGGGTTCAGGTTCGGTCTACCACCCCGAAACAGACTCCTCCCTTCGACGTAGCCTAGTTCGAGTTCCCCCCAGCCCGAAGGCAGAAAGTTCAACAATCAGCCGATCAGCCGGTCGCCCGACTTCGGACTGAACAGTATTTAGTCACCCACCCACGAGGCGTTCATGTGGCTCAAGGCCGGTTTAACGTTGGATCTCCGAGCCAAAAATATGCCCTTTGAACCCGTATAAACAGGTTCAGGGTCGGTTTACCTCCCAGAAAGAGATTCCGCCCTACGGCGTAGACTTGTTCGGGTTCCTCCCCGCCCGAAGGGAGAAAGTTCAACCGATCAGCCGATCAGCCTGTAGCCCGACTTCGCACTAAATGGTATCATTCACCCACTCCACGAAGGCATCATGTGGCACAAGGCCGGTTTAACGTGGGATTTCTGAGCCCGTGGGCTCGGCCAAAAATATGCCCTTTGAACCCGTATAAACAGGTTCAGGGTCGGTTTACCTCCCCGAAAGAGACTCCGCCCTTCGGCGTAGACTCGTTCGGGTTCCTCCCCGCTCGTAGGCAGAGAGTTCAACCGATCAGCTGATCAGCCTGTCGCCCGTCTTCGGGCTGAACTCTCTGCTTCCTCTTGAGGTGCAGTATTTATTACGTATGGAATAGTCCATTATGTTATTATGGGTAAGGTCCCATAACAATACGTATGTTATTTACATAGACACATTTTGTGATCAGGTTGAACAAATATATTAGAAATTAGTTTCCTATTTAATACATTTATTATTATTAATGAAACATTAATAGAAAGATCTACTGGTCTTATAAAACCTATCATACGGGAAAATGTTTTCAAGAGAAAAAAATGTATGAATTTCAACCAACAGCAGTAGTGGTTGTTCTGTCGATGAAAGCCAAATGTTTCCTTCTTGGGAAACGGCTAATATTACCATTACGATTAACATTACCATGCAGCAGAGAAAGCTTATCTTAATCAGCATTAACTTTATCCGTTTATGCAAGACTGATTGAAGATACAAATCTGTTAGCTGAGACTGTTTTTTTGATTATGTTAGTAAAAATAAAATAAACATTAAATGTCTATGAATTCCGACTATGTTCTTTTTCTCATGTTTGAAATAGATTGTGATTTTGCGAAATCATGTGACAAAGAATTTTTAATGAACTTAAAAAAATATTTTTGTGATCTTGAGAGCGTAAAATCATCGGACGGTTAATATGAGATCCGCGGGTCGTAGTTACGTCAGCTCGAAAGAAGGCTATCATAAAACATTACAAAAAAGCATTAGCTACTGCAGAAAACATGAGAGGATATTTACAAAAAACGACGTTACACTACAGCTGAACATTAAACAATAATTGACAATAGAGAATATTTGAATAATCAGGATTTAGTTTACTTGATTTAGGCGAGACTGATTGCTTACTTCAGTTTAATTGACGGAGGCAAGAGTGAGTGATAACTTTTTTTTACTTGATGTACGCAAGACCGCATTATTTTACTTGATGCAGGCAAGATCGATTGCTTACTTCAGTTTACTTGAGGTAGTCAAAATGGAGTGCTTACTTCAGTTTATTAGATGTAGACAAGATGGATTGCTTACTTCAGTTCACATGATGTAGGCAAGATGGATTGCTTGCTTGTGTTTACTTGATGTAGGCAAGATGGATTGCTTACTTCAGTTCAGTTGATGTAGGCAAAATGGATTGTTTACTTCAGTTTACTTGATATAATCAAGAAGGATTGCCTACTTTAGTTTATTTATGTAGGCAAAAAGGATTGCTTACTTCAGTATACTTGATGTAGGCAAGATGGATTGCTTACTTCAGTTTACATGATGTAGGCAAGATGGATTGCTTACTTCAGTTTACATGATGTAGGCAAGATGGATTGCTTACTTCAGTTTACTTGATGTAGGCAAGAAGGATTGCTTACTTCAGTTTACATGATGTAGGCAAGATGGATTGCTTACTTCAGTTTACATGATGTAGGCAAGATGGATTGCTTACTTCAGTTTACTTGATGTAGGCAAGAAGGATTACTTACTTCAGTTTACATGATGTAGGCAAGTTGGATTGCTTACTTCAGATTACTTGATGTAGGCAAGATGGATTGCTTACTTCAGTTTACTTGATGTAGGCAAGATGGATTGCTTACTTCAGTTTACTTCATGTAGACCAGATGGATTGCTTACTTCAGTTTACTTCATCGAGGCAAGAGGGATTTCTTACTTCAGTTTACTAGATATTGACAAGATGGATTGCTTACTTCAGTTTACTTGATGTAGGCAAGAAGGATTGCTTACTTCAGTTTACATGATGTAGGCAAGATGGATTGCTTACTTCAGTTTACATGATGTAGGCAAGATGGATTGCTTACTTCAGTTTACTAGATGTACGCAAGATAGATTGCTTACTTCAGTTCAGTTGATGAAGAAAAATGGATTGTTTACTTCAGTTTACTTGATATAATCAAGAAGGATTGCCTACTTTAGTTTATTTATGTAGGCAAAAAGGATTGCTTATTTCAGTTTGCTAGATGTAGGCAAGATGGATTGCCTATTTCAGTTTGCTTGATGTAGACAAAATGAATTGGTTAATTCAGTTGATTTGATGTAGGCAACATGGATTGCTTACTTCAGTTTAATTGATGCAGGCAGGATGGATTGTTTACTTCAGTTTACTTGATGTAGGCCAGATGGATTTCTTATTTCAGTTTACTAGAAGTAGACAAGATGGATTGCTTACTTCAGTTTACTTGATGTAGACGAGATGGATTGTTTACTTCAGTTTACTTGATGTAGGCAAGATGGATTGCTTACTTCAGTTTACTTGAATTAGTCAAGACGGATTGCTTACTTCAGATTACTTGATGTAGACGAGATGGATTGTTTACTTCAGTTTACTTGATGTAGTCAAGATGGATTGTTGACTTCAGTATACTTGATGTAGGCAAGATGGATTGCTTACTTCAGTTTACATGATGTAGGCAAGTTGGATTGCTTACTTCAGTGTACTTGATGTAGGCAAGATGGATTGCTTACTTCAGTTTACTTCATGTAGGCAAGATGGATTGCTTACTTCAGTTTACATGATGTAGGCAAGATGGATTTCTTACTTCTGTTTACATGATGTAGTCAAGATCGATTGCCTACTTCAGTTTACTTCATAGAGGCAAGAGGGATTTCTTACTTCAGTTTACTAGATATTGACAAGATGGATTGCTTACTTCAGTTTCCTTGATGTAGGCAAGATAGATTGCTTACTTCAGTCCAGTTGATGAAGGCAAAATGGATTGTTTACTTCAGTTTACTTGATATAATCAAGAAGGATTGCCTACTTTAGTTTATTTATGTAGGCAAAAAGGATTGCTTACTTCAGTATACTTGATGTAGGCAAGATGGATTGCTTACTTCAGTGTACATGATGTAGACGAGATGGATTGCTTACTTCAGTTTACTTCATGTAGGCAAGATGGATTGCTTACTTCAGTTCACATGATGTAGACCAGATGGATTGCTTACTTCAGTTTACTTGATTTAGGCAAGATTGATTGCTTACTTCAGTTTACTTGATGTAGGCAAGATGGATTTCTTACTTCAGTTTACATGATGTAGTCAAGATGGATTGCCTACTTCAGTTTACTTCATGGAGACAAGACGGATTTCTTACTTCAGTTTACTAGATATTGACAAGTTGGATTGCTTACTTCAGTTTACTTGATGTAGGCAAGATAGATTGCTTACTTCAGTTCAGTTGATGAAGACAAAATGGATTGTTTACTTCAGTTTACTTGATATAATCGAGAAGGATTGCCTACTTTAGTTTATTCATGTAGGCTAAATGGATTGCTTACTTCAGTATACTTGATGTAGGCAAGATGGATTGCTTATTTCAATTTGCTAGATGTAGACAAAATGAATTGGTTAATTTGATTTGATGTAGGCAACATGGCTTGCTTACTTCAGTTTAATTGATGCAGGCAAGATGGATTTCTTATTTCAGTTTACTAGAAGTAGACAATATGGATTGCTTACTTCAGTTTACTTGATGTAGACCAGATGGATTGCTTACTTCTGTTTACTTGAAGTAGTCAAGACGGATTGCTTACTTCAGATTACTTGATGTAGACGAGATGGATTGCTTACATCAGTTTACTTGACATATGCAAGATGCATTGCTTACTTCAGTTCACTTCACGTAGCCAAAATGGATTGCATATATAAAGTTTACTTGATGTAGACAAGATGGATTGTTTGCATCAGTTTACTTGATGTAGTCAAGATGGATTGCTTACTTTATTTTACTTGATGTAGGCAAGAAGGATTGCTTACATCAGTTTACATGACATAGGCAAGATAGATTGCTTACTTCAGTTTACTTGATGTAGACCAGATGGATTGCTTACTTCAGTTTACTTGAAGTAGTCAGGACGGATTGCTTACTTCAGATTACTTGATGTAGACAAGATGGATTGTTTACTTCAGTTTACTTGATGTAGGCAAGATCGATTGCTTACTACAGTTTACTTGATGTAGGCAAGATGGATTCATTATGTAGGTAAGATGGATTGCTTATATTAAGTTTACTTGAAGTAGGCAAGATGGATTGCTTACTTCAGTTTACTTGATATAGACCAGATAGATGGCTTACTTTAGTTTACTTGATCTATGCAAGATGGATTTCTTACTTCACTTTACATGATGTAGGCAAGATGCATTGTTTACTTCAGTTTACATGATGTAGGCAAGATGGATTGCTTACTTCAGTTTAATTGATGTAGACAAGATGAATTGCTTACTTCAGTTTACTAGATGTAGACAGGATGGGTTGTTTACTACAGGTTACATGATGTAGGCAAGATGGATTGCTTATATTAAGATTACTTGATGTAGGCAAGATGGATAGCTTACTACTGTTTACTTGATGTAGAGCAGATGGATTGATTACGTCAGTTTAATTGATGTAGGCAAGATGGATTGCTTACTTCAGTTTAGTTAATGTAGACAAGATGGATTGCTTACTTCAGTTGACTTGATGTAGACAATATGGATTGCTTACTTCAGTTTACTTGATGTAGGCAATATGGATTGATTACTTCAGTTTACATGATGTAGACAGGATGGATTGCTTATATTAAGTTACTTGATGTAGGCAAGATGGATTGCTTACTTCAGATTACTTGATGTAGATGAGATGGATTGTTTGCATCAGTTTACTTGATGTAGTCAAGATGGATTGCTTACTTTATTTTACTTGATGTAGGCAAGAAGGATTGCTTACATCAGTTTACATGACATAGGCAACATAGATTGCTTACTTCAGTTTACTTAATGTAGACCAGATGGAGTGCTTACTTCAGTTTACATGATGTAGTCAAGATGGATTGCTTACTTCAGTTTACTTGATATAGGAAAGATGGATTTCTTACTTCATATTGTCAAGATGGATTGCCTACTTCAGTTTACTTTATGTAGACAAAATTGATTTCTTACTTCAGTACATTTGATGTAGGAGAGATAAATTTTTTACTTCAGTTTCCTAGATGTAGACAAGATGAATTGGTTACTTCAGTTTACTTGATGTAGGCAAGTTGGATTGCTTACTTCAGTGTAATTGATGCAGGAAAGATGGATTGTTTAATTCAGTTTACTAGATGTAGGCAAGATGGATCTCTTATTTCAGTTACTTGATCTAGACAAGATGAATTTCTTACTTGAGTTTACTTGATGTGGGCAAGATGGATTGCCTACTTCAGATTACTTGATGTAGACAAGACGGATTGTTTACAACAGTTTACTTGATGTAGGCAAGATAGATTGCTTACTTCAGTTTATTGATGTAGGCAAGATGGATTGCTTACTTCAGTTTACTTCATGTAGGCAAGGTGGATTGCCTATATTAAGTTTACTTGATGTAGGCATGATGGCTTGCATACTTCAGTTTACTTGATGCAGACCAGATGGATTGATTACTTCAGTTTACTTGATGTAGGCAAGATGGATTGCTTACTACAGTTTAAATGATGTAGGCAAGATGGATTGCTTATATTAAGTTTACTTGATGTAGGCAAGATGGATTGCTTACTTCAGTTTACTTGTTGTAGTCAAGATGGATTGCTTACTACAGTTTACATGATGTAGGCAAGATGGATTGCTTATATTAAGTTTACTTGATGTAGACCAGTTGGATTGCTTACTTCAGTTTACTTCATGTAGACCACATGGATTGCTTATATTAATTTTGAGATTGAGTGCTTACTTCAGTTTAATTTATGTAGGCAAGATGGATTGCTTACTTCATTTTACTTGATGTAGGCAACATGGATTGATAACTACAGTTTACTTGATGTACTCAAGACGGATGGCTTATTTCAGTTTACTTGTAATAGGCAAGACTAATGGCTTACTTCAGTTTACTTGATATAGGCAATATTGATGGATTACTCCAGATTACTTGATATAGACAAGATTGATTGTTTACTGCAGTTTACTTGATATAGGCAAGACTGATGGTTTACTTCAGTTTCCTTAATATAGGCAAGTCTGATGGTTTACTTTTATTTACTAGATATAGGTAAGTGTGATGGCATACTTCAGTTTAATTGATATAAGCAATAATGATGGCTTACTTCAGTTTACTTGATATTGACTCTACTGATGTCTTACTTCACTTTACTTGCTATAGGCAGGACTGATGGATTACTCCAGTTTACTTGATATAGGCAAATCTGGTTGTTTAGTTCAGTTTACTTGATATAGGCAAGAGTGACGGCTTACTTCAGTTTATTTGATGTAGGCAATACTGATGTCTTACTTCAGTTTACTTGATATAGTCAATACTGATTGCTTACTTCAGTGTACTTGGTATAGGCAATATTGATGGATTACTCCAGGTTACTTGATATAGACAAGATTGATTGTTTACTACAGTTTACTTGATATAGGCAAGACTGATGTTTTACTTCAGTTTCCTTAATATAGGCAAGTCTAATTGTTTTCTTTTATTTACTAGATATAGCCAACAGTGATGGCTTACTTCAGTTTACTTGATATAGGCAAGACGTATGGCTTACTTCAGTTTTCTTGATATAGGCCAGACTGATGGTTTACTTCAGTTTAGTTGATATAGTCAAGACGTATGGCTTACTTCAGTTTACTTGATATAGTCAAGACTCATGGCTTACTTCAGTTTACTTGATATAGGCCATAGTGATGGCTTGCTTCAGTTTACTTGATATAACCAATACTGATGGCTTACATCAGTTTACTTGATATAGGCAATAGTGATGGCTTACTTCAGTTTACTTGATATTGGCAATACTGATGGCTTACTTCAGTTTACTTGATATAGGCAATACTGATGGCCTACTTCAGTTTACTTGATCGAGGCAATACTGATGGCTTACTTCAGTTTACTTGATATAGGCAATACTGATGGCTTACTTCAGTTTACTTGATCGAGGCAATACTGATGACTTACTACAGTTTACTTGATATAGGCAAGACTGATTGTTTACATCAGTTTACTTGATATAGGCAAGACGGATTGCTCACTTCAGTTTACTTGATATAGGCAATACTGGTGGCTTACTTCAGTTTACTTCATATAGTCAAGATTGATCGTTTACTTCAGTTTACTTGATATAGACAAGACTATTTGTTTACTCCAGTTTACTTGATATAGGCAAGACTGATGGTTTACTTCATTTTACTTGATATAGGCAAGATTAATGGTTTACTTCAGTTTACTTGATATAGGCGACACTGATTACTTACTTCAGTTTAATTTATATAGGAAAGAATGATGGTGTACTTCAGTTTACTTGATATAGGCAAGACTGATGGCTTACTTCAGTTTACTAGATATAGGCAAGATGGATGGCTTACTTCAGTTTACTTGATATAGGCAAGACTGATGGCTTACTTCAGTGTACTAGATATAGGCAATACTGATGGCTTACTTCAGTTTACTTGATATAGGCAAGATGGATGTCTTACTTCAGTTTGCTTGATATAGACAAGACAGATAGCTTTCTTCAGTTTACTTGATATAACCAATACTGATGGCTTACATCAGTTTACTTGATATAGGCAATACTAATGGCTTACTTTAGTTTACTTGATATTGGCATTACTGATGGCTTACTTCAGTTTACTTGATATAGGCAATATTGATGGATTACTCTAGATTACTTGATATAGACAAGATTGATTGTTTACTGCAGTTTACTTGATATAGGCAAGTCTGATGGTTTACTTTTATTTACTAGATATAGGCTAGAGTGATGGCATACTTCAGTTTACTTGATATAGGCAATAGTGATGGCTTACTCCAGTTTTCTTGATGTAGGCAAGACTGATGGTTTACCTCAGTTTACTTGATATAGGCAAGACGTATTGCCTACTTCAGTTTTCTTGATATAGGCAAGACAGATTGCTTACTTCAGTTTACATGATATAGGCAATACTGATGTCATACTTCAGTTTACTTGTTATAGTGAAGACTGATGGTTTACTTCAGCTTACTTGATATAGGCAAGACGGATGTCTTACTTCAGTTTGCTTGATATAGGCAAGACAGATAGCTTTCTTCAGTTTACTTGATATAACCAATACTGATGGCTTACATCAGTTTACTTGATAGAGGCAAGACTGATGGCTTACTATAGTTTACTTGATATAGGCAAGACTGATTGTTTACTTCAGTTTACTTGATATAGGCAAGACTGATGGCTTACTTCAGTTTACTTGATATAGACAAGACTCATTGTTTACTTCAGTTTATTTGATACAGGCAATACTGATGGCTTACTTCAGTTTACTTCATATAGGCACGAATGATGTCTTATTTCAGTTTAATTGATATAGGCAAGACTCATTGTTTACTTCAGTTTACTTGATATAGGCAATACTGATGGCTTACTTCAGTTTACTTCATATAGGCAAGAATGATGGCTTACTTCAGTTTAATTGATATAGGCAAGACTGATTGTTTACTTCAGTTTACTTGATATAGGCAAGACGGATGGCTTACTTCAGTTTACTTTATATACGCAATACTGATGGCTTACTTCAGTTTACTTTATATAGGCAAGACTGATGGCTTACTTCAGTTTACTTTATATTGGCAAGACTGATGGCTTACTTCAGTTTTTATTGATACAGGCAATACTGATGGCTTACTTCAGTTTACTTGATACAGGCAATACTGATTTCTTTTTTCAGTTTACTTGATATAGGCAATGCTGATGGCTTACTTCAGTTTACTTTATATAGGGAAGACTGATGGCTTTCTTCAGTTTGCTTGATATAGGCAATACTGATTCCTTACTTCAGTTTAATTGATATAGGCCAGTCGGATGGCTAACTTCAGTTTACTTGATGTACTCAAAACAGATTACCTGCTCAAATCGATTCACCGAAAATAAATGCTTTTTATAGAAGTCTTATATATAAGTAATCATATAAATCAATCGCGTCATGGGATCATTTTGATAATTTAGATAACAATAAACGGTTGATGACATTAAGCAAAAGATATAAAAAATGCAACAATGGAGAATTAAAAGCCTTGAAATGACAACATTACTAAAAATCTTGAAAATTTCACGGTTTTCCAATTTGAATTTTCTAATAACTCATAAATCTTAATTTAACGATTGAATAACCATAGGAATTTCAATATTGCTTCTTTTCCTATTTCACCTTAAAAACTTGAAGAAAATATTGTAGTAACAATTATAAGTATCAATAGACGTCATTATTTAAAGAAGTAAGAGGGTACAAATGAAAAGATTAAAAAGTGAAGCAGATGTTAAACAAATGAGAGGGTTATCACCTCATATATCTTCCGTTTTTTTCTTCCTTACTTATTATTTTGTTTCTTTCTTTTTCTCACTGAAATCAAAAAGCATCTATGATATATCTTTTTCTTCTGTCTTTCTTTGCAATCAAAACAGAATGGTCCATTATTTATCTGAGGTAATGGTAGAGTGTAATGCACATACTAACTTACTTGCTTACTATCTAATGGGGGAATAAACAGAATTATAAGATGAGATGTGAAAGATGCACCCAAACTGGACTGATAACTATATGCTGTGAATTCTTAAGTTAATGATTAAATCAGCTCCTTGTGAGTTCTATGACTATGAAAGACTCATGGAAATTCCCCGTCTGCATCATTAAATATTTAAATATATGAGTTTAATAAATTAACAAAATATTACAATAACAATTATAAATATAACTGCAGGTCTTTATTTAAAGAAGTAGGAGGGTACAAATGAAAAGTTTAGAAATTGACAAGGGTTTCCATTTCACTGAACTGGATTAGACGTTAAATTTAATTCCGACTTCTCTAGCTTCCAATCATTTCTTTTTTTTTACCTCCCTCCCTCCCTTTCTTTCTTTCTTTCTTTCTTTCTTTTTTGACGTGCCTTTCCATTTCACTGAAACGAATTAGACGTTAAATGTATTACCGACTTTTCTAGTTTCCAGTTCTTTCTTTCTTTTTTTACCTCCCTCCCTCTTTCTTTCTTTCTTTCTTTCTTTTTTTACCTCCATCCCTTCCCCCCTTCTTTCTTTCTTTCTTTTTTGACATGCCTTTCTATTTCACTGAACTGAATTAGATGTATTGCCGTCTTCTCTATCTTCCATTTCTTTCTTTCTTTCTTTCTTTCTTTCTTTCTTTCTTTCTTTCTTTCTTTCTTTCTTTCTTATTATGTATGCTTTCTTTTTCTCACTAAAACCAGTGGTATATTTCAAAACCCGTGCAAAGTATTAAAAACAGGAAAATTTCATTAGAAACAAAAAAAAAAAAGGTTACTGAACTATTATGAAATATCAATCCATCTATGTGTCAGGGAATGCTGGACAATCCGCACAGATGGATGCTGAGTCACAGGGAAGTTTTAGAGAAAAAATGGGAACGAAAAGGAACTATACTTAACATCAAGGACAGACAGTTGAAATTTCTAGGTCACAATAACGAGAAAAGAAGGCTTGGAAAATTTGATACTCACTGGACATATGGAATGCAAGAGAGACAGATGGAAGCTACCTAGCGAGCTTGAGTAAGTGGCTGGCAGAGCAGGGATTAGGAGAAATAGCAAAACGACAATATTTACTAAGAGCTACAAAGGACGGGAAATTGTGGAGAGCCGTGATCGCCCACGTTCTGAAGGGACACAGCGCACAAAAGAAGAAGAAGAATGGCAGGGTGTAAAGCATGTGCTAACTTACGATTAGATTATGATATTGATGGTAGTGTTGGGATACTGCTGCCATTTGATCTCTAACGAAACTCGCCTGATATGGTGGTTTTCTAAGTGTAGCTTAGATGGGGACACAAAGCCGAAAGTGTGGAGCACTCAGTGAGGATCGAACTCACTATTCAGTCGTAACTGATCTAGCGCGGCAAGCTTGCTAACGATTACACGACGTCGAAGAGCCGGAAAACTCTCTTGATATGTCTGGTGTAAATGTTTTCTGTTTTTCATTATCAACTTTATTCTTAAAAAAAATAAAGTACAATTACATTTCATTCAGATATATACCCGCCATTATTTGCAATGTTTTATTGTCCAGTTTTCAGGCCAATATCTGCACTGGAAAATGTGCAACTTCTATGGAAAGGAAACTGAAAAAAAAAAAACTGGTATGAACACCACCCAGACCCGGTTACGGAGATAGGACCTGTTACAATTCTATGGGACTACACAATACACACTGACAGAACAATCAAAGCCAACCGCCTAGATATTGTTATTAAAGACCAAAAAGTGCCTCCTTATTGATATGGCTGACTGCAATGTATCTTTGAAGATATTCAAAAAGCTGTCAAAATACAAGGACCTTGAAATAGAAATCTAAAAAATGTGGCACATGGGTACATGTTGGGAACATTACTAAGAGCTTTATCTATAGAAAATAAGTGTGATTTTAGTTTTTTTCTTTTTTTTTATGATAATAATAATGATAATAATTTATATTAAAGGAATATCTATTTTGTTTAAAAGCCAAGAAAATGTATTTTATAGCGGTTTAACAAATAAGTAATAATGCAAAAGCAACCGCTTAATGTGATCATTTTGATCATTTAGATAACAATAAACGGTTGATGACATTAAGCAAAAGATATAAAAAATGCAACAATTTATATTCATCGTTATGGATTCAATGCTATAGAATTGGCATAGTTTTAAAAATACTCGGAATAATAATTCTATGTGGATAACTGAAAAACAAATTCCTTTTAGTGATAACATGCTTGAGTGTTGACTAATTTTGATAAAAATAACCGTTTGATAACATTATCCACGATATTAAAAAATTTCTTTTGTATTTGCATTTAAATGGAAGGTGTTGTAAATGCTGAAAAGTTCTCTATCCAATCTATTTCCCACGGTCCAATTAAACAAGATTTTTTTTTATTTTTAGGTTTTGATTCGACCGAAAACCTTTCAACCACTCCTCGTTCGTTATAGATTATAATCATAAATATTTACTCACAAGAGGTTTCAGATGCGATAGTCTACCCTAAAGGACGCGCAGATGTAATAGATGCATCAATATTTCAGCAGGATATATTCAGTAAAGAAATATTTTTTAGCGTATTTAAGAATATAATGTTTAAAGCAGGGATAGGCCAACTATTTTTATGGCGGACAATAGTGACACTAATTTCTAAACGACATGTTTAACTTTGTTTGCTTATTGGAGACATTTTGTGTAGAAACTACAAATATATAAGAAATTAGTTTTATATTTAATGCATTAACCACTGTTAATGTGAAAATATTTTACAAGCTTTTTCATAATCCGGTTCAGTGTACTCATTGATGTACTCAAAACAGACTGTCTATTCAAATCGTTTAAATGAGACTTATTTTTAATGTTGTTAACGACAATAAAATAAATATTAGCTGTCTATGGTTTCTGTCTTTGTTCTCCTTTCTTATTTGGAATAGATTACGGTTTTGTACAGCATATAACTGAAACAAAAGATATATTTTTTAATGTATTAAAAATAAATGATCTTTTTGTGCTCGTGCAGGCCACAAAAAATTAACAAACGGACAGTATGCAAAACCCCAGCCGTAATTTGCTCGATCCTGGTTCTGTTTTAAATTATTATTTAATGCGTAACTTGAGGAATAAGATTTAATATCTTATCCAACGGTATCAGTGTTTAGCGTACGCAACAAACCCGCTAAATATCTGAATTTGCTCCGCTGATCTCACTTTCCGTGATAATAACTGTTACATGTCATCAAAATGTCTCAAAACCCGTGTATCTTCAGGACCTGTGCGATTATGGCTCTCCACAACTTCATGTTTTTTGCAGCTTTAACTAACGTTTGGCTTTTTACTCTCTCCCCCAGGCTGTTACGCCATCTTTATACAACCACGTTTGATTACTCGTTGTTTCCATCTATCATTCTTTGTTTTCAATATGACCTGTGAAGGTCAAATTCTCTAAGCTGTCTTTCCTCATTATCATTGTATTTTCAAGATTTACTGATTCTAAGTAGTAGTGTACTTTTTGTTTCTATTTTCCTTAACACTTCCTCGTTAAACACATGTTAATTCCATGACATTCTCAGCATCCTTCTGAATGAATTATAAAATTCCAAGATGTTTATGGATATTATCTCGGAAAATATATGACGGTAATTAAAATGTGTTTAATAACTTCCCCAGCCAGCAAAATATTCGAGGAATTGAAAGAAGTAGCTATTTTGATATGTTGATATAAATGCTTCCGTTTTCCTGTCTGTAAATCGAATTACCTATGGTAAGTAAGTAGATAAGCCGGTTAATGGAAGCACGATACTCGAATCATTCATTATTCACATTCACGAAAATTGGATCATTCATTAATTACATCTTATTTTACTCCACTATTTTGTCAGTTACTGTCAGTGTTCGTTTGGCCCCGTGCAGTCCTCATCCGAACGTGGCCCTTACATTCTCGTGTGAGATATCTGCGAGACTATCCAACTCTAGATTAATAAGTTATATATCCCTCTCTATCACGAGTCTCATTTCTACGCTCGAAACACCGGGGCAGCTGGGAGGGCACGTGATTCCGCATGTATCCGCGTGCCGTGTGTAAGTTTAGCTTACTTGGCAGTAAAAGAAAATGAAAAAGTTCTGCTATATATAGGTTGGAACTGCCCAGTCATCACTTGAGCAAGTTCAAAAAGCATCTACATGGCCTTGTGGGTGATGATCTGCAACCCCTTCCGCACAGATGAAACGTTGCGAGCCTCTCACCGCTCTATCACTATTTCCATTGGATGTGTTCTGACGAGCTATATTCCTTAGTCCCCCCCACCTGAACTTTATGACTGGGAACCGCCATGCCAAACTCATAAGTTAGGATCATTCCCCGTTCCCGTCGTATTCCATTAGTAAGGAGTAATTTCCATTCGGGAAGCTACTTTCCAAGAAAGTATTTCGTCAATTAATGTTAGCCAGAATTCAAGAAAACTTATTATAAAAAAAAAATATACGCCTTCAGGGAAACGTGGGTTCGAATCCTTCCGGAGAGCACATATTTTTCTTTGATAATTTTTTTCAAATATTCAGGCCGGTAGACGAAAATATAAATAAATATACTGTTTAATAAATAAAGGGAGCGTCTACTCAAATATGAGTATCCATTAAAAGTAAGTATTAGGTAATAAAAATGTGTAGGACATAAATGTATATAAAAAGGAAAAAAAATCTAAAAAAAATCTAAGCAGTAAACTGCTGATATCCCCTGACGAGTGGACGGACAGGGCCGCCTATGAAACTCAAGAGTAGGGATGCTGAAAGTAACATCAATCAGCTAAGTGACAAACTTTTAATCGCATTAATCACACACACACACACACACACACACACATATATATATATATATATATATATATATATATATATATAAATTCACGAATCATTCATACAAAAAACAAATATAGAGGTTAATGATTTAAATGGCGAGAAAATATTTTCGGATTACATCTCTATTTTCGTTGTCCTCTTATTACTGAGAAGTAGAAACAAGAACAAAATCTACTTCCATACCCGATGATATCTGTAGGAATAGACGAAAGCTTGTAAAAAATTAAAAATACCTTATGCACTGGAATTTATAAACGGGGATCATATCATTCATATACAGGTTTAGGGGTGATGTATCTTATTTATATTGTTTGCGACGATGTATTCTCGCCATTTAAATCATTACCCTCTATATTTGTTTTTTGTATGAATGATTCATGAATTTATTAATTATAATTGCACCTTTTAATTGAAATTAAAATAACTGATCCAACGTGCAACTCTCGGATAATAAGTGTGACATTACTGTAATTATTGAACAATATAGTTCATGCCATATTCACGGAAAATCTACCACTAAAAAAGAATTCTCTTATTGCTATATTTGTACAAAAACGCAAAACCTTAAAATTTAAATTCAAACTCAGCGTTGCGACCGCACGTTCCAAAACAATAACACATTTCTCATAGCATTTTTTCGGATTACATCTCTATTTTCGTTGTCCTCTTATTACTGAGAAGTAAAAACAAGAACAAAATCTACTTCCATACCTGATGATGTCTGTAGGAACAGACGAAAGCTTGTAAAAAATTAAAAAGACCTTATGCAACTGGAATTTATAAACGGGGATCATATCATTCATATACAGGTTCGGGGTTGATGTATCTTATTTATATTGTTTGCGACGATGTATTCTCGCCATTTAAATCATTAACCTCTATATTTGTTTTTTGTATGAATGATTCATGAATTTATAAATTATAATTGCACCTTTTAATTGAAATATATATATATATATATATATATATATATATATATATATATTAGAAAAATAAGGTTTAAGGGAAACAAATTAATATATATAATATAAATTTATATACATGCACATAGGCAATGTTACATATATATATATATATATATACATATATATATATATACATATACATATATATATGTGTGTGTGTGTATATATATATATATATATATATATATATTATTATAAATTTACTTATTTAAAAATATGGTTCCATCGCTACATAGGAATTACCATGTTTCAAAAATAGAAGCTTTAAACTTCAAATTCAATTATAGAATTAAATTAAAGTCCCTA
>OZ010596.1:28410982-28430982 GCA_963932145.1 Acanthosepion lycidas
CCAAGGAAAGGATCCTCAAAGGAGTAAGAAGGCCCGTATCTGGATCTGATCAAAGGAGATTTTATCTCTGGCACATTTTTTAATATATATTTCCATATCTATCTATCTATCTATCTATCTATCTATCTATCTATCTATCTATCTATCAGTCTCGGTGTATTTCTATCTATCTATCTATCTATCTATCTATCTATCTATCTATCTATCTTAATGTGTTCATATCTATCTATCTATCTATCTATCTATCTATCTATCTATCTCAATGTATTCATATCTATCTATCTATCTATCTATCTATCTATCTATCTATTAGGTTGGTGCAAAAATAATGACGTAATAAAAACGACATTATTACGTCATTATTTTTGCACCAACCTAATATCTATCTATCTATCTATGAGTCTCGGTGTGCATATATCTATCAGTCTCGGTGTATTTCATTCTATCTATCTATCTATCTATCTATCTATCTATCTATCTATCTATCTATCTATCTATCTATCTATCTATCAGTATCGGTGTGTACATATCTATCTACCAGTCTCGGTGTATTTCTTTCTATCTATCTATCTATCTATCTATCTATCTATCTATCTATCTATCTTAATGTGTTCATATCTATCTATCTATCTATCTATCTTAATGTGTTCATATCTATCTATCTATCTATCTATCTATATCAATGTATTCATATCTATCTACTATCTATCTATCTATCTATCTATCTATCTATCTCAATGTATTCATATCTATCTATCTATCTATCTATCTATCTATCAGTATCGGTGTGTACATATCTATCTATCTATCTATCTATCTATCTATCTATCTATCTATCTATCTATCTATCTATCTATCAGTATCGGTGTGTACATATCTATCTATCTATCTATCTATCTATCTATCTATCTATCTATCTATCTATCTATCTATCAACGTTAGTGTGTTCATTATCTATCTATCTATCTATCTATCTATCTATCTATCTATCTATCTATCTATCTATCTATCTATCTTTTTGTCTGTCTTCTTGAACTCTTCCTTTCTTTCTTTGTCTCCCCATCCTTATTTTTCTTCTTTTATTAAGTGTCCGTATCGTTTCACAAAGTAACGTGTAATTGATGGTACATTACTCTCTGATAAAAGTCAAACTAATATCTACATACACTGTACAACTGACACTCATTCGTGCGCACTCGTATCACTCGCCTGTATATCCTCGCGAATAAAGCGCGCATTCTGCACGCTCGAGCGACGACAGTTACGTTCGTCTTACGTCAACGCGCGTGTGCGAGTCAGGCATGTTTACTTCATATCTATGATCCACGCGTCAGTTTTTAGCTTTCATTAGATCTAGTAGCAACAATCATCTAATATCTCTCTCTCTCTCTCTCCTCTCACACACTCACAAATACATACACGTACATATACACACATACGATAGTGGCGATCTAATCGAAGCTGACAGTGATGTATTCCTGGATCTGAGACTGTGGGATCTCAGAACGGGTGGGTGGGGTGATAGAAGGAAGGAGTACGAACAATGAGGAAGAGGAAGAGGAAGAGACGGAAGCGAAGGAGGAGAAATGAAGAGTAGGAGTAGATACAGTGGGTAAATAAGAGGGCGCGCTGCGGCTGTGGGATTTCGTGTAATGAAACAGCACCCCCAACTATGCTTCGCCAACCGATCTGAATTTGTTGACACTACCAACTGGCGCTGCTGCCGTCAACACTTTCAACTCTGGGGACGTTCGCACCGCCATCTGCATGGTCAGCCTCCATTGTGGGCAGCGTTGAACGTTGCTCCGCGCTGTTGAGGAGACGGCGATCATCACAATAGCAGCCACACGTTTCTGACAACAAACAGAAAGAAGGAAAGAAAAAATCAGGTGGTAGATATCAGTGTTAGTAGCAGCGGGTATCAAAATGGATGGATAAACAGACAGAGGAGAGAGGTAAGTTAAATATCGGGTAATTATAAAGACAGACAGACAGACAACCAGATTGATAGATAGAAATATATATATATATATATATATATATATATATATATATATATATATATGTATATATATATATATATATACCATAACATATATACACACACACACACATATATATATATATATATATATATATATACCATACCATATATAAATATACTATATATATATGTATATATATACCATATATATATATATATATATATATATATATATATATATATATATATATATATATATATATGTATGTATATATATATATATGTATTTATAACTTATATATATATATATATATATATATATATATATATATATATATATATTTATAAAAATATATATATATATACATATATGAATATACCAGTGTTATTTCAGCGTCTGTAACAATAACAACAAAAACAACAACAACAACAACAACAACAACAACAACAACAACAACAACAACAACAACAACAACAACAACAATAATAATAATAATAATAATAATAATAATAATAATAACAATCATACTTATAATGCACACGGACAGAACAATCAAAGTTAATTCCCCAGACATTGTGATCAAAGGCCAAAAAAAAAAAAACAAAAAAAACAAAACATAATGTGCTTTCTTGTTGGCATGGCTGTTTCTTCAGATTGTAATGTATCTGTTAATATCTTTAAAAAAAAACTATCAAAATAGAAAGATCTTGAAGCGGAAATCTCAAAAATGTGGCACATGTTGACAACAATAATTGCAGTTGTTATTGGAGCCCTCGGTTTGACTTGAAAAAGTTCCGATATACCCACTGAAGGGATTTCTGGTAGCCCATGCTTTAAAGAAATACAAAGAATAAAATGTGCTCACAAGTACAACTTACGAACGGATTCATCTATGTAAAATTCGTGTGATCTTAGATTGCCTTTTTTCTTCTTTTTTTTTAAATGCTCAGTGTAAAATGTCATGGTGCCATTTCTGACCTTAGGTCTCTGGTTGGGACCCGTAAGGAAATGAGTATACAGTAGAAATCAAAGGAAATAATAATGATAATAATAATAATAATAATAATAATAATAACCATTATTATATGCATGCTATAAGACTGTAAGCACATGTGTAGCGAAACTGTTATCGACGCGGAAAGTGGAATTAGCGTGTCGAGTTCAAATTACCACCTACTCTGCTGTGATCACGTTTGCAAAAAAGTCACTGGGAAAGGCATCAATCCATCTCTTTTGATCACACTTAGCTGTAGGTTAAATAGCAAGGTAGACTGGGGTCTGTAACCTTGGGTGGCAAACAACGCTGTCTCTGAATTAAAAACAAAAAAACAAAAACATAGAGAAGGCTACTGGAATCCATTCCAGAAATATTTAACAAGCATCATCACAGTTCAAAGATAAAGAAAAGAAATCAGGGGTGGGGGGGCTATATAATCGGTAATGTCCTTAAGGGACATAGCGTTAAACGGAAAAAAGTAATATAAAAATAAAGATAAACGCCACACAATAGTTTATTAAGTAATTTCTGTTTGTTTATTTTTTGTGTTTGATTATTTCTAAGCAAAGGATTACGCAGTAGAAATAGCGAAACCTTAAAAAGGAATATATTGCCGCTGGATTATAATTATTGCTATCATCATCATTGTTTTCTCTATTTTTTTTATCTTCTTGTCAATAACAAATCTAAACATGACTTTATTAACATGAATTTTATATACTTCTACTACTACTAGCTACTGCTACTAGTACTTCTAGATTCTTTTCTATATATTTATTTTCTCAATATACTCCTGTTTCTGTTACTAGTCATTGCTTTTTGTCAGTTAAATCCTCCTTTGTCAAAGATGGTCATTATCAGCAAACCGTTTTATTTATCCCTGCCCCGTTCATTGTTGTGATTCTGCATTTCATGCTCATATGAACCTCACGACGACGCACATCCGTTAAATCTCATTCGATTTCTCGTTTGTTGACATTTAACTCCCGTTCGCCTTCTTATCCTTTTCATACTAGTTTTTTTTTTTTTAATTTTATGAGTTACTAAGCTTAGCACAGTGGTCAGAACTATAAGGTACGCAAGTGAGAATAGAAATCACGACTAATGATGTACAAGTCTAGCTTGCTGACCGTTCCACCCCGACGAAGCGACAATCCTCGCCGTTTCAGTTGTTACCTTAATCTCCCAAAGCGTTCGTATTTCCTCTGTGTCGACAAACAATATAATATACTTAAGGTTCAGTCGTAAATAATCTTTTATTTTAGTTTATCAATTTTATTCTTTAAAAAAAAACTACAATTAAATTTTTATTCCATTATATATTCGCCATTATTCGCATTGACTTGTTGCCACTTATCAGACGATAACTTCCGAGTAAAATTTCGCAGGTTTTGATGTGAGCAAATTTTCGACAAACTTTTGAACTGGTCTACATTAAAGAAAGTTTCCCACATACAAATGTTTTGCAAAAAAGTATTAATCTCTAATATTGCAATATCAGGTAAATATAGCGAATTGGGTAGAGCCAAGTCCCAAAATATTTTTCTGTGCTATTCTTGTATGTTGGCCTTGCGTTGCCATGGAAAAGAATGACATTTTTCCTTTCACCCGCTGTGTACGCTGCAAATGCCGTTAGTAGTTAAGGTGATAAATTCGTCACTCACCAAAAACAGAAAACACTTCTCCTTCTAATATTTATTCATATAATTTACTGATTTTTCTGTATGTCAAAAAATGATGAAAAATACAAAATAATATATTAAATTTTCCTTACTTGTGAATCTTTAAATATAATGTTTTCTGTTTATAATTGTCGTGCTCTGCTCTTTCACGGATTCGAGTCTTTTCACCTTCCTGCTTCGTAAATATTTTGGAATAGTCCACCTATTTCATAACAAAGACACTGCCATCTGGCGTCACCAAAGCAAAACAGCAAAATATTACATGAATTACGTTATTGAACTGATATTGAACACTTTAACCCTTAAATATAACATAGCATAAAACAATATACTTAACATATATGTATATGGCATGCATGTGTATATATATATATATATATATATATATATATATATATATATATATATATATATATATATATATATATATAGAGAGAGAGAGAGAGAGAGAGAGAGATTTATATAGGTACCTTCACAGATTCGCTAAAAAATAACTATACCATGATGAAAAATGGCCGAAATTTCATAGAGTTTTATCTTCAAAATCTTTATGCTATTATTAAGAAGAAAGACCAAAGGATTTTTTTTAATTATTAAACTATAATTTTTTTATCCTTTTTAGAACGTTCGAAATTTTGGTTAAAAATTTTCTTTTTCTTCGGTAGGAGCAGATCAAAGATTACTATTGGGAATTTTAGCGTCTTTTCGCGGTTGATTTGGAAATTCTAGCAAAAATCAAATAATTGTTCGGTTTTAATGAAACTTTCAGAACTTATTCCCAAATAAATGAAATTGAGAAATGTTTCGTTTTTAGAAAATCTTGGTAAAAAAAAAACAACAAAAAACAAAACATTTGTCTCCACATTTTTTTTTTTTTTTTTGTATAACACGATACCCAGTTATCGAAAAAACTGCTCTGAATTGTAAAATAAAAAAAAATACAATAAAACTAAGACATTATTTAATTAGAAAAGCTTTTCATCGATTTTATGAATATTATGGACACTATTGTTTTAAGAAAAAACATTTCGATGAATAATGCATTTTTACAAGAATTGTTTTCATTTTTTTAACATTTTATTTAGAGTAGTTTATAAAATTTTAAATTTCTGTATTTATTTATACTGGTTAGGTGATATTGTTAAGTAAAAACTATAGAATTAATCATAAATAAGAAAGCTTCCTACAATTCAATGACCCCTAACATTTTCAAAAGATTTTTCAATTTTTTTGTGTATAAACGCGGCAAGTTTTGTAAATACGGACGTCCATACGCGACATTATCTGAAAATAGGCGATAACTACAGTAAATTTAAAGCCAAAGTATATCAAATTTAATAAAACATTAGATTACGGAGTATATTTTTTTAAATGCTAAATACTAGGTAGTTATAAAGCATATAAAAAGGCGCTCACGTTGTGTTCCTCAATTAATTTTCACACACATAACCACCGTAAAAAATTTAGACAAACTTCCGCCTGTCAATCAAGCTATCAACCAGTCAACATCTTAAAATAACACTTACAGTCGAGTTAAAAATAAATTTCTGCGATATTTTAAAATTAAAATAACATTTGTTTCACCTCAAATCAATTAAACTTAGAATCAGCTAACATTCCTCAAATAAAGTTTCAAAAAGTATATTTTCTTTTTGAAACATTTTTTAATAAAGAGAATTACATTGTGATGAGAGTTGCCAAAAAATGGCGACTTTTAACGAATTCAAAACAAAAGTTCGTATTCTGTGAGCAACTTATATATATATATATATATATATATATATATATATATATATATATATATATATATTATGAAATGGACGAAGTCCGACAACTTTTTAAAGACATTTTGTGAAGTCGTTTGTTTACATTTGGATACGCATCGAGCAGATATGTATGCATGAGAGAAAATCATAGAGAATTGTAGTTTAAAAACAATAAAATCGACCTTACTAACCGAAAGGCTCCTCTGTGGCTCAATCGGTAAAAACACGTCAGGCTATATGCCGGTTCCTTATAGGATACAGGTTCGATTCCTGTCGGAGGACGTATATTTTCTATGAAATTTCTTGGACATTCAGACCGGTTAATGCTGTTTATTATAAACAGAGGATTTACTTAAAGGAACATATAAGCATAAAAAATATCTTAATTGATATCGATACACGTATATATATTGTTTAAAATTTGCTATATTTATAGAAGTTTGCTTAATATCGAAAGAAGACCTTTTTTATTGGAGAGTGAGAAAACAACACAGTACGTCTGTAAATTGCCGTGAGGCGTGAAACAGACAGTCAGCATGCGGTTTTGATTCTCATGTCCACAATAAACGTTATATTTAATGAATACACACATATTTAATGTATTTGATACACAAAAAAAAATTTAACATAAACCTAAACAGAGATATCCACTAAATATAACGTTTGCAGTAATAAGGATAATGTTGGATTATAAATTAAAGTTCATTAATTAATTAGAAATTATGTATATATATATATATATATATATATATATATATATATATATATATATATATATATAAAATTATTTATTTAAAAATATGATTCCAATGCTACATAAGAGTTCTCATGTTTCAAAACAAGACCCGGAAACTTCAATATAATTATTTGAATTAAATTGAATTAAAGTACTAAGCTCAGTTCCATCTTCAAGCGAATTTTTTTTGAATAACTTATTCCTGAAATTTACGCGTTTTATAACCATATTCATTATATATATATATATATATATATATATATATATATATATATATATATATATATATATTTTTATATATATATATATATATATATATATATATATATATTAATTAATGAATATCAAACTCTTAAAATCCTATAGGTAATAATTTTTATTTCACGAGAGCTCTAAAAAACAGGTTTCAATCTTTCGCACTTACAAACAAAACCACAAATAGAGGTTAAAATTTAAGAAACATTGCTATCTTATTTAGAGAGTGGGAAAAGAAAGTTGTAAGTAAAAGGTCAATATAAGGGTGGGGTGAATTTAATTTAAAGGCCCTAGGATTTCATCCACAGACTTAAATGTTCATGGTGACCTAATTGAATATGCTGATTTCAGATTTAACGTTAATATGACATTTAAGGAAGCGGGAGAAAGAAAATATTGCCAAGTGAATGTGAATTGGAAAAAAAATCCTGTCTGGCCCTCTCTGTGGCCAATTTAGATATATTCAATTATATTATAAAATAGTGTTTGGTTTAGAACATTTTTAAATTCTGAAATTAGCGAAAAATTTAGAATTTAATGTAATTTTGCTCTGTCTTTGGCATAGAGCTCTACCTGGATATATATCGTCCTGGAAATTCCATACGGATTACCATGTATTATTATTATTATATATAATGGGACTAAACACCTCAATTCAACTTAATTTTAATAGTTATTTGGACGGTTTCGGCTCTCGTTTTTGAAACATGGGAACACTTATGTAGCGAAGGAATCATATTTTTAAACAAAAAAAAATATTATAATAAAGCTCTACTTCTGCATGGAGCACTGTCTTCTTAAAAATAAAAATAAAAATACTAAGGAACTCCGGATTATGCACCCAACGTGTTCTTTTCTATTTTCTGCATAGTTGCCCACTTATATATATATTATATTTAGTCCACTAAAACACGTTGATCTCCATTCTACCCGCTCCAAAGCTAAGCGCTTAAGGGTGTTATGTGGTATATTAACTGCTGACAAGTTGCTTTCCAGCTTGTCTTTGTATTTTAGCCATGGGAGTCCAACATTCCTGTAGCCCTGATCTAACTGGCTCTACATTAGGATCTTGGGTATCCAGTCATCAGACATTCTCAAGACATGACCAGTCCAGCGTAACTAGGACTGTATGATAAAAGTCTCGATTCCTCCAATATTACACCTGTTAAACAGGTCTACGTTAGATGTCCTATCATGAAGCTTAACTCCACAGATTGCACGCAGACAACTTCAGCAAAAAAAAAAAAAAAAAAAAAAATGTAAAACTTTATGGAATATATATATATATATATATATATATATATATATATATATATATATATATATATACACACACACACACTGGGTGTAACTGCAAGATTGTCCAAATCGTGTAACAGCAAATTTATCTAATTATTAAATTAAGCTTTGAACCGTTGTATCTTAGCAGTGGTTAATGATATCATACTGGAATTCTCCGAGGTTTTTATAATACCATTGGACTCTACTTTGAAAAATTAAGAATACATTTAGCTATAAGTTGAAATTATGATCCCTCTTGCTGTTATGACCTCCTGATCCAGTTTCCCTCTTTATCTTTCCCGCTTTTTAAAACATATTCACCGTTTTCTTGATGGTTATATATATATATATATATATATATATATATATATATATATATATATATATATTTCTTGAATTATTTTTGCCTGAACAAACTTTGAATTATGACATGTTTTCAGTGACTTTTCCACCACATTCATGAAGGTTCTCAAGTTTAAAAGCCTCAATAAACAATTGACATCCTTGATCCTGCATATAAAACCGTGCAGCGTATAAATTCTACAATTGCCTTGATAAAGTCCCGCAGAGGGCAAAACGCATCTGCTAAGAAGAATTTCTCCTCTTCTCTTTTTATTCATATATATATATATATCTGTTAGTGAATATGCATAATATCCGACGTCGATAGTACAACCCAGTGTTTCAAGCAGTTGCTGCAATCTTCAGGTGCAAATACAATCTTACAATACAAGAAGATTGCAGCAGCTGCATGAAACTCCAAGTTGTGCTATCAACGTTGGATATTATGTATATTCACTAATATACACTTATAGATCTGTCTCTTAATACACACACCTATATGTATATATATATATATATATATATATATATATATATATATATATATATATATATATATATAGATAGATAGATAGATAGATAGATAGATATATAGGACAGGCCCTAGCCTAGATTTTAGGGAATTTCAACACATAGATTACGTGCTATCACTCTATTTTCAAGTAAGTGGCTCAATTTTTTTCAATTTTTCATGTTGAGAAAAGTTATTTTCTTCTTACGTCTCCCGAACTTTTGAATGGTACCGTACACACACACACACACACACATATGTATGTATATATATATATATATATATATATATATATATATAGGTGGGGGGCTTAAGCCTTTCATGGAGATGTAAAATTCTATTGCTACTATGAACATTATATTTAGTTGGTATGCATATACATATACAGATTGTCGTAATTCCACGTTCCGTGACTTATTTAGATATAATCGCACGTGGAATTAGACCAATCTAACCCCGTTTACCAAATAAAGGGTTCGGTTCGAAATTCCAACTTATATCACCTGAAGAAGGACGGAGAGTACAACGCCAAAAACGTCGTGAATATTACGATAAAGATTAGGACAACAGCTCGAACGATGTAAATAGTGTAAATAGTTACAATACCTCATCTCAGAAATATAGACAGTTATTTGATGTTATTTTTACGATAAACAATTATAAACAGGTTTTAGCACGTTTCATCAAAAATAATATCCTGTCTTACGGTCACATCATGTTGAAAGATCGGTTCGCTTAGGATAACCAAAGTTAAGCAAGGTTAAACCTGGCCAGTACCTAGATGGATGACCGCTTGGGAAAATCATCTGCTGTAAGCGTGCGACTTGTTTAACTGATAATGTCACGGAATTGTTAATTGTTGAGAGCCGGCTTCTATTGGGTTCGTTATATTCACTTGGGAAAGGTATCAATCCACCTCTTGTCTCCCCATATATAGGTTAATTAGTAAGACTTGTATCACTAAACCATTATTATCGCCCCAGAAAATTATTACAATTTAAAAATATTTTATGGTTTTAAATAACATGTAAAGGATTGATAAACTGCAAAAAGCGAATCAATTGATAACATCGTACATTCATTTTATTATTGATCGTTTTATGATCGTACGTTGCTGAGTTTTTCGTGTGAAAGGCGGAATTTTCATAAACAGCGAATATTAGTCGAAACAAACGAAGAAAGATAGCTGAATCGTCTCGGCTAAACTCAAAGAATCAGACAATATTTGTAAGCATGGAAAATGTGTCTTCTCACAAGGACACAATAAAATACGCATGCGCACACACCAGTCATCTTTTTTGCCTCTCTTTCTCTTTTTCTGTCTTTTGCGCATGCTCGTTTGCATTCACGATTTCAATCATTCTGACAATATATCTGATCGCCATGTCTTTCACATCTATTCATTCTAAATATGTTTTTTCTTCTGTTATCCTCCTCTTACTGTTGCTTTTCTCTTTCTTTCATAAAACGAAACGCGCGCGCACAAAACATAGCACGGATTTCTTTTCTTTTTTTTTCAAATGCGGACACATGTTCTGCCTTTTCCTTCCCACTTCATAAAATCTTTATTCTTTATTCAATTACACACGGTTATGTTTCCTTACCTTGTCTATTTCATTTCTACCACACACATAGCTGCACATGTCACCTCTCTCTTTTAGGCATAAAGATACATTTTCTTTGAAAGCAAACGTCAGAGTTTAACGCGACATCTGGGGATGTTTATATAAATAAGGTCAGATCAAATTCGATCCTGTGAGCGGGAGTCTGAATTTATACGATAGTTTTTATAGGTTGCTACTAAGCATTTTTAAGTCTCTGCTACAAGGCCACAAGTGCGGAACACTCAGCAAATAATGGTCTGCTAGATTAGCTTGTTAACCATTACTTTGTAAGATTACACGATAAAATGTTATCGAAATGGTCATCTAGAATAACTTGATCATCAATTTCATCAATTTAAAAAATATAATTGATTTTTCGCGCGCGCACACACACATACACACACATATATATATTTGGGCAGCAAACATTCTTTTAAACATGTTTCATTAAATGTGACAGACAAGGAAACTCTTATAAGATTTTCCTAAGGTGGAGTAATGGATAGCGCCTTGGATTAATGAATCGGAGAGCCGAGTTCGAATTCCAGTCGAATCCATTAAATTCACTTACGTGCTAATATGCTTGGAAAAGGTATGAATTCTCTTTTTCTCCCCACAGCTATGGGTAAATAGCAGAACAGGTCGAATTCTCTACCCTTGAAAGAAATGCCAACCTACTGCGGGAATAAATCTGCCTCGTCAGTCATATATCGAAAAATATATGATCGCCTAAGCGTGTATCACGCATGGCACATAAAAATGAATGTTCTTTCAGTTTATTTTTCAGAAGGACGAAGGGAGTGAAGCACCCTCTCGAACAGCCTAAGATTACTATGCCAGCGATTTGTAGAGCTTTAAAACGGTCTCTCTCTCTTTCTCTCCCCCCCTCTTTCTCTCTCTCTCTCTCTCTATATATATATATATATATATACATATATATATATATAGATAAACCTAGTGAGCCAGACAAACCTACCCAGGATTCACCTCGGGTCGTCAGGGAAAGCTGGCCCTGCTCTACGGTTGTATTGAGGTCTTTTTAGTTAGTTGTTTACTCGTGTCGGGGTTTTTTCTTTGGGCTTTGAACCTGTATCTGTGTGATTTTTTTCGACAGACTTTCATGTTTCTAGCTCTTTCTTTTTTTAAAACCTTTTATTTTTTCGGGATTGATTTGATTATTGACAAATCAAAAATTCGAGGGTTTTTCGAGACGAGTTTAGTTACCTGTATATATATATATATATATATATATATATATATATATATATATATATATATATGTATGTGTGTGTGTGTGTATTTAAAATCGTGTCGGCAAGAACTAAGACTTTTTCCAATTGTCATTTTTATACCAATTTGTCTTATCTACAGAATTATTCTGGGAAATTTAACTATATTGTCGACATAGAAAAACAAAACAAAAAAAAAAACTCTTATTAAAAATGAAGTTACCAATATCCAGAAAACGGCTTACACAGAAGCGTCTCTCTTTTATTTGTAACATTCTTGTTGATAACACAAAATGTAATAACTTCGTCTACATATATAAAAATCTAAAAATAATGGAAGCCTTATTAATAAAAACAACACTCAATAGTATCAACTCTGAACATGGACACAATATCATGACCGTGTTTTGAAAATGAAAACGTATAAAGACAACAATTCATTTCCTGTTAACAGTTAATATATTTCAACCTAAAAAATGTCTAAATGTTTAGTCGAAAGCGCTCGGAAAGAAAGAACAATTGGACAGTTTTTATATAAATTATCCTCCGAAAAGAATAAAAATTATAAGCTCAAATTGTATAAAAAAAGCTAAGTCAAAGCACCTTGTATCTCATATTCAATAAAACGTGCATATATAAATAAATTTAAGTAGTTCTACCTGAACATAAAGCATTATATTTGTGCCAGATCAGCAGTGCGCATCCACTAACGAGAAATGAAACCCTGACAGTTAGGTTATTATCCAAACGTCATACCAACTGCGCCAATACATAGTTGTCGATGCGGAGGCAGCAAATCAGACTCAATATAGCGACGCTCACACACACACACACACACACACACACACACACACACACACACACACACACACACACACACACACACACACACACACATATATATATATACACACACACACATAAATATATATACACACACATATATATATATACATATACATATACATATATATATATATATATATATATATATATATATACACATATATATATAATTTTTATTATGAAAGATAATAAAAATATGCTGAAATTGCTACACAAAACCTTTCATGTTCAATAACCTCTTTTCCGAAAGTTAATGTGGTGGGTAGCATAACGTCAGAATTAAAAATAGACTTGTGGGTATGTCTTGACTAACCGATTTAATGTCAGATCTACACTAAATAGAAAAGTAACCTCAGAGGGTGGAGGTGGGTGAGCTATTTTTTCATGTCATGATATACCGGAACATAGACATGGCCATCATTGACGATTGCGGAAAATATATCAGCGATAAATGTATCATGATTGTAGACAAATATGACATGTCCAATTTTTGGAAAAGGCAATGAAGGGAGGGATCGGTTAAGCAGACATAAAGTTAACAGAAAAAAATTAAAAAAAAAAAAAAATTGGGAGACAATTTTGCTGTTACAACCAGTATATATATATATATATATATATATATATATATATATATATATATTCCATAATGTTTTCCATTTTTTTTTTTTGCTGAAGCTGTCTGCGTGCAATCTGTGGAGTTAAGCTTCATGATAGGACATCTAACGTAGACCTGTTTAACAGGTGTAATATTGGAGGAATCGAGACTTTTATCATACAGTCTCAGTTACGCTGGACTGGTCATGTCTTGAGAATGTCTGATGACAGGATACCCAAGATCCTAATGTACAGCCAGTTAGATCAGGGTTACAGGAATGTAGGACGCCCATGGCTAAGATACAAAGACAAGCTGAAAAGCAACTTGTCAGCAGTTAATATACCACATAACACCCTTGAGCGCTTAGCTTTGGAGCGGGTAGAATGGAGATCAACGTGTTTTAGTGGACTCAGCAATTTTCAATCTGCTTGTCTGAATCATCTTCAAGAAGCGAGAGCACGATCTAAAAGGTCAGCCAATCTAACAGTGATCTCATCTCACAATTCTCACACCTGCTCCATATGTGGCCTTCTTTGTAAATCACTAGCGGGTCTTAAATGCCACTTAAGATTATCGCATAATCTTTCATAACTGAATCAATAAGCTGGCAGATACTCATACGTCCAAACCGACGGGAGAGTCCATTATATATATATATATATATATATATATATATATATATATATATATATATATATATATATATGTTCTCAGCGTTCTTCTTTAGAACCACATTTATAGCGCCTCTTCATTTGGGAGGAGATTGTCCAGCATTCACTGCCGTATCCGAGGAATTAAAGGAACCCACCAATAAGAATATTATTTTGTCTGATGAAATCATTTTGAAGGTCGAACCGCGTTACAAAGTGTTTTTATGTTTTTTTGCCTTTCCTCACAAAACTTAAATTCCGCTTAAATATTCCAGAAGCTGATGTCTCAAATCGCTGGACAATATCACATGAGCCCATCTTTTAAAGCATCATTAAAAGCATTTTTAAAGCAAGGATTCTCAACGTGGACCCTTAGGGCCAAAAGTGACACTGCGATATATTTTAAATGGAACTAGAGACACCAGAAACTGTCTCGTTATTTGTTAGCATTTATATTTTCTACTATATTTCGCTTTTGTAAATAAAATGTATTTTTATTTGCGCTTCTGCGGGCCTGAAATGTTTTTAACACCAAAAATGGTCTACAGAGAAGAAAAAGTTGAGAAAACGACTTAAAGAATGGTGTCCAGTTTCCACTGTAAAACTTTTAGCAAAGGCCTGGGAGATATGCACTCCGATTGGAGTGGTTCTGTAACAATCGAGATAAATCCTTCACAGTCTCGATTGCCGACGTACATGAGTGTGTACGAAATCTGAGCACCTATATCGACCACTATCCGTCCGTCAGTCATCTAACGCTAATGACTTTACAAACCATCTTACATTGATTGAAATTGAAATAAATCGAATAGTCTGATGACATGTACGCAAGCATCTACTGTTCAGCAATAAAATAATATAACGGCCGTTAGAGTTACTGCGAGAAGATTGGGTTTAATTCGAGCCAATTCAAACATATCTAGGGCAACTCATCGAGCAATAATGGCCATCAAGCTGCACTTGTACATGATGAGTCCCATACTTATAACCTCGTACCAATATAGAGTAAATATGTTGAACAACCTGAGTTCCATCATCATTGGTTGTCCTATTTCTGTAACCTTGTGCCGAACTAAATTAACCTATTTAAAAGGGCGCCTCGGCTTACGGTAATTGTAATCTATCTATCTATCTATCTATCTATAATACACATATATATATATATATATATATATATATATATATATATATATATATATATAGAGAGAGAGAGAGAGAGAGAGAGATAGATAGATAGATAGATAGATATAGATAGATAGAGAGAGAGAGAGATAGATATAGTACATCTATCGCTCATTCAGTCTATTTGCAGTATATCTATCTATATATTTATCTATCTCAGCCTCTTCAGTATATCTATCTATAATACATACATGCACACACACACACACACACATATATATATATATATAGATAGATAGATATAGATAGAGAGATAGAGAGATATAGTACATCTATCGCTCATTCAATCTATTTGCAGTATATCTATCTATATATTTATCTACAGTATATCTATCTCAGCCTCTTCAGTATATCTATCTATCTATCTATCTATCTATCTATCTATCTATCTATCTTCAGCATATCTACCTTCAGTATCCAACTTCCGTATTTGTATGTATATATGTTCGGTATATACATCTATCATCAGTATATCTTTCTATTTAACTGTCTACAGTATATCTATACTAAATATTTCTGTCAAAAGATCTATCTACAGTATATCTATCTTCAGTATATCTATCTATCTATCTATATTATATATATATATATATATATATATATATATATATATATATATATATATATATATATATATATATATATATTACTCTCTTCATTACATCTATCTCACTCTCTGCATTATACCTGATACGCGTTTATCTATCTGTTTCTCTACAGTAAATCTATCTATATATCTATGTAAAATAAATTTAAAGCAGGTGTGTTAAACTGGCAGCCCTTTACATGCATCTTGGCGGCCCTCACAAAGGCTATAGCCGTGGTATATAAAGATTTTTGTCTATGTTGGTAATGCAAATTATTAAAAACAGTGAGATTGTTTTTTCAATTGGTATGATTAGATTGTCTATTCTATCTCAATGCTTTTTTTTGTTTTCGAATGTTGGCAACTATTTTTAACTTCCGGTTAATCATATGATCATCCTTGACAACTAAATAAGAACAAATGTAAAGTGAAAACATTCATAATGTTGTAATATTTTGCCATAAAAATGTCGAATTCTACTTCATCTTGTAAAAAGAGAAAATTATCTGAAGAAGGGCATGTGTTTCAAGAAAAGTGGGATTTACAGTCATTTTGTACGACTGTTAATGGAAAGATAAACTGTTTGATTTGCAACCCCTGCATTGATACGACAAAAGAATATAATGTGAAAAGACATTATGAAACAAACCATCCATTTTATGATAAATATGAAGGAGATATGCGTGTTTCAAAAGTGAAAGAATTCAAGGTTAAGTTAATACAACAACAGAGTTGCTTTACAAAAATTCAGAAAGGCAACATTAGTTCTGTTACTGCAAGCTTTGAACTCTGCAAAATGATTGCCATCAGTTGAAAATCTTACAGTGAAAAAGATTTCATAAAGCGACGTCTTGTAAAAACAGCTGAAATTGTTTGACCAGAGAAGTCACATTTATTTCAAGATATTCCATTAAGCAGCAACAGTGTTGCTGAACAGATTGATGAAATGGCAGGTGATTTGAGTCGGCCGTTGAAGAATTTATCATCTAGTTTTTAACATTTTTCTATTGCTCTGGATGAGACAGTTGACATAGCTTGAATTGCACAGCTCGCCATTGTCATCAGGGCTTGTGGCAATGAATTTCAAATTTATGAAGAACTAATTGAACTGCTCCCAATGCATGATACTACAACAAGCCAGGACATTTTTGAGAAAGTTGAACAGCTTCTCCATCAGCATGGCCTTTATTTGAGTAAACTTTGTGTTTATCTACTGATGGTGCTGCCAATATGGTTGGGAGACATAATGGTGTTGCTGCCAAGTTAGGTACAAAAAAGGAAAGAATATACCAGATTCAACATTCAAGTATTTTCACTGTATAATTCATTAACAGAACTTATGTTCTAAGATTTTAAAATTAGATCATATGTTGAATTTTGTCACAAAAACAGTGAACTATATCAGAAGTCATGTTCTGCATCACCGTCAGTTTAGCCAATTATTGGAAGACATGAAGAATAACCTGTTCATTTAGTTCGGTGGCATTCATGTTACAAGGCACTGGAAAAGATTTTTTATTGCGACACGAAATTGTTGTTTTTGAAGATGAAGTGTCAGAGCATAGATGAATTGAAAGATGAAAGCTGGCTCCAAGATCTAGCTTTATAAGTGCATATTACTGCCCAATTAAGTGACCTGAATTTGGAATTACAAGGTAAAAATAAGCTCATCACTCAGTTATATGATGATAGCAAGTGTTTTCATTACAAAATTAGCTTTATTGAAGTCCCAGTTGTCACATGAAAACTTGATTCCTACTTCTAGGCATTCCTGTAGTTTAATCTGTAGACTTTCCTCTGTCTGAGCAAATTCAAAGGGAATGGTGTTGTGAAGATAATGCAATTAAAGGAATTTCAAGGGAATTTTGTGAAGATCAGTTTGCATTATTCTCAACACCATTCACTTCTGATTTTGCTCAGACAGAGGAAAGTCTACAGATTAAACTACAGGAAATGCAGATTGACTCAACACTCAAGAGAAAGTACCCAGAAGTAGGGGAATCTGGATATGTTCATACCTTCTTCAGAAAGTTTGCCACAAAGATTATAGTGATGTTTGGTTCCACATATGTCTGTGAGCAGTTATTTTTGTCATGAGGGCCACGAAAACGTCTCACAGAACCAGATTAACTGATGAACATTTGTCATCTTTGATCAAGCAGGTGCGGACCTTGTGGCTGCAGATATGGTCGAAGCAGCCCTCCATATGCTATCTTCAGTATATATATCATCAGTATATTTGCCTCTCTTTAGTAAATCTATATCACTCTTTTCAGCAAATCTATCTATACATCAATGTCTTCAGTCGATCTATCTATCTATCTATCTATCTATCTACATTATATCTATCTAACTATATATCGTATATGTATGTATGTATGTATGTATCTATCTATCTATCTATCTATCTATCTATCTATCTATCTATCTTTATATCAATCTATTTATCTATGTATCTACAATCTATCTATCTTCAGTATATCTATTTATCTATTTCACTCATTTCAGTTTATATATCTATGTAACCATCTATCTATAATCTGTATATCTATCACTCTTCAGTATATCTATCCCACTCTCTTTAGTATATCTCTATTTATCCACTGCCTATCTACCTATCTAACTCTTATCAATTTATCTATCTTCCTATTTTATCCACCCCACTCTCTTCAGTATATTATCTCCCACTCTTCAGTCTATCTATCTATCTATCTATCTATCTATCTATCTATCTATCTATCTATCTATCTATCTATCTATTCTCAATGTGTGTGTGTATATATATATATATATATATATATATATATATATATATATATATATATATATATGTATATATCTCACTCTCTTCAGTATATCTATCCCTCCATCTGTCTATCAATCTAAATTTCTCTACATGCTTGCTGTCATTATCTATCTATCTATCTATCTATCTATCTATCTATCTATCTATCTATCTATCTATCTATCTCAGCCTGTTCGCATCTATCTATCTATCTATCTACTTATCTTTGTTCGCATGTATATCTGTCTGTTTTTATGTATCTATTTATCCATGTCTATTCTTATCTATATATCTATCTATCTCTCTCTTTCTCTATCTCTCTCTCTCTCTATATATATATATATATATATATATATATATATATATATATATATATTTAAATGTACATATATGTATGATAAAATAAAGATCTACTAACATGTTTCGCTTTTATTAAGCTTTATCAGAGATTGAGATAAAACATAGAAAATGTCGAAAACCCTGGAATTTTTTGCCATGTTTGTGTCAATTCTCATTCGTTTGAAACATCTCACGTATATTCAAAGTGTGCATAAATCTATTTATTTCTAGGTTTATGAAAAATCTTTGATGTGTAAGTGAGAAACGGATGGTTGTGTATGTGTCTGTTAAAATACAGAATTATCTACGGTTTTAATACACGCGACTGACCAATATGAACAGACACAAAGAAAATTGAAAATGCCAGTGTGTCCGTCTTTTTGTTTGCTTTGAATCTCTGACGAAACTTTAATAAAATTGAAACATATTAGATTAATATACGCTTCCTGTTTCTTATTTTATTTTATTATCATCTCGGATTTCGATCCATATTTGAACTGCATTTGTTCTATAACTCATATATATATATATATATATATATATATGAGATATAAATCAAATATATATATATATTTATATGAGTTTTAAATCATATATATATATATATATATATATGAGTTATAGATCAA
>OZ010596.1:28433482-28470982 GCA_963932145.1 Acanthosepion lycidas
TATGTATGTGTGTGTGTGTGTGCGTGGGTGTATATGGTATATAATTTTTTATACACATGTTTTTGGTAAACTTGTTACATAGATACAGAAAACAGAAAACTGATACTCGCCAAGTGAGGTGAGGGCTGGTAAGCTCATCTCGTAAATCAATTGCCTAGCTTCGGGAGTTTGATTCTTACTGGTTTGTTCATTATTGCAGTTTTGTTTAAGATTCGGGTAGGTGTGCTAAATCATTGTATGTGCGGGTGGCGTAACGTTTATCAGACACGACTCCAAAATCGACCGGTCGAGTTCGATTTCTGTTCGAGACCGTTGCATTCACACTAACGTCTCTGGAAAAATCGTTAATCAATTTCTTCTCTCTCCATTCGTGGTAATATATATATATATATATATATATATATATATATATATATATATATAGTTTATGCAAAACTAGGTAATCCGTATCAGTAGACTCAAGGAGGATGATATCCAGAGAGCTCAAAGTAAATTCAGAACAAATAAATTTGAATAAAAGCAGACCACTTTAAGTTTCAATATATATATATATATATATATATATATATATATATATATATATATATATATATATATATATATATATATATATGTATATATGTATAGGGTAGGCTGTTTTTTTATTTAGTCTTGAGAAGGAAGACAGTCGAGAAGAATAAGAACGCTTCTGTCAACATGCCAAAAACTAGCATGGTAGGTAAGATATATTAGCTTCTAATGCCTTACAGACTTTAGCAAAAGCCTGGGCCGGGTCGTGAGGGGAAACAGTTGACTGATATACGAAGTCTGGTCAAAAATTATCCAGACTTTTGTTATAGTAACGGAGCTGAAATACCTTGTGTACACCTTTAGTAATAGCGTTGTCGTTCACTTCCGTTGTTTATAGCAGTGCATGGAAGGAAAGTGTGCAGAGTGTGGTCGTCTCACTACACCACAGAGTTTCCATCAATGACCATATATTGTGCAGCAGTTTTAGGCCAAGGTTTATATTCCCCATATCCGACAACCACCATATTCCGCATATCCCGGACCTCCCCCCAGCGCCTTTTACCTTTTCAAAAATCAAATTCCACTCGGAAGGAACAAGATTTGAAGACGTCGAGGAAACCCAAGAGAATGCAACGCGGCATCCCCCGTAGGGAGTTCTTATAGGTAGTTAGATAGAACCATGATTACCATTATCCTCATTGGGTACAGTACATAGACGAATTATCAGTGTTGAGAGGACAACTTCTTCCTGACCATTTATGTGTGTGTCAGTACATTTTCTTTAACAGAAAACAATATTTGAATTTATGTTAGATTTGAATTGAAAACTCGATTTTTTTTTTGACACTGAGAAACAGTTTCGATTGTTCATTGTTAAGAGACGATCAGGAACCTATTTGAAAACACCCTACCAAAATAACCTCCTAACTCAAGGACACATGGCACAGTGGGTAAAGGCGTTGGTTAGATCCAGTGACAGGACCCAACGAGGGTTTGTTCAATTCCCGGTTAAGGCAGTGGATAATTTACAGAGGGGAATTAACAGGAGATAACTGACATCCATCAAACATGGCACGTGGAACTAGAACAGTCTACCCCAGTGAGCGAAATAAAGGGTTCAGTTCGACATTCCAACCACCTGAAGAAGGCTGGAGTGTACAACGGCCGAAACGTTGTGATAAATATAGCGACAAAGATGAGGACAATAGTCCGAATAATGTAAATAATTCTCGTAACTTTAGTTTGGAATATCTTATCTAAAATGTAATCAAAATATCTACTCACAGATAAATTACTTGACTAATTTATACGTTTTCTCACGGCTTATCAGCCCATTTCAGGTTATTTAAAGCCAGAAAACATTTTTAGATTGTAAGAATTTTGTTTTGAAGATAATAATAGTTTAACCATACACGTCTTACTAATTAACCCATAGCTGGGAGAAGAAGAGGTGGTTTCATACCTTTCCTTTATTTACACGTAAGTGAATATAACAAACCCAACTGGACTTGAAACTCGGCTATCCAAATTAACAATTTCGAGTCATTATCCATTACACCACCCGCACACCCAAGCTTACAAAACCTAGTATTGCCAAACGCTCATCCATCATGGTACTGACCAGGTTCGACTTTGCTTAACGTCGTATAGGAGTCGATGTTTCAACGTGATGTGACAGTAAGCCTCCTCACGGATGGAGAGGCTTGAAGCAACAGCTTCTACAAAAGGATGCTGACAATCCGATGGACTGAACATATGACTAGTGATTATGTTATAAGGAAAGAGAATGAAAAAAATAATTTCATCCCAAGCAAGGTGATAAAGCCACTAAGATGCAGGTGTGTTCCAGAGAGTGAAAGAGAAGGAGAAGACTTTAGTGAGGAGAAATGAGGAAATGACATCGACGGAAGATGTCGATTGATGTTGCAATTTAAAATTTTGAGGATTGCAGTTGGGTGAGAGACAAAAATCTCATGGGAGTTCCACAGGTGAGAAGTCCGAGAAAATACACTGTTAAAATAGAGGTTCAACAGTAAAGCGGTTAGATCTACAGCAAAATTGTCCAATTGTTAGATTAAAATTTGAACCGTTGTATCTTAGAAATGATTAAAAATATCTTACTGGAATTCTCCGAAGTTTTTACAACATTAGTGGATTCTATTTTAATCAATAAGAATGTATAGTTGCTCTCAAAGCTTAGCAGAAGAATCGTGATGAAATCGATCATAAACGAAAATGACATATTCATCATTAATTAATCATGGCTAAGGATCGGAAGCTCATGAATGATTGAAATAAAATTGAAAGATATATATATATATTATTCCAGGATCATTTTCCAATTTATTCAAGGTGATCTTCGCCCTCTCTAACCTGGAGTAATAAGTTGCCTCACATGTTTCACGTAAGATTTCATTTTCAAGTTTTTCACTGCTCTTTGGACTGTCATAGCTGAAACTCCTCTCTCACATGCCAAACGTCTTATGGATTGAGTTGGATCTTTTCTAATTGATCTCTTTAGCTCTAAGCTGAAATGATGATCCTTCTTGAAGTTGTGACCTCCTGATCCAGTTTTCTGCTCTACTGTTACCTCTTCTTTAAACTTATTCACCGTTCTCTTGGTGATTATTGAATGGACTTTGAAGATGGAAGCCAGAGTATGAATGTTCGTACCATTACTGAATGATCTTTTTCCTCTCACCATTTCTCAGTTGGGAAGACAGTGGGTTTGCTAGAAAACCTGTTTTAATTTTAGCTGAATAACTCAAAGGATTTTTCGTGATTCTTACGAAAAAAATTGGTGTCAAGATGGCTAAACGTCTGATCTGAATGCTTGGAAAAAGAAACTCAATTAGTCTAGTGTTTTTTTATTTTTTTAGATATTAAACATTTTGTGGGATGGACAATTATGCCGTTACACCGGTAGTAGCACGCTTGAAAACACGCAGTCGAAGCACTGAAGAAAAAAATCACATCTGAACAGTTGCCTTGAAAATATTACTAGAAAAGGCAGAGTAAAATCACGTCGGTGAGAAAATAACTAAAGTCGATTATAATACAGACCTTTTCTTTGAATTTTATCAAGAATCTTGAGATATACAGCAGGAGCACTAGACCAGATATGGCATTATGATTCAATGCATAGACGAAAGATTAAATCTCTAAGGTAAAAAAGGGGGAAATAGAGATTGAAGAATTTGACATTCACGGAGCGTATAGAAGACAGGAGAGACAGAGAAAGTCACAGAATAATGGGCTTATGTAAATGAAAACTTTCTGTTCTGTTGTTTTTCATGATAGGCTTTGACTACTGATTATTAAGAAAAAAAATCGTTATTATGTGATACTAAATGAAGAATTGGAAAAGATACAAAGAAAATAGTACTATACTTTCATGTAATATCTGTCTTATTCTATGCCAGTGAATGTTGAACAATCTCCTCACAGATGAAGAAAAGGCAACAGAAATATGCTTCTACCGAAGGATGCTGAGAATTTCACAATGAACTTGTGAGCAAAGACGAAGTTTTGGGGAAGATGTAAACGAAATGGACACTTATACTTAAAATGCAAAAGGATAAATTTCTAGGACTCATTATGAGAAAAACTGATTGTGATTCTTGTATCTAAGCTCATAAAAACGAGAGACTTCATCAAGAGACAGTTGAAATCTGTAGGTCACATAATGAGGAAAGAGGGTTTGGAGAATCTAACACTGACAGGACACCTTGAAGGCAGAATGGACAGAGGAAAGCAGCGAATGACCTACCGAACGAGTTTGGTTAAATGGATTGTAGAACAACGATTGGCAGAGGTAACGAAAAGACAAACCTTACTGAATGCTACAAAGGAGTTGTGGAGTGACATGATCGTCTACGTCCTGAAGAGACACGTCGCACAGAAGAAGAAAGAGAACACCGTTGCTGCTGTTGCTATCAATTTTGTAAACAAGCTTATCAGTGAGATATTCTCTAACCGCTCCATCGGTCGGATGTGTTACAAGGCCGAATTTATAGTGGGGTATCCGAGCCCGTAAGCTCGGCCAAAAATTCCCCGCAGACCCCGTAAAAAACGAAGTCGGGTAGCTGTCTCCTGAGACGAGACTCTGCTCTTTGACATAGCCTCGTCTGGGGATCCTCTCTGCCCGGAGACAGAGAGTTTGACAAGCACACTTCCGAAGTCATCCGGATAGTGATCAAAGTTTATCAGTGGCGACAGATATCTTGGCTTTACGGATATGCGTATATTCTCGCTTCGAAACCCACACAGGCAACACTGGTGCTCTTGAACGCGGGTAAATTTGTATATAAGGTCGATCATCTGTGTGCATACTCACTTCACTGCCATGTCCGTCTTTAAACAAAGAGCTTGTCTACACTACACCTGTCTAGCTTGTCTACACACTCGGCAGTAACTTTGGTTCGATTGTAATATCGCTGTGTTGATTCATTATTTACTTTTCAACGTCTGACACTCGCAACTGACAAACTGGTCAAGTAATGTTTTTTTTTATGTCTCGCTTGTTTTATCTGCTGCTTCTAACGAATCGAAGTTTCTATAGCGGAAATTAAATGAAGATAAAATACTTTTAGTTTAAGCTGGTCACTTAACGACTTTCTAAAAAGTTGTTCTTAAATAAGTGACGCACCATATTATTGTTTTAAAAATATTAAAAATATAAGATATGTAAATGACCTTGTATTGATGGCAGGCACAGAAGGAAAATTACGGGAGCTTCTAGATAAAGGAAAGCGGGAAGAAAGGACTAACCACCAAACTGTAAGAAGACATGATTGTCAGCAAAAGAAAAGCGAAGGAGAAAAACCTACCAAGGGTCACAAGGGACAGGAAATTGTGGAGAGCCATGATCGCCTATGTTCTGAAGTGACACGGTATATAGGATAAATCTCAATTAATTATTAGTGATAGGGTGCCTTACCATTGTGATCATATGCAAGACCAAGCCACGCTGAGTTAATATCAGCATATAAATAAATGCGTGGATACACAATATAGGGCGATACCAAACGGATCTCGCAGACTTCGATGCATAAGTGAGCCTGACTCGCACTAGGTGTCCCAGTATTTTTTTTTACCTTCTTTCATCCTCTGCAAAGCTGAATGTGTATTTACGTATGAATTTATACTGAGATATTTACCTTAAGTCGATAGATACTAAGTTTTTCCCAAAGTCTGTTCTCTCTTGCTTTTAGTTCTATCTTACCCGAGTGTTCGACAATGTGCCCTTGTGTCATAAAAATTCTGCTTAATAAATATCTATAGAGAGCAGCTGTTGGAAAACAGTGTTTAATATACAAGTTTCTTAGGACAGTGTCGGTATTTCTTATTTTCGTTAAAATCAAGGATTTATGCGCATATTTTAGTCAGTAATCTACAGCGAGCGGGCTATGGATTACCGACTCGTTTTTTCGTTACCTTTAATCCGGTTATTCGAACATATAAAATAGCCTTTTATTATATTTAAAAATTAACTTTTCTTAGAATGTTTATAGATCTAAGCTATCAAAATATGAACGGATATTATAGTGTATACAATAAATATCACACAAACAGAGTTTTATTAGATTTAAACGACATGGTCTTTTTGTTTAACATTTTATTATATTTTTTCTAATTTTCGAATAAGAACCTCGGAATCAAAATTGTGGAAAAATTGTTTTACCTCGGTGCAAGCTAGTAAAAGAAAACGTAAAGAAAGAACGACGTATCGATTGTAAGAAGACAGAAAATATGTTCATTAGCACAAGGGAGACGCAAGCTACAAATTGCAATGTTAAAATCAAGCATTTTAACTATTAGAGAAGTGTTTTAACAGACAACAGAAAATGTGAGAGAAATTCGCGGTCGAATTGGTATAGCGAAACAAGCCTTGCAAGATTTAAACGAAATCGTATTTCGTTGGAAATAAAGATTGAACATCTATATAATATCAATCTTTCTAAATGGTAGTGAATGCTGGACAGTTTCCTCACAGATGAAGAGGAGACTTGAGCCAACAAAAACAAAAGAATGTATGTTGAAATACTATGTAATATCTATCTTCTTATATGGCTGTGAATGATGGACATTCTCCTCACTGATGAAGAAGAACCGAAGCAACAGAAGCAGAAAAAGGATTACTGAACTTCTATGTAATATCAATCCTCCTATATGGCAGTTAATGCTGGACTATTTCTTCACAGATGAAGTGAAAACTTCGAGCAACATAGATGTGGTACTACAGAAGGATGCTAAGAATTCCGAGTATGGAACATATGAGCAACGCGCAAGTTTTAACGAAAATGAGAACGGGATGTACACTTTTTCTTTAGAGTAGAAAGAGACATCTGAAATTTTAGAGATAAATAATGAGGAAAGAGGGCTTGGAGAATTTGATATGCAGAAGGCATATTGTAGTCAAAAGGAGAAAAAAGAAAGAGGGTGAAACCTATTTAGCGAATTTATGTAAATGGATGACAGAACAGGGACAAGGAAGGCATAAAAAGGGGACACATATTACAAAAGATAGGAAGTTGTGGAGAGCCATTATCAGCTACATAAAGGGATTATGTAAATGGATGGTAGAACAGGAACTGAATGGATAATAAGGGGCCAAATATTACTTAGATCTACAAAGGACAGGAATTTGTGGAGAGCTATGATTGTACACATCCCGAAGTAAGAATGCACATAAAAAGACGAAGGTTATTTCTTTTTGTTTATCTCATCATCTAGCCCAGAGATTGAACTCACGATTGATAGATGACAGCAACAGTTGATTAACAAATGCATACATCCACCGAAGGACAATTTTGGAGACTTTAAAAGCAATCGAGCGCCTAGAAGAATTAGACCGCATATAAGCCATTGTGGATTCGTTAAAGACACTGGAGCAAAAAAAAAAAAAAAAAAAAAAAAAGAAAGAAAAAAGAACGAGAACATTCTGATGAGAATGCTACAAGAGCGAGTAATAGAACTATAAAAGCCTGTATACCTACTCTTCATAGGGTACCTCGAAGCGGTGTAATGCTTAGCAAGCTTGTCTCGCTAGAACAATTACGACTGAGTAGTGAGTTCGATCCTCACTGGGTGCCCCCCTACTTTCGGCCTTACGCCACATCTAAGCTACGCTTGGAAAATCGCTATACCTATGTTTCATAGATTAAACACAGTATTTAATAATGCACAATGCAAAAAATTATTTGAACTCTCAATAGTGTGGCTATTGGAGCCTTTAAAATCCAATATCAGATGGTTTTTGATATTTGGTTATTAAGAAAAAAAAACAAATCTATTTATGGTTCTTCATCACAAATCAAATAAGAATTGCATCAGTTTTAGGATAGATTACTCTCGCTTTTAGAAAAACCCGCCTGAGTCAAGTAAATATTAAAAGATACACAGGTGTATTAATAACGAAATATATAAACATTTATGTTCTGGTGGTTAGTATTTAGTTGCTCGTTCAATGGTTTCATATTACGCAAGCTGTTGATACTACATTACTATTTGAGAAGGATGAGAGGATTAAGATAAAAAAAAAACAAAAAAAAAACTTTTCTTATAAAGTTTATATCTAAGCTATCAAAATATGAAGAGAATTTATAATATATACAATAAATAACACTCAAACAGGTTTTTGCATGATTAAAACCACAGGGTCTTTATGTTTAATATTTTATTATCAGGTCATCCTATAAGTTCTGTCCGAATTTTGAATAAAGAAAACAAGTGACCAGATGTTACATTTAATTACAGATTCAATCAACAATGTATTTTCCCTGATTATCTATGACTTCCTTCTATCTATTAACAAGCTTACTAATTCCATTACTGTAAAATTCTTTTGGCTTTGATTCGAAGAACTCACAAATGTCAGTTTTACCCTCTTCCTGTATTACAAAAGCTGTTTATTCCAAATGATTCTGTAAGCTACGAAACAAATGGTAGTCTGAAGGAGCAAGATCGGGAGAATAAGGTGGATGAGGAATTTTCTCCCAACCAAGTTCTTCGATCTTTGTGACGTGATTCTTGCTGTGTGGGGTCGCGCATTGTCTTGATGAAACATCACCTCTTTTCGATTCACTAGAGCAGGTCTTTTTCCCCCTCAAAGCTTGGTTCAAACGCTCTAATTGCTGACAGTATATTTGAGTATTAATTGTTGCATTAGGTGGTAAGAATTCAAAGTGGATTATTCCTTGTCGATCCCACCAGATTGAAAGAACCTTTTGCCCATGAAGTTCCCTTCTCGGCTGTGGCTGGGGTCCTTCCCCTTTACCAAGCCACTGTCTACGACGCTTAACATTTCGGTAAAAAATCCATTTTTCGTCGCCAGTCACAAGTCTATCCAAAAAAGGTGAAACAAGTTGGCGAGAATGGTGAGAAGAGCAGATATCACCCATTTTCCAAGTTTAGGAACTTTTCCAGGTTGTTGAAGATGACGATGAACAGTTGTATGGTTTGAACTGAGAACCACTGCCAATTCCCCAACTGATAAAGCAGGATTTTCTTCAAGGGCTGCTTCAAGAAGCTTTTCATCAAACACAGCTGGACGTCCGGTTCGATCTTCATCTTCGAGGATGTAATCTCTACCTCTGAATTTTGCAAACCATCTTCTGCAAGTTCTTTCATTCACACACTCCTCTCCATAAACTGAGTGAATGTTTCTAGCCGCTTCGGCTGCTGAGTTTCCTTTCTTGAACTCATAAAGCATTATGTGCCTCAAATGATTCTTGGGTACTTCCATGTTAAAAGGGTTTTAATCAAACAAAGTTTAATTTTATTGTTCTCTGAAATAAAATTTGATCGGTTTAAATTCATCTAAACATAAAAATAATGTTCAGCGCCATTAGATATTATAAAATACTCTTTAAATTTCGTTCATTTTAACAAAAAGTTAAAATTCGGACAGAACTTATGGGATGATCTGATAAATTTTGTAAATTTTCGAATAACAATTTGTACCTCGGAATTAAAATTATGGGAAAAATTGTTTAACCTCGGTGCAAGGTATTAAAAGAATGTGTAAAGAAAGGGCGAAGTATAGATTGTAAGAAGACAGAATATATGTTCATTAGCACAAGGGAGACGCAAGCTACAAATTGCAATGTCAAAATCAAGCAGTTTAACTATCGGAGAAGTGTTTTAGAAGACAATAGAAAATTTCGGGCGCATTGGTTTAGCGAAAAATGACTTCCAAAAGCTAAACAAAGTGTTATGAAATATGGTATTTCGTTGGAAATAAAGATTGAACATCTATGTAATATCAATTCTTTTATATGACAATGAATGCTGGACAGTTTCCTCACAGATGAAGAGGAGACTTGAGCCAACAGAAACAAAAAATATATTTACTTTTAGAAATTATTTACTTACCGCACCTTCATGAGGGTAGGAGTGATACAATGTCAAACATGGAGTTCTGTATGCATATAGTTAGATAGTGCCAGAAATGCTCTATTTGGCTCGTCACTTCCTTTTTGAGAGACGCCTTAGGCAACAAGAACTGGACCTGACCTTCCACTTTAAATGTAATGAAAAAAATATACATTCTGGGAGTGGGATGGCCCACTGGAACAAGACTCTGGTTAATTCCCGCCTTGTGTCCTTAAAGTGATCTTATTTACTAATCTTAACTTAGTTTGGCAGAAGGGTAGAACTAAGGGACATTTAGTAAGGATCGAACTCACTACTCCGGAATAATTGGTAAACAGACTAGGTCGTTAACCAATTCGCCATACTGCATCGGGAGGAATAAGCTTGCGATATAAGCTTAATATATCAAGTTCCTCGGTACTTGCAAAGAAAAATTTCATAATGCTTTACTGATTCTGAAGAGCGTATAACTGATAATTGTGATTACCGGTAGGTAGACGGTGGTGTAACGGATAACGGCTCGGACGGAGAAGCCGGAGAGCCGAGTTCGTGTTAATACCCTTAGGAAAGCTATGAATCCTCTTCTTCTCTCCCAGCTATGGGCATTTAGCAGGGCAGACCGGGTTCTATAGCCTTGGATAGCAACTGATCTACCGCAGAAAGAAATGACAAGATACTGCGGAAAAAAATCTTCTTCGTCAGTCATGTATCAAAAGATACATGATCGCCGAAGCGTGTATCGCGCATGGCATATAACTGACTGAAGAGTTAATAATTGTTATTAGTCAATGAATTTTACACCTGAAACCCTACAGATAAGTCATATATTTCGTATCAACAGACTCAGAACTAAAATATTGCAAGATCTGCAAGCTAAGACATATTTTTTAGGATCTGTAACACAAAAGGTATGGCATATCTTTAAGATCTGCTACCTCAAAGGTAAAACAAATCTTTAGGATCTGCAGTTTCAGAGCTAAGGTAGCTTACAGCTATATCACCTTAAAACACCAGTTCTTGAATGATCACCGAAATTAAGCAACGTCCAGCCTGGTCAGTACCTAGATGGGTGTTCATTTAGAAATACCAAATGCTATAAGTTTGGATGTGCAGGTGGTGAAATAAATAATGACTGGGAATTGTTAATCGGAGAACAGAGTTCCAATTCCAGTCTGGTTCGTTATATTCACTTACGCGCAAATACCTTTGGGAAATGTGTGACTCCAGCATGTCTTCCCTTGGCTATGGGTTAATTAGTAGAACTTGTTTGAGTAAACCATTATTATCTCCAAAAAATTTTTACAATCTAAAAATATTTTCTGGCTTTAAATAACATATAAAAGGTTGATAGGCCGTCAAAAACATAAGAGCTGAGACATATTTGTTTAGATCCAGAGCTAAGCGATATATTTAAGGCATTAAGCACCACAGCGAAGACATATTTCGGAACTACAAATCCTTGGCTAAGACAGATTTTTATGATCTACAGCCCCGAACTATGATATATCTTTAGAATATACTGCCTTAACGCTAAGACATTTTTCTTTACCCCAATAGATAAGATATATATTTCAGATATTAAGCGCGACACCTAAAACATATTGAGGATCTAAAAATACAGAGCCAGACGTATTTTTATTATCTACAACCTTATATCTTTCCGATGTGCAGTTCTATAGCTAAGAAATATTATGAAGTAAGATGAGAGGTAAGATAAATATGCAAATTCCAGGTCGGGGATAAAAGCAAGTACAAAAATTTAAATATCTGGTAGGTGTTCGAACAAAGGCGCAAAAAATCCGATGACGTATTGGGATGGCCAAAGCTGCATCCAAAAAGCTAAGCAGAGTATTAAGAGACAGGAAAATTTCGTTAAAAACAAAGAGTACTGAACTGCTACGTGATATCTGTCCTTCTGTATGGTAGCAAATGCTTGACAATCTCCTCAAAGATGAAGAAGAGACTTGAAGAAATAGAAGTGTGGTTCTACAGAAAGATACTGAGGATACCATGGGCCGAACACGTGAGAAACGACGGCGTTTTGAAGATAATGGAATCAAAGTGGAAAATTATACTTAACATCAGGAAGAAGCAGTTGAAATTTCTGGGACATGTAATGAGGAAGGAGGGCTTGGAAAATCTGATGCACACAAGACGGATAGAGGGAAAGAGAGGCAGGGGAGAGTAAAGAATGTAACCTTGATGGGCTTGAGCAATGGATGGCAGAACAGGATTTGGGATAAATATAAAAAAGACAAAAAATATGAAAAGTTACAAGGGACAGGAAGATGTGTAGGGCCATGATCGCTTACGTCCTGCAGCGACACAGCACATAGCAGAAAGAAAGAACCCCAGACATAATTTTAAAAGAAACCTCTTTGAAGATCTTTTTTAAGGATATCTTGGAATGAGTAATTAGAAGTTCCTTAAATTTTCAGAAAAATAAGTGGTGCGGAATCGTCCTAACTGTTAAAGTCGACATAAAATGTTAAAATGATGTTGCTTCATGTAAGAACTATATCAGATGTAGCAAGTGGCTCATATTTTCACGTAACTGAAAATCAATATAAATTATACACGAAAAAAGAAAATATTAGTTAATTAATATTAATTAATATTAATTAATATTAAAAGAAGGGGATATTATGGACAGTCTCTTAGAACAAGAGACGTGAGGCAACAGTAATGTGCTTCTCCAAAAGGATACAGAGAATGACAGGGACCGAACATGTAAGCAACGATGAAGTTTTAAGGAAACTGAAAACAAAAAGAAATTAGAAAGTGAATTGAAATTTCTAGGGTATTGTTATGGTCCGGTTCCTTGTACCAAGGTGATAGTCCAAGGTAGAACCAATAAAGAAGAACTCGAACACGGATATGGAATAACACATATATATTACAAACAGGAATATATGCATATAAGTAGAAAGTGTTAGTACGAACAATCAGTTTTAGTAGGGAGAACAATGTAGTCTCGACCAGTATCACTTCCAATGTCTTGCAGTAATTGTCTGAACGCGACTCTGTTTCGGACTGCTTCTGACTCGACTGACTGACTCGCTCGCTCTGACTGACTGACAGACTCCTGACGGACTTCACTCCAGACTTCAGACTGAACGGTATTTAGTCACCCCATGAGGGCATTATGTGGCACAAGGCCGGTTTAACGTGGGATCTCCGAGACTGTGGGCTCGGCCAAAAATATGCCCTTTGAACCCGTATAAACGGGTTCAGGGTCGGTTTACCTCCCCGAAAGAGACTCCGCCCTTCGGCGTAGCCTCGTTCGGGTTCCTCCCCGCGCGGATGCTGAGAGTTCATCCGATCAGCCGATCAGCCGGTCGCCCGACTTCGGACTGAACGGTATTTAGTCAACCCCCCCAGAAGGGTGTCATGTGGCACAAGGCCGGTTTAATGTGGGATATCCGAGCCCGTGGGCTCAGCCAAAAATATGCTCTTTGAACCCGTATAAACGGGTTCAGGGTCGGTTTACCTCCCCGAAAGAGACTCCGCCCTTCAGTCGGTTTGAACCGAGCAGCCGGTCAGCCGGTCAGCCGGTTGCCCGACTTCGGACTGAACGGTATTTAGTCACACCCCCCACCAGGGCATCATGTGGTACAAGGCCCGTTTAACGTGGTATCTCCGAGCCTGTGGGCTCGGCCCTTCGGCGTAGCCTCGTTCGGGTTCCTACCCGCCCGAAGGCAGAGAGTTCAACCCATAACAGGTACATAATGAGAAAAGAGGGCTTAGAAAATTTGAAGCTCACAGGAGAAAAGCAGCTAATGCCCGAGCTTGTGCAAATGATTGGGAGGGCTAGTTAAAAGAGAAAACACTGCTAAGAGCTACAAAGAACAGGGAGTTGTTGATAACTACCGTCGCCCATTTCTGTAGAGACACGGCACATAGAAGTAAAATTTGTGAAACAGTTAGTAGCATTCAAAGAGTTTTTCGGGCGACATTATCGGGAAAAAAGAGACATGAGGAAGAATCAGGGTTAATAGCAGGAAAAACGAAATAGACGAAGTTCGAATTTCGTTTGAGATTGCTTATATTCACTTGGCACAATTAATTTTTTGATAATGATGAAGAAGACCAAAGAGCCACACGATGTCGAGTGTTACAGTGTTAAGGATACAGTTAATGGTGAAGTGTAACTAATTAATTTAGTGAAAGGCTACAATAACTTATAACTTACGTATTTTATTTTATTTTTTAAAAATATTTTTTATAAATATTGTTCATGATTTCAATTGTATTTACGGGCTTATTGGTTCCCGTAAGATCACCGAAGTTAAGCAACATCGAATTTTGTCAGTAACTAAATGGGTGACCACTTTGGAATACAAGATGCTGTAAGCTTAGATGTGCGGCTGGTACAAAGGGCTTACTGCCATAACACGTTGTAACACCGGTTCTTGTACGATCATCGAGTTTAAGCAACATCGAACCTGGTCATTACCTAGATGGGTGACCGATTGGGAGTACCAGGTGCTGTAAGCTTGACTGTGCGGGTGGTGTAATGGATAATAGCTAGGAATTGTTAATCGGAAAGCCGAGTTCTAATTTCCTTTGGGTTCTTTATATTCAGTCACACGCAAATATCCTCCACAATGGTATGGATCCAACTCTTTCCCCCCAGCTATGGGTTAATTATTAAAACTTGTAGCACTAAACCATAATTATCTCAAGAAAATATTTGGGCTTCAAATAATCTCCAAAAGGTTGATAAGCCGTAAAAAACGAATCAATTAATTATATTTATTGCTTAATTTATTGTTTAATAAGATCGTATTATATTTTCTCATTTTTCTCTTAATCTATAAGAAAAAAAGTCACGGCATATTACTTTACCGATTTGACAAATTAAAGAACAGAAACCATGCTTCTCGAAATCAGATTGCAGGGATATAAAAAGTCGATTATCTCTGTCTGGTTGAGATAAAGTCACAGGGGTCACGTGACGGCTGGTGGGTGACGTCAGGAGAGAGTGTGTGTGACCAAAACCAGTTGTGATGTAAAGCCCGGAGAAGGTCTTACAAGGGAAAACCACATGGCCTTATCAGATTCATAGAGAAATCTCTGTAACTTTAGCTTCCTGTATCGGAAAAACTTTCACTTTTCACGATTAAGTGGCCACAACGCAATGTGATTACACTAATACCCATTAACTGGTCACGCCGATGTGACATATTATTAACACTCTTTAAGGTTATTTCGCTTCAAAGTATAAACAATATCAAATAATCAAAATATGTCCTTATCTCTCTGGTGTTTTTCTTTTTCGCAAATAAATAGAAAATAAGAAAATACCTCCCCGTAACTATTTTTAACAATATTATTCACCCTTTACAACACGAAAGAGCTACTCGATGTTAAAGTTTACAGAGTAAAATGTGCAGTTTATGGGCGTATAGAAAGGAGATGACGGTTGGCTCTGGGCTTCGATAGGATAAGATTGAACTGATAGGGGAAGCATCCTATTGCATCCAAAGCAGCAATTCGCAATAAGAAGCTGCTCGAGTGGAAATTACATCTGACCAATGGAATAGGAAAGTAATGAAGCTGGTTCTCTACGAAACGTTGTAATAAATATGGCGACAAAGATGAGGACAATAGTCCGAATAATGTAAATAATTTACATAATACCTCATCTCAGAAATATAGACAGATACTAAAGAAGGCCGGAGCGTACAACGACCGAAACGTTGTAATAAATATGTCGACAAAGATGAGGACAATAGTCCGAATAATGTAAATAATGTACATAATACCTCATCTCAGAAATATAGACAGATACTAAAGAAGGGCGGAGCGTACAAAGACCGAAACGTTGTAATAAATATGTCGACAAAGATGAGGACAATAGTCCGAATAATGTAAATAATGTACATAATACCTCATCTCAGAAATATAGACAGATACTAAAGGAAAGATGTCTTGGAGAATTTGACATTCACGGGCATATTGAAGGGAAAAGGGAAATTTAGTTGCAAAATCAACAAAGGAAAATAAAAGTACTAGAAAGGGCTGATTTTATAAAAATAACGTCGATTGTCTAAAACATAAATAGCAAAGGAAAACAGTCGGGTTGAGCGACTGAAATATAGTTGCAAATGCAACGAAATAAAATGAGCGAATTGGTCCAAATGACTCAACTAATAAGAGCGGTATTTTTTTTCTCAGTTAAAACATAAAACTCACACAGTTATGAAAAAAATATTTTTTATTGCTGGAATATCCGTTATGTCCCATCGTTTAACTTTATACTGTTTGTTGCATGCCATATTGACATTTTCATTACAATTTATATCTTTTACGCTGTCTAAATGCTATGTGGGTCTTAACTTTAATCCGCACCACTGTTGCAAAGTATCAGATGACACCCGGTCACCCGGTATTGTTCACTGGATCACTTAGTGCTTTACAGTTGGGTCTTGAATTCTCAACGAAAGATCTGGTCATTAAAGCACTTCTTTTTTTTCTTTTTTTTAAAAAAAAAAAAAAAAAAAAATACCTTGATAATTATTGCATGCTAGGCTTAATATTTACCAGCAGCGTAACGGTCAACTACATGGGAAATGGAATCTTTGATCTGAGATCAAATCCACACGGGGTCTTTTACACAAATAACTTAGGGAGAATAAATATCTTCTAGCCCCACGTATAGGTTAAATATCAGTGTAGACAAGGCTTACGAATTCTGGTCTAAATGAGAATTAACGGGAAACTATTCTATTTTGGTTGGTTGATTCGTTTTCTACGGCTTATCAACCCTTGCAGGTTATTTAAAGCCAGAAAATATTTTAGATTGTAAGAATATTCTTAGGACAAATAATAATGATTTAGTGATACAAGTGTTACTAATTAACCGATAACTGGGGGAGAAGAAGTGGATTCATATCTTTAACAAGGTTATTTGCGCGTACGTGAGTATAACGAGACCAACGGGAATTAGAACTCGGTTCTCCAATTAACACTTCCAAACCATTATCCATTGCACCACCTGCACATCCAAGCTTACATAACCTGGTATTCTCAATCGGCCATTCATCTAGGTAGAAGCACATTTATGCTGCTACAAGTCTCTTCTTCATTTGTAAGGAGATTGTCCAACATTCACTGACGTAATGGAGGACAGATATCACGTAATACTTCAGTACTCTTTGTTTCTAACGAAATTTTTCTGTCATGATACTTTGCTTAGCTTTTGGAAGGCATCTTTCACTATCCCAATACATCTTCGTATTTCAGTGTCGCAGTTTCTGTCCTTTGTTAAAACGCTTCCAAGATATTTAAATTGTTTGATTGTGATATCTCCAGTTTGAAAGTAGCCTGTTTGGTGGTTCCTTTTGGTAACAATCATTCATTCCATCTTTTTGTAATTGTTTCCTTCACTGCCTTCTGTAGTTTTCTTTCTGTGTCTGCTGTCAACAGTGCAAGATCTCGTAGGACTAATTCGCTCAGAATCACCTCACTTTATAGGTTGAATAAGTCCGGTGGAAAAACACATTCTTGTCTTGCAACCTTTTCTATTTTTGTATATTTACTGAATTCATTTTCTATCCGTATGCGGACGGCTTGCTGTCAGTATCGGTCCTTTCTTTTTAATGTCCTTCTAATGCCCTTCTAATGTCCTTCTAATGATCTTCTAATGTCCTTCTTTTGTCCTTCTAATGCCCTTCTAATGTCTCTCTAATGTCCTTCTAATGTCATTGTAACGTCCTTCTAAAGCCCTTCTGATGTCCTTCTGATGTTCTTCTAATGCCCTTCTAATGTCATTGTAATGTCCTTCTAAAGCCCTTCTGATGTCCTTCTAAAGCCCTTCTAATGCCCCTCTAATGTCCTTCTAATGTCCTTCTAAAGCCCTTCTGATGTCCTTCTAATGTCCTTCTAATAATCCTCTAATGCCCTTCTAATGCTCCTCTGATGTCCTTCTAATGTCCTTATAGTGCCCTTCTAATGCCCCTCTATTGCCCTTCTAATGTTCTTCTAATGCCCTTCTAAAGCCCTTCTGATGTCCTTCTAATGTCCTTCTCATGATCTTCTAATGCCCTTCTAATGTCCTTATAATGTCTTCCTAATGTCCTTCTGATGTCCTTCTAATGCCCTTCTAAAGCCCTTCTGATGCCCTTCTAATCTCCTTCTAATGTCTTTATAATGCCCTTTCAAAATATGTCATGGTCGCATAGCAGTTCCAGCATTTTTTACAGTTATAATTACTTATACTTGCCCATTTACGTAATAGATTGGTGGGATAAAATATTTCACATTTGCGACCTACGTCAACGATCAGTGTCCAAGTCTTGATAAAAAGCAAAGATTCTTATAGGTGATATACATACTAGGAAAATATCAAACTTTTATTTTTGAGGGCTGTGGGGAGAGTGAGGCTATTCTTTAACCGATACAATGCCCGAGAACCACTCAAGCTATAGGGTTAACGAGTGAGCAAATGGATGGCGGAACAGGTTTGGGAGAAATAAGAAAAAGCCAATAGGATTGTTTGTGTACGTAAAAGGAAGAGTAAGATGTGTAGATTATGAGAATATGTCGGATAGATAACGGTTGACTCTAGACTTGAAGCGGTTAAAATTGTAATGATACGGAAAGCATCCCACCGGGAGTCTAATTAACAAAGTAATAGTTTTGGAGAAAAAAAAAAAACATTCTGAGCGGAACTTCCTCGAAGTCGAAAGTGAATATTATGAGGATATGTAGGAAAGAAAACGGCTGACTCTAGACTTCAAGAGGTTAAGATTGTAGTGATTGGGGAAGAATCTTCTCGTTAGTCAGGAGCAGTTGGACTTTTAAGAATCTCTCCGGATAGAATTTTCTTCACATTAGAGGAATATGAAGAAAGTGAGGATTATTCTATCCTCTGTGCATGGCATGGCAGATGTTAGCTGTAAAGGTCTGAACTAGTGGAACTAATATATGCAGTTCGTCTATACATTTGCCATGAAAATTACGATAGAGTAGCAATAGGCTTGCGACGTTTCGTTTGTGGTTGACAGTTTGTAGGAGTTTGTAGATCGTGTAGACGCTTTTGAACTCCGTCAAGGGTGGGAATAGAGGAATAGGCAACATTGAACCTAAGATATTATGAGTGGTGTGGTATGTGATACTGGTAACGATAAACGGCGCGGGAAGTGTAATTGGCGGGCTGGGTTCAAATCACAGCTTACGAATCGATAATGGATACCGGCTCAGAATGAGAAATCGCAGAGTTCGTTACATTCACTTATTCGCAAATACATTTGGGAAAGGCATGAATCCATCTCTTCTGTCCCGAAGCTATGGGTTGAATAATGTTATGGTAATTTAACCCACGCACACATGGACTCTCCCAGCTACAAATAGGAGCAGGCACTACCTTTTAGAGATGGAAGTTTCCAGCAGTCAGCTCTGACAGACGGATCAAACATTCTTGCTGTAACACTCTCATTTGTATATGTTTGTATTATTGTTTCTGTTAATATATTTCTTTATTCAATTCCTCTCTTGTGTTTTTATTTACTGGACCTAACAAGGCCACAACAAATAGCAGGACAAACTGGGCCCTATACCCTTGGGTGGTTACCAGTCTACCGCAGAAAGAAACTGTAGTATACTGTGCAAAAATCTTCTGCCTGCTCAGTCATGAAACGAGACTTTATCGCACAAGGGTGAAGTACCAGTGGATCTTGAATGGGTGACTTTGACGACATAAATCCACTACATATAACGTTTAGAGTATTAAGAAAATATTGTCGGATTAAAAAAAAAATACCCGTTAATCTCTAGAAAATATTCACATATTAACGCATCATAAAGATATACTTTTGAAGATTAAAGTATTCCGCGATAATGCTGAGATTTTTAAAAGAATTTTAAAAGTCTGTTTGATGAATAAAAATACGTATTTATTTCATTGGACGTTGGCAGTGGAATCAAACTGTAAAATACTTCACTCATCATTGAATGTTTCAGATTCATTTTTCCACTTTATTTACATTACCAACAATCACATTAATATCCTCAGATTTTTTTTTCAGAAGGAATTAGCACATAGACTATGGCGACCATCCCAGTAGCCCTAGCGTAAATATAAGTGCCATGCACAAGAGAAGCAATAGCGAAAAGAGCCAAGTTTGATAACAAGGTTTCAGTAACAGCAATATCAAAAGTGAAGCGGTGGCAGAAGGAGTCAAACTTGAAAGCAAGGCATAGGAGATACGCAATAAAAGAATAAAAGGTTTATGATTCCAAATTTTAGCTTCAGGGTAGTATCCAGAGAAAAAAAAAGAGAAGTAAAGCTTTGATTTAATTTAATGGCATAGTAATTGTGAGTTCAATCCCGAAGCCGGATAGTGCAGAATCTGACTCCGCAAATAAAGGGCTCAGTTCGAAATTCCCTGTAAGTTGGTTGGTTGGGTTTTATGGCATATCAACTACTGTGGGTCATTTAATGCTAAATTGAGGTATATATATATATATATATATATATATATATATATATATATATATATATATATATATATATACAGACACACACACACACACACATATATATATATATATATATATATATATATATATATACATACAAATATAGATAACTAGACTCGTTTCGAAAAAACCTCGAATTTTTGATTTGCAAATAATCAAATCAATCTCGAGGGAAAAAAAGGTTTTAAAAAAAGAAAGAGCTACAAACATGAACTACTGTCGAACAAATCGCACAGATGCAGGTCTGAAGCCCAAAGAAAAAAGCCCGATACGAGTAAACAACTAACTAACAAAAGAGCTCAATACAACCGTAGAGCAGACCTAGATACACCTAGTGAGCCAGACAAACTTACCTAGGTTTCACCTAAACGGATCGTCAGGGAAAGTTCGGCCGAACTTTCCCTGACGATCCGTTTAGGTGAAACCTAGGTAGGTTTGTCTGGCTCACTAGGTGTATCTATATATATATATATATATATATATATATATATATATATACATATACCTAAACATATATTAAATATACAGTACTATTAAACATATGGCTGGCAACATTATTTTTTTAAAAACGCATAGCTGGCAACATTATTGTTTCAAAAACACATAGCTGGCAACATTATTTTTTCAAAAGCGTATAGCTGGCAACATTATTTTTTCCAAAAAACGTATAGCTGGCAACATTATTTTTTCCAAAAACCGTATAGCTGGCAACATTATTTTTCCGAAAACATTATCTGAAGCCTTGTTGTTGGATGTAGTTTATCGTCATACCCAGGACGCGGATGTAGTTTATCGTCATACCCAGGACGCGGATATAGTTTATCGTCATACCCAGGACGCTTCCCTGTAGGTTACAAGGATAAAGATAAACCTGAAGAAGGCCGAAATGTTGTGATAGTAACAACAAAGAATAAAATATTAGTCAGAATGTAAATAATAAATGTTTATTTTAGAATTCTTTTTCGTTATTTGTTATTTCTTTCCTCCTTTTTTTCACAAAGTTTCAGCCGTGTATTCTTCGATCTTTCTTGGGTCCCTTTTGTATTCCAAAATGTCGAATCCTACGCTACATGATCTTTCGAGAATCATTTTTTCCTTTGATAAAAAAAAATAAGAGATCGTGAATCTTGTATCTCTGTTCATAAAAAAATACATAGGAACATAACGAGGAAAGTGGGATTGGAAAGTCTGATACTCATAGTGCAGATTGAAGGCGAGAGGGGCAGAAAAACAACGTTTAACATACTTAGTGAGCTTGAGTAAATGGATGATAGAACAGAGTTCAGGAGAAATAACAGAAAGACAAAATTTATAAAGAGATACAAAGAAGAGGAAGTTATGGAGAGCCATGATCCTCTACGTCCTGAGGGCATAAAGCACACAAAGAAGAAAATGTCTAATAAAAACTATTTGTACTAACGTTTTTATTTTCTTCTAATTAAAGCAAATACGAAAACATAATACTAGTAATTTCATGCAATTTATATATATATATATATATATGTGTGTGTGTGTGTGTGTGTGTGTGTGTGTGTGTGTGTGTGTGTGTGTGTGTGTGTGTGTGTGTGTGAAAAGTGCGTGTATATAAATATAAATAAATATATATATATATATATATATATAATTATTTATATATTATATGCGCGGTACTTATTAGAAAGCGCTCAATATCAGAGATAGAGCTAACATATTTGGTTGGATTGATGTGAGTTTGTGACCCTCGGTTTCACGCTTTTGCGATCGTCAGATTCACGACTTTTATTTTTTATTTTTTACACACACACACACACACACACATATATATATATATATATATATATATATATATATATATATATATATATATATATATATATATGTATAATTTCCGTTTATTTTAAATGAAAAATATAATTTTTATAATTAAAAAAATGTATAATATATAACTGCGAAAACATTACGATAACCAGGTATATTTTTTAAAATTCAAATTAGGTAACAGCCAGTCCATAAACCTGAATATTGCGCTGTGCATGAAACTCCGTGTCGTGCTATCAATGAGAGATATTATGTATATTTATTAATGTATACTTAATAGCTCTCTTGTATTACATCGAGAACTGTCTTATTAATACCAGCATTATATGTGCGATATATTGTAATTATATTTATGTTTTGCATCTTTTAGTTGTCATAGCACAGTGGATAATGGCGTTAGTTAGATCCAGTGACAGGACCCAAAGTGTGTGAGTTCAATACCCGGTTAAGGCAGTGGAGAACTTGGAGAGGGACATTAACAGGAGATAACTGATAACTGACATCCATTAAACATGACACGTGGAAGTAGAACAGTCTACCCCAGTGAGCGAAATAAAGGGTTCAGTACGACATTCCAACCAACTGAAGAAGGCCGGAGCGTTCAAAGGCTGAAATGTTGAAATAAATATGGCGACAAAGATGAGGACAATAGTTCGGATAATATAAATAATGAGCACTTTTATAGTTGTAATAAAGTGTTCATGCTTTGTATCCTAACTGTTATCGGAATATGGAACCAATTAACTTGGACTGCTCCGCAAAAACATGATTCTTGATAAAAGATCTTATAAACTGACCCTTTTACACAATATCGAGAGCGTCATAAAAAGAATGAGGTGGAAACTCTTCTTCTATAAACACAAGAATGAGTATAACAATTTAAAAGATGTCAAGCAATTTAAAAGATGTCGAGCTTTTTTTTTAAGTCCCCCCCCCAAAAAAAAAAACACCACCATGCGACGAACTATTATTGGACTTTGAAAAAGATTTATTCTTGGTAACAGATAAAACTATATTCGCTAAAACTATCAACGATCCTCAGCAAAAAAAAAAAAAAAAAAAGATGCTAAAGGATGTCTCTATGATAATAAAAAATATTACAATAATTATCAAAGCAGATAAAGCGGGTAACTATTGCAAAATCGATTCGGTTATGTACCATAAAGCTATTATCAGGTTGGTGCAAAAATAATTTTGACGTTAAAAGATACGTCAAAAAACGACATTATTACGTCATTATTTTTGCACCAACCTAATAACAAGGAAATTAATAAATTTTATAAAAAGGCGACCAACAACTTGGGAAATAACATCAATAGTGAAACCGAGAAAATAGCCACTGAACTAAAAAATTGATGACAGAATCTACACATTCCAAAAACTACAAGCATTCATCACATTTAAAGACCCCAAGGAAAATCTCCTAAACAACCCTCAATATCAATTACTCAACCCAACTAAAAATAATATAGGTAAATTCAGCAAAAGCATCCTTAAAAGAGCAATAAACGAAAAATGCTCTAGGAATTAACGGGTGGCATAAAAGAGCAGAAGCTCTAGAATGGTTTACTAATATAAAAAGGAAGGACGAATAAACATTTATCCGTTTCACTATTTGTGACTTTTACCCATTCATCGCCGAGAATTTGCTAATGTCTGCTCTGAAAGGGTGTTCCAATAACTTGGACTGATTTTAAATGCGAATTAAGTTTAAGCATCTACTGATTTTTTTTCTTTTTCTTTCAGATTTAATAACTTAAGTCTTTGGCAATTTCAACCATTGAAAGATTCGCAATCAAGAAACGTGTTAAAGTTATCGAAGCATATTACGAAAATGGACGTTCAAGCAGAAATGCATTTTACGCACTTCGCGATTTTTTGGTCGACCAACCGAGTGTGCAACTGGATACGATGTAAAGTTGTCGTGGAGAGGTTCAATTCCTGCACGTGAAGACGAATAGAGGTGTCTGAATTTTGGGCCACATTCTTGTGCACTGCAGCAATGTTTTCAGCTGAACGGCGTAAACGAGCAGGCAACGGTGTTTTCAAATCTGCTAGCGACCCATTTTGTTTGAATTTACGAACAATTTTTCTAATTGCGTTCTTGAAACTTTAACACGTTGTTTGATTGTTAATCTTTCCATGGTTGAAATTGCTAAAGACTTAAGTTGTTAAAAATGAAAGAAAAAGAAAAAATCATTAGACGTTTAAACTTAATTCATATTTAAAATCGGTCCAAGTTATTCAAACACCTTTTATAACAAAAAATTACTGTCCTATTAGTGACCGCGAAATAAATATCAAAAAGTAGGTACAAAAACCTATACCATTCCACAATGGTTATCTGTGGACCAAAAGAAGTAACACGGAATTTAATATTGCAATGGGAGCATATGATTTCTCAAAGGCATGCAAACTTGTTGGAATCTTATTATTGTGGCGACTTTGATTTATTTTCAACATTAAAGAAACGGAATCTATAGAGATGACTGTGTAATTCGCTTCCGTCAAACAAGCCCACGAAATATAGACCGATTGAGAAAGGAACTGATAACTTTTTTAAGATCACGAACTAAATATTACTGCTACCAACATAGCTAAAGTGATCAACTTCTTCGATGTGACCTTAGACTTGGATAATGGTTATTATAAACCATATAACAAAGATCTATATAACCATAGATACATCAGTAAAGGATCAAACGACCCTCATATAATTCTAAATAATTTACATAAATCAGTCCAAGTTAGATAATATACCAACTCCAGCAATAAGGAAATATTTAATAATAACATTAAATATATAAAGGTTTTAAAACTAAGCAATCATTAAGTAAATTTAGAGTGTTTAGAAAAAAAAGGCAAAAATAAACAGAGACAACGTTTGCGTAACATCACATGGTTTAATCTACCATTTAATATTCAAATTAATATCGAAATAATTTTCCTAAATTTAATTCATAAGTACTTTAACCATTCACCAACACTAAAAAAGATTTTTAACAATAGAACACTAACCACGAATTAAAGTTACACCACTACTAACCATGGGTATATCATACCCGATCTTGAAAATATCAAAAAAAATATTGAATATAAATCTTTATTTGAAATATTTTACATGGAGGCACTTCAAACTTGAGTTAACATTAATAGGAACTGAAAAACATTATTTAGATAAGAAAATGAGCTACTGAAAATTGTAATTAAAAATAAAAAAAAAATGCGCTGGGTACTCTATACCCATGGTTAGTGTTCTAGGGTTAACAAAAATTAAGATTAGCTATGGATGCGTTAATAACATAGACAAATCTATATCCCAACATAACATTATATTAAACAAATATATTTCCAACAAAGGCAACGTTAATTTAAAAAAAAAATAATGCAACTGCCGAAAAAATATGACCTGTCCCTTAAACGGTCGATGTATGACTGATAATATTGTATACCGAGCTAACATACATTCCAGTAGCGATGTTAAATTTTATTTTGATTCCACTGAAAATCCTTGGAAATTTCGTTCACAGAATTAGCTAATGCATTAAGTAATATAAAGTACAGAAATAGCTCTAAATATTCCTGGCAATTAAAGAATGATGGAAATTCAACTTTTATCGAATGGGATATCATAACAAGATCAAAATCTTATAACGGGAAAAAATAGATGTCACTTATGTCTTGTTGAAAAAATCAAAACTACAGAGAAGCCATTTTATTTACGAGTTCAAATGTACCTTTCTAATCAAACCAAACTCACAAATAATTATCTTGACCATACAACTAATTGCCGATCCAGACGACGCATGTTACATCTACCTGACCATAGCTCAATTAGGACTAATTTAAACACACATGTACACCTAGCAAACTCCATCCGAAACATATTAGTAGAAAATATAAGTATAATAGCCTCATCAACATGTAAAAAAGATAAAAATAATGGAAACCCTAATAATAAGCAAGTAAATGCCAACACGTAATAACATTAATTACGAACATGACCACAATGTGTTGACCGTGTTTAGAAAATAAAACATTCCTATAATTTAGGTACATAGATAATATACCCACACATTCAGTTAAAAATAAAAAGTAAAAATCGTCCTTGATAATGGCTTAAAAAATAGCCGAAATCTCTAGGATATGTAGAAATTTTGAACAGTTTTGCACACTTTATGTCCCTAAAAAAAGACAAGAAAAATTAAATTAAAAACTTTATCACAATATCTTGTCAGTCGTCTTTAACGAAACAATTTTACCCGTAAATACAAAAGAACATATATATATATATACAAAAGAACACACACACACAGATATATATATATATATATATATATATATATATATATATATATATATATATATATATATATATATATATATATATATATATATATATGACGGGAAATTACAAACACTCGTATATATCATTATTATTATGAACATTATTTCAGTTGGTGCATATGTTAATGGAGGTATACGTGTTTTTGTGCATAGAATGAAGTTAAAATTTATCGAGATAATAGAATTCGGATTGAAAGAAATGTTTTTATTGATGAAAATGTACTTTGTGTAGAAATCAAACCAGCGTTTCTGTTCTTCAGTGAAACTAAACATTAGCTAGGCATACTAGACAATCGAATTATTGATCTCTCTCATTCTTTCTCTCACACACGCACAAAGACACACACACACACACGCACACACACACATATATATATATATATTTATATATCGAGTGAGAGAGAGAGAGAGAGAGAGAGAGAGAGAGAGAGAGAGACACACACACACACACACACACACACAGTTGCCGAAACCTGCTGACGATCGGGCCGAACGATTACAAAATTTTCTGACGAGTGGAGCAAATAATTGCAAAAAGTTTCGCCTATGAAACTCTGGAATGTAACATCAATCAACTAAATGACAAATTTTGTATTAATATCATATATATATATATATATATATATATATATATATATATATATATATATATATATATATTAGGTTGGTGCAAAAATAATGTAGTTTTTCGACGTTCAACTTTAAAAGAAAACTTAATATATATATATATATGATAATATCCTGATGTATATATATATATATGTATATATATATATATATATATATAGACACTCACACACACATATATATATATATATACACACATATATATATATATATATATATATATACACACATATATATACAAATATATATATATATACACACACACACATATATATACATATATACACACATATATATACATATATATATATATACACACACACATATATATACATACACACACATATATATATATATACTCACACATATATATGCATATATATATATACACACACATATACTCACACACACACACACACATATATATATATATATATATATATATATATATATATATATATATATATATATGATAATTTTCTGATGTATATCAAGAGGCATCTGCCTACAGACGTATCTGCGTTTCGTGCCAAAGCTGTCATTAACCGAGGATCTGTCTTGGTTTAATGTGACATTTCATGTTTCTTTATGCAAAAGTATTGAACATTGTTGACTTGTGACAATGTGCATCCCTGTTTGTTTGTTTGTTTGTTTGCTATTTTTATACAGTTTAGTTTGCTTTTGTACTTACCAGTTGGTTCATTCTCTCTCTCTCTCTCAATCACTATTCTCTGTATGTGATATGTGCGTGTATGATTTGAGCTATCTTCCGCCATAAATATATCAGATTTCAAACAATATAATTTTATATGAGTTTCGTGTCAACGAGACCGTGAGCGAGAAAAAAAAAGTTAGAGTGAAATAAAAAGAACATATTTAAGTAGGAAACATTCAGGAGAAAAACCGGTTTTCAATTTTTTAATTATGTATCAATTTGACAAAATAATTCTGATACGCTATGAAATGAAATATGCACGCACATAATATATATATATATATATACGTTAAGAGTGTGGAAAATGTATTAGGATGGTTATTGAATCTTGTCATGACTGACAATAGGCACAACAGGCTCTTATTCTTTTTACTGGCACCAGGTGAGAGTTAGCCTGATCTGACCTATTTGAAATGGTTAGGTCACGATTTTTCCCACCCAAGAGCATCAAAGGCAAAATGAAAACAATTTCAACATGTGTTTCAACTCTATTCACCGAAACTATTTCCCACAGTTAATCTTTAGAGGAAAAAAAAAAGTTTGATAATTGAAATAATGCTCTGGTTTTGCTATCAACATTGAATAAATCGAAAATGTCTTACCTTCCGGCCCAAAGAGATATTGGCTGCAACATTACAGACACACTGTATTTGGAGTGGGAGACATTTGACAACTTAGCGACGTTACTGTAATGTTGAAATCAACTAACCCCAAACTGACCGCTTGACCACAATTTCGCTCTAGGGTAACGATGCGAATTGCTGCAGCTAAAAAAATTCCGGATTTGGCGAAATAAAACCAGAAACCTTTTTCTTTACTTAACAATATGTATAGAAGGAATAACATTTACTTTTGTATTTTTTAGATTGAGAATCTATAAATAATTCGATGAATTCACGTCCTAATTTCTTCTTAGAATTTATTATCCATTTTTCTGGCAATTTGACATTACAAGAAAACGTATTTGCCACGTTAGAAGGGCCTTGTCATTGGGAAAGTTAAAGAATCACTGACTCCCAAAATTTCATTTCGGGCGATGATTCGCTTCGCTCCCGGCAATTCATTTAATTTCGACATTTATTCAAGGAATAAAAACAATATGAAGATTTCAGAAAAGGAAAGGAGTAATCGTACTTGTTTTGATGGAATCAATAGGTTAACTGAAAATTGTTAAAATGTCATACAAAGCAATGGAAATATTTTGAAGATTAAATATTCCTATTAAAATTGATACAAGAGTTTTTTCTAAAATAACCTGAAAACCTTTGCATCAATCATTTCATTTCTACCCAGCTATTTTACTGCCCATACCGATCATTGATCGTGTTTTCCTTCGTCTCCACATATATCTAGGTCTGTTCTGGTCTATCTATCTATCTATCTATCTATCTATCTATCTTTCTATCTATCTATCTATCTGGTTTTGTTTTCTTATCTATCTATCTATCTATCTATCTATCTATCTATCTATGTAGTTTTATTTTCTTATCTATCTTTCTCTCTATCTAGTTTTGTTTTTTCTTTTCTATCTATCTATCGATCTATCTATCTATATATCTATCTATCTATGTAGTTTTATTTTCTTATCTATCTTTCTCTCTATCTAGTTTTGTTTTTTCTTTTCTATCTATCTATCTATCTATCTATCTATCCAGTTTTGTTTTTTCTTATCTATCTTACTATCTATCTAGTTTTGTTTTCTCATCTATCTATCTATCTATCTATCTATCTATCTATCTATCTATCTATCTATCTATCTATCTATCCCGTGGAGTGTTTATAGATACGTTTTTTACATTCTCTTTGCAACGTTGGAGAAACGTTTTTAGCAACGTCATCTTTTTAGGTGGGTAAGTCCTTTAAAATTTTAGAAATTGGAAATATTCAAATGGAGCTAATCTGATGAGCACGGTGGGTGGTCTTTGCATTTAAAACACAAATTTTCCAAAACATCCATCACCTTGACAGCCATGTGAACAGGTGTATTCTCATGCACAAATGGATCACTTTGCTGTAGCTTTCTTCACCTTTTTTCTTTCAACCGCGAAGCAAAGTAGACTCTTTCGACCTTCTGAAGTTCGACAACCAAAGAAATATTCTCCTTATCTTAAGACCCATGAACATGAAGTTACCTGCTGAATTTTGGCCTATGAATTTATTCACCCGTGGTGAACTCAATTGCCACCACGGCATGAATTATCCCAACGTCACCGGGTGTAGCCATATTTCATGAGCAATGATAATTTATCGGTAAATTGCTGATAATACTTCTAATAAGAAAGCGAATGTAAACATCTCATATGTAAATTATTTGCTGAGGACAATGTCAGTTAATATCAGTAAGTGGGTGTGTTCCTTTGAAGTATTCTCCAAAGGTTGATTCTTCGTCTTGCGTGGATGCAAGTAACTCCCTTCTATCTTTTCCTCGTCAAGAGGATGCTTACAAACCTTCCTGACTTCGGCTGTTCCCACGCGTGCACATTCTGTGTGCAGCTAGACAGAACAGATCTTTGCATGTTGGAAGCTGCCAGTGACATCCTGTGAGGCGCGAATCTACATCCAGTGACTAAGAGAATATCTTCCAGGTTAACCGGCTGATTCACATGGCTTCTCTGATGGTCTGGTGGGAGAGTGACTTCAATGTGTATTTTTCAATGACTATATCCAAGGTTGGCCCACTACATACTAGGGTGACCACAGATCAAATTCTCTTATTTACTTTTAAAGAACTGCATTATCGTTTTTGGTCGGCATTTAAAAATGCTTCCACTTACTTGACTGATAGCTGCTGCCTTACCAGCTGGTCATGAATTATAAAATCAACACATTGTCCGGACATCTTTAATGGCTCTGTAATTTCTACAAGCCGACCTTTGTGAATCGGCCAAAATTAGTCCAGCAATATCATCAACAATTTCAGAGGTTATGACCGTTGAAGGCACCCCAGACTCAGCTGCATCTTGAGTATTACACTTTTTCAGAATTGAGGATGACTGGGACTTGTAGCCAAATGTTTGTGACATAGACTCAAGCGTTTTGATCGACGGTAAATGGAACTTCATGAAAAGCTGGAGTTCAGTAGTTGAAAACTTTGATGTGGCTTTTACTAAATAGAATAAAAAAAAACGAAGGTTAGTAATGAAAGATAATACTTAGGACACGAACAACACATATAAGATTCGCCAGCAGCGCGTAGAAGTAGTAGTCAACTGCTAGAAGTAAGTCAAGTGAATTCCACAATGAATCACCGCCTGCAGAATATCTATCAACCGTCCTACGCGGTAAGATGCGGCACACGGACGAATTTAATGTGGAGCATCTGACCCCGTAGGCTCTGCCAAAAATTCCCCGTAGACCCCGTATAAAACGGGATCGGGTAGTTGTTTCCCGAGATGAGACTCTGCCCTTCGACATAGCCTCATCTGGGGATCCTCTCTGCCCGGAGGCAGAGGGTTTGACAAGCACAGCTGGAGACAAATCTCCAACTGCAGATCAACACACAGTATTTACTACTGTATTTATGTGAATGGGGACATACCCATTATCGTCCGTAGGTATGCGTCAACAATGAGAAAATACTATTTTTTGTCGTTATTATCACGAAGTTTCGACCATTTTCATCAGGGCTCTGTTGAAACAAATTCAAAAGAAACATAAGGCCGGCACTTTATAATATAAATTAACACGCTTTTCAACTTTTTCTTCTTCCCCAATGGAAATTGATAGAGCACATGAGTAAAGAAGGCTTGGTTAATTTAACACTCACAGGACATTGAAGGCAAGAGTAAAGCAAAGAATAACCTACTTAATGAGCTTGTGTAAATAGTTGTCAGTACAGGGTTTAGGAGAGATAGCAAAAAAGACAAACACTGCTATGAGCTTCAAAGGACAGGAAATTGTGGAGAGCCACGATCGCCAACGTCCTGAAAGAACACGATACAAAGAAGAAGAAGCAGATGAAGATGAAGAGAACGAAGACAACGACGAAGATGAAGAAGACGAAAAAGACGAAGAAGGTGAAGATGAAGAAAAAGACGACAAAGAAGAAGAAGAAAGAGGAAAAAGACGACGACGACGACGACGACGAAGAAGAAGAAGAAGAAGAAGAAGAAGAAGAAGAAGAAGAAGAAGAAGAAAAAGAAGAAGAAAATCCTGAACACTTTCTCTATGACTTGGTTTTCCAGTCACCAGGTAAAGCAGAGCACTGTGAAGAGTCATAAATTACTGCAATCTAATATTATATATCCTTTAGCATGAATAGCAGATTGAAAACAGTCTGCATCTGTGCATTTAATAAAGTTTTCGTTTCGAACTCCTGAGAAGGTTACTGAATATGACCAGCACCTGAAGAAAGCTGAAGGGTACAATGATCGAAACGTTAAAACCATAAATACAAAAATGAGAGTAATAGTAAAAAAAATAATAATCAGTATTCAACAAATATAATTTTTCATCTCAAACGTTAATACAAAAATGATCACATCGGTACGGACCCGACATTATCCACGAATAGAGAAGATGAGTAAAACCACAAATGGTACGAAAGTTAACCCATGTTACAATCCTTAAAATATTCAGTTAGTTAGTTCAAGTTCAAAAATATATATTGTAAAATATTAGCTTGAAACAAAAATGCAGATACACATATATACATAAATGCATGCATATTTTCATTCAAGTATGTTTGGTTAAATAATTTAGACTTATTTATTTAATTTTTAATCCTTTCAAGTCTAATTACTTTGTTGATGAACGAATTAGAAGGACTACTGAGAATATAAACATAAATTAAATTTAACATAATACATCATCCAATAACTCTAAACATATCAAACTACTATTCAGTAATTGTTTATGGGGTCCACCCCTTTTTCATACAAGTGGACTCGCCCAGTGTGTACTTGTACTGCCCGGGGGTTAGACAGTAAGAGAGAGAGATACACTGACTGATACAGTGATACAGTGAGAGAGTGAGGTAACCGCTTTGTAGGAGTCAAAGTTGCGAGCACGTAGACTCAGAAGGAAGTCCTACTTCAATACTGAATTTCCAAGACTATATATATATATTATTATTATTGCTACTAACCGCATTTCTGGATCTACTAACCGTATTACCAATTATATTATTACGTCAATACATTTATTTGCTATATTTCATGCCTGCGTTTGTCATTCATTTGTGACCGGATTTCATCTCGGAATCCACAACAGTAATTAAATGCATTCTAACTATAAGCAGGAAGAAAAAAATTATAAAAAAACTCATAAGAACTAATATATCCCCATCGATCCAAGTAAAAAAATAAAATTAATTATATACGATACTAAATTTAATACAACTAACCTAGTCACCCATAATACCTCTTTTCCATCAATTAGCGTCTTACTTAAATTGTATATCAATTTAAATGTCCTTTGGGAGATTGTATCTCTTATAAAAATGTTAATCCATATGTTGGTTTTACAACGACGATACACATTTGGGCGATCATGTATCTTTCTGAGAAGGCAGAAGATTTGTCCCGAAGTGGGATGACATTTCCACCTGCGGTAGACTGGTTGCCATCCAAGGCTAAAGAACCCAGTCTATCCTCTATTCAACCCATAGCTGGAAGTCGAAGAGGTTGATTCATACTTTTCTCAAGTGTATTTGTGCGTAAGTGAATATAACGAACTTGGCTGGAATTCGAACTCGGCTCTACGAAGTTCTCATCCAGAGCCGATATCCATTACAACATAATACACATATTATGAACTGAAAGTAAAGCATTAAATGAATTTTTCTATATGGGAAAATTACCATATACCAAGTGTAACAGCAAAATTGTCCAAATCCTGCTACAATATAATTGTCAATCCAACAAAATGTCTAATATCTAAAAAAAAAAAGACCCCGCTAAACTAAGTGAATTTCTTTTTTCCAGGTTTTCAGATGTTTAGCATTCATGACACCATTTGTCGTAAGAATCACTGAAAAACACTTTGAGTTATTCAGCTAGAAATAGAGCAGGTTAAAATCATTTTGTGTCAGCGCTACTCTTTCCAACTGAGCAATAGTGGGAGGAAAAAGATCATTCAGGCCTTCAGTAATGGTACCAACATTCATACTCTGGCTTCCATCTCCAAAGTCCACGAACAATCAAGAGAATGGTGAATAAGTTTAAATAAGAGGGAACAGTAGAGAGGAAAACTGAATCCGGAAGTCACAACAGGAAGAGGGGTCATCATTTCAACTTAGAGCAAAAGAGATCAATTAGAAAAGGTCCAACTCAATCCATAAGAAGTTTGGCACATGAGAGAGCAATTTCAGTTATGACAGTTCAAAGAGCAGTGAAAAAATATATGAAAATGAAATCGTACCTGCAAGGCACCTTGTTACTCCAGGCCGGAAAGTTAGAGGGTTAGAGAGGTCGAAGCTCATCTTGAATAAGTTGGAAAAGGATCCTGGAATATATTTGGACTTTATTTAAATGCTCCATGAGCTTCCGATCCTTAGCTATGATTAATTAATAATGAACATGTCATTTTCTTTTATGATCGATTCCATCACGGTTCTACTGTTAAGATTAGAGAGTAATTATACATTCTTATTGCTCAAAGTAGAGTCCAATAGCGTTAGAAAAACCTACGAGAATTCCAGTAAGATATCTTTAATCATTTCTAAGATACAACAGTTCAAAGCTTAATCTAAAATTTGACAATTTTGCTGTTACACGATTTGGACAATTTTGCTGTTACTCTTGATATAAATAAAAGATTACAACAAAGCCGATTTACTTTGTTAAAGTATAAAATTTTGTTATAGTAATTACCTGAGAGTGAGCTTGTATTCTGTCTGTAAATAGTGTAAATAATAATAATTTCTCATCTGAGAATTTCAGCCAGAAATTTTGATAATATAGATTCTTATTACTAGGAAATACGACGCTTGCAAGTTAGGCAAACAGTAGTTAGACGTATTGAAAAGCAGATGTTTTTAATAATTTTCAGAATACAATCAACGCATAAATGAATAATATTAACAAAGAAGAAATAAAACATGATACATTGATAAAAAGAGATTAACATAAATAATTTAATAGTGATAGTTATCAAATAAGGTAATTAGTTACTTAAGAAGTATCAGTTATATGTTATGCGTGATACACGTTTAGGCGATCATGTATCTTTTGATACATGATTGACGAGTCAGTTTTTTTTCCCACAGTAAGTTGCTATTTCATTCTACGCTCGACCAGTTGCCATCTAAGGTTATAGAACCCATTCTGTCCTGTTATTTACCCATAGCTCGGGGAGAGAAGAAAAGAATTTATACCTTTCCTAAGGGTATTAACATGTAAGTGAATGTAATGGTTTCGAATGGAATTCGAACTCGGCTCTCCGATTCCTGAATCCGAGCCGCTATCGATTTGTACCATATTGTACCAGTATGTACACTGTCCAGTACTCCACCATGATCGCCTAAGCGTGTATCACGAATGGAACATGACTGACTAAGAAGTATAAATAACTTATACGGACAGTTACATACTGGTACAATGTGGTACAAAACTTCGGCTCTTGTACCACGTTTAAGTTACGCTTAGAAAAATCACCGTACGCGCAGATGCCTATGTTCTTGACATATTATTCTCGCGCTATATAAGGGAGGTAATCAAGATTGCAAGATTACCGCAATATTCACTTATACTCAAAATGACGACGGCTACTAACTCGTTCCCGTGTATGACCATCAAAAGATACCAATTTAAGACTTAGTGTTGAGCATGCATAAAATTTAAAAGAAAACTATATCTTATGACATTAAGCGTTGCCTGTATATGGAAAGTCGAGGAAGACGTTGCCCTGGGCCAAGCCCAATCTCTGTTCATGATCAGCATGTACCCAAAACGAAGAACCGGTCAAGACCATCAGATGCCGTCAAGCCGCGCGTGTTAAATCAGATTTTTTTTTCTCCTAGTAGGATACCTTAACGAAGATTAAGGGCTTCAACACTCCCAGTGACCCTTATCGCATCCCTGGAAACCAACTCCGATGTTGTGCTAGATGGCCGTTGATCTCAACGTAGGATTCATTGAGAGAAAAGAATAGTAGGGAAACCAGCAGAATGCAGCATATATACGCACATAATAGCTGGTCACCTGTATCTAAGAATGCCGGTCTGCTAGGGTAGCTAGCCAATCCCCGCTGCAGGCGCCTGTTCAGGCACATTTATGTTTGTTCAACACCCACAAATCCCATCTGTGGTTAATACTAAAACTATGCTGAGCGGACCTTTGTGATAGTTTCTGGGATCATCCGCTGTGATCAACAGTTTGAACAAGGCCAGTCCACCCAAATCCTCAGTCACGATGACTCGTGACTTCGTGCTAATACAACCATTGACGAACAATCTACACAATTTCATTCACAAGGCTTGAGTCAACTCGCGGTATGGTTGTCAGACACTTTTCAAAGGGTCCACCCGCCGGGATCGCCTCCCCATATCACCAGGAAATCACCTTCCTGAGAGTCGAACCCGAGTTACATGGCAGGAAAGTAAATGATTTCTAATCACTTGGCCCCGCGCGCATCATATATGCATACATCGTCATGATGATGGCAGCTGCCGACTCGATATTCGAGTATATCCATTTTAACATTAAATTTACGCCAAAAAGCCAAATAATCCATCGACTTGATGGATTTAATATGCCCGTAAACCCGCTGCTTAACAACTGGATATTTTGTTTGTCTTTCTCTGAAACGTTCTTTTTTTTTTTTTAAATATGTCCCTTAAAATTGATGCTCTCTTCATATTCCAAATATAGTGGGCGTATTCGACGTATGAGGGTCAAGCAGCTCAGTTCCTAGGAACCGACAGCCCAGACACCAGCACATATGATTTGATTATAGTGGTGAAGCCTTTCTGCGGAACCAACCACACTTTTTGAAGAGCCGAATACAGAGACCTGTTGCACTACGTGCCACAAGGTTCCCAAACAACCCTCCTCAGATTTTGAATTCAGAGTTTTCCTTCTCCTAGATCAGTTGCCATCCAAGGCTATAGAACCCAGCTACTTAATTTATTTACTTATTAATGTCCTGCTATTTACCCATAGCTGGAAGGAGAATAAGAGGATAATACCTTTCCCAGGGGTATTAGCAAGTAAGCGAATGCAATGGATTAAACTGAAATTCGAACTCAGCTCTCCGATTCGAGCTGCTATCCACTACTATACCGTGCCTCCCCCACCCTATAAGCCTCTTAATATAGGATATTCGTAATATATCTTCGCAGATAATCTCAAAACGAATAAATTATTCAGTGGTCTTCCATCATTTTCTATCATAGCCTCAACACAAGCACGAAATCCTTGGACATCTTGGCCCGTTTATCCTTGACGGCAGCCTTGAGGGTATCGGCTTTGAGATGAAAGGTCTTGTGGGTGATCTGCTTCTAAACGTCTCACGCACTATAGTCTAGCGGAATGGGACCAGAAATTCGCTGACTAGGATTCAGCAATGCTAGCTTTTCAGATATACACTTTCTTGACTCTGCTGCTCGGGGAACCATCCTGGGTCTTTATATATATCTTGCTCTGGCTAATTAGCCTTGAGCCATTGTCCCTCAAGGCCTTGTAGTAAGCAGCATCACCCACCTT
>OZ010596.1:28475982-28480982 GCA_963932145.1 Acanthosepion lycidas
GTTAACTAAAATGTATTAAAAGTTAAGAAATTTGAATCAGGTTCAAAATTTTCTTCCCAGCGTCATCAGGTACAGAATATTTCCTCAAAAATATATTTAAGAAGGTGCTCGGTAAAAATGTCAGCGGAAAAAAATGTCAGGGTAAAAATGGCAACGGTAAAAATAGCAACGGTAAAAATGGCAATAGTGGATAAATAGGAAAAAATGGCAACGGTAAAAATGGCATTTTTACCTAAATTCATTTGAGAAAATATATTAAATAAACCTAATGAATCAAGCAAATAAAATATTAAAATCTGCGCACAATTGTACTAACAAATGAAATCAAATGAACGAAGAGTGCATCATACTTGATACCATCATACCAATCAGGACAAACGACCTTCAGAATCATAAATTCTATTTTATAGTTAGAGGTTGAAAAAAGGAATTATCTGGAAATCGACTTGGAACAATTAAAAAGAGTGAACAATGCTCAATGTAGCACTAAATATGTCTCATCAAAATAAGTTCAAAGATACTTGGATAGATGGAACTGAGGCGTTTGATTCTGTTGGTCGGCGAGCTCACTGGCTTTCTTTCATCTGCACCGAAGAATACAACTAATTAACTAAATATAGTTCAGTGTCATTCTCACATCGACCCCAATTCGACCTCTTGACTATCATCGACTCCCTGGAACTCATCAGCGACTCCTAGGTGGTCGCTCGGACCCCGTTTTACGACCCGTGATCTAAACGAAACATCCCAAATGTGCATATATAACACTCCTACAGCGCTCTTTTTACTCATAAACATCGGAGGGGACTTGACAATTACGCACTTAAAATTACTCTCTGGCAAGATAATACCATATAATAATAATAATAATAATAATAATAATAATAATAATAATAATAATTTATTTTTATACAAAATATATCCTCATAATATTCTCAGACGAAATAATTTCCTTAGTTCCACAAGTTCTAATCTTCAAGGCTAGGACCAGGCATGCTACGCGCATTGTAGCGAAACCATTCTCATTACATTAGTATTCCACTAGTGGGAGGTAAGTTACACTCGAGCAGCTTTTTCCCGAAAACCACTGCTCTGTGGAACCGACTCCCATGAAGATGTTTCCCCATTACTACAATTTTAATCTGTTCCAGTCTAGGGCTAACCGTTATCTTACCCATATATCCGCGTAAACTGTGCTTATTGCTCTGTAACCCTCTACCTCGAGTGGTTCTCGGGCCTTGTATAAAGTGAATCTCACTGTAAAATAAATAAATAAATAAATGCACTTCTCAATTCCTCCTTTTATGCTCTGACAACTTTATTCAATAAGCCTCTAACTTAAATGGCTCTTAAGTCTTGTATTCGGTGAGCAATTGTATCCAAAGATTTTTAAAGCAAAAGCAAAAGCATTTTTTTTATTTGACGCAGGTTGAACTTTTAAACACCAAAAACTTGTATTTGGTTGAAATTCGCATTTTTTTAAAATACAGGGTGGTTGAAAAGTAACTCCCTATTTTATGTATGATGGACTTTCCCAGCTTGTAAAAATTATAATTAGACGGGTGAGTCCATCATACATGAAATAGGGAGTTACTTTTCAATCACCCTGGATATTAATTTTTTTTAAATTCGTTTATACTGAGTGATTTAAAAAAAAAAAAAATCTTGATGTAGCGCTGTGTGGTTTGGGGCTGCTAAAAAAAATAAAGCCAAAATTAAATTCTTTATCCGTGATGGTAAGTTTTATAATATATTAGGTTGGTGCAAAAATAATGTCGTAATAATGTCGTTTTTTGACGTATTTTTTACGTCAAAAAACGACATTATTACGTCGTTATTTTTGCACCAACCTAATATCTTAAAATAATTGTCGGACTTTGTCCATTTCAAAATGTGTGACGTCATTTGTTTACATTTGATACGCCATGAGCAGATATGAATGTACGTGAGAGATTCATAGAAGATTGAAGTTCAAATACAGTAAATTCGACTTTGCTAAGAAAAAGCTCCTCTGTGGCCAAATCGGTTAAAGGCACGTCAAGCTAAATGACGGTTCCGTATAGGATACAAGTTCGAATCCTATCAGAGGGCGATTATTTTCTTTGAAAATTTCTCGGATATTCAAGCCGGTAAATGTTGTTTAATACTGTTTATTATAAACAGAGCATTTACTTAAAGATTTGTATCTTAAAAAGAATGTATAAACATAAAAATGTCTTAAAATAAATAACTTAATAGCGATAGTTATCAAATAAGTTAATCAGTTACCTAATTATGTGTCATGCGTGATACACGCTTAGGCGATCATGTATCTCTCGATACATGACTGACGAGGCAGATTTTTTTTTCTCGGGGTAGTTGCTATTTCATCAAGTTAATTAGTTAGCTAAGAAGTATAAATAACTTATACTGACTGTCTGGTTCTTACATGTCTCATGTAGTGTTTACGTTAAATGATTTTTGAATGCCATGCCTTTTCAGGAAATAAGCGATCATGGCTGTCCACAGATTCATTTTCCTTATTATACGTTAATTGTCACGCTTTCTTGTGAGAGCTAGTGAAGTAGTTTCCCACTGTCTTCACCCTTTTTTTCTTAGAATTCAGAATAGAAATTTTTTTATCCATGTACTGTGTCTTTTTCTGAACATTTGCGGTCATTGTTCATCACAATTTCCAGTTTTTTATAACGCTCCCTAAATTTTGTCTTTTTTTTATCTCACCTAAATTCAATCTCGCCAGTTAGGCTATATGTTCATTGTCCCCCGTCTCTCTTTTGTCTTCAATCTTTCCCGTTGACTTCACTTATGATTCAGAAATATTCTTGATAATTATTTACATGAAGTGTGGCACAAGGCCAGGAAAGGGGGGCGATAGTCATCACTTTCACTATGTTTAACTTAGCTAGTTTCAACGACTGACCTACTCATCCGTTATTGTTCAGCCTTGTGCTATATCTGGGCTACGCTTGGAAAATCACTACTCATCCGGTATTGTTCCATTTGCCATAACGAATACCAATCTTACTACGGTTACTAAAATACGACTATTAATCTATGAAGTTCTAAATAGTCTCCATATGTACAACGTTTTGTCGGGGGTGGACGGAGCATAAAATAAACCCTATCTATAAGCAATATGTATTAACAATATAATTTCTAAAGTAAAGGATTTTTTTCTGCAGAGGAGGCATGGTGGAATAATGGATAGCGGCTTAGATTGAGGAATTGGAGAGTCGAGTTCAAATTCCAGTTGAATCCATTACATTCACTTACGTGGGAAATCTCTTCTTTCCGGGTTCTATAGCCTTGGATGGCAACTGGCCTAACGCAGAAAGAAATGGCAACCTACTGCGTGAAAAAAAAAATCTCCCACGTCAGTTATGTATAGAATGCGTATATCACACATGGTACATTACTTAATCCGACAGATTTTTTTTTTGTTTACCTCTAAACGTTATCGTTATTGGATGCCCATATTTGAGTAGACGATCCGTTCCCACGTTCAAGCGGTATATTCATTATTTGCTGCCGGCGTGAATGATTTAAAAATTTTATTAAAGAAAATATGCCAGAGGGCACATATGTTTCTTTAATAAGATTTTATTTTCGAATATTCAGGCTGGTAACAAATATATTGTTTATATGTAGGAATGGGGCGTCTACTCAAATATGGGTATCCAATAAAAATAGCGTTTAAAAGGGATAAAAATTAACAGATGTGTATAGATTTACAAATTCTAAACGAAACGATGCGTCCTGGGTATGATGATAAACTACATCCATGTCCTGGGTAAGACGATAAACAACAGCAAGGCCTCTGGTCATGAGGTTTTGAGGAGCGTGGAACCACCTTTAAAGTGCTGGTGTTCCCAGGTCCACCTTGACCCGGAGTGGTAGTACCTGTTAGGGTTCCAATTATTGGTAAATAGTTAACTCTCAAATTGGGGTCAAAACACTATGTAAGTGTAAAAATAGGTTTTAATAGCAACAATACATTTTTGAAAAAAAAAGATATTACCAACTATAAATTTTTGAAGAAAAAATATTACCAGAAAAAAAAAAAAAAATGTCGCCATTAAATAACCCATTGAGGTTGATATGCCGTAAAACAAACCAAACAAAACCGAACTATGTTAGTAGGTAAAATAATCCCACCCTAAGCCACGATTCTTAAATTGCAGCGGCTATATCAGTTGACCAGACAAAAATGAGGACGGACTGAATAAATATAGAACCGAATATGCATTGAAAGAGACACAATAACAATGACGGATTACACACATGGAATGCGAAGAGCGTCCCGCATCCACTGTTGTTTGTCACCTAATGGGCGGGGGGGGGGTAAGCTATAGAAGGAAAGGTAAAAAAGTAATACGGAGTCGGGCTAAGTTAACTTGTGGAAAATTAAAGAAAGAAAACCTTCCTAAACTACCCTAATTAGGTGTGGGTGACCACCAAGTCGAAAGAATTCGATCTACACTGCTCTTTGAACTATAGCTAGGGAAGAAGAGATGGGTTCGTGCCTTTCTCCAAGAGCTTTATTTGCGAAAGTGAAAGCGGAATACTGGGCTGGGATTTGAACTCGTCTCGCCGATTCTACTTTCCGCACTGATAGCGTTTACGCTACCCACACGTCGCTCACGCGATTAAAGATGTATTAGGTTGGTGCAAAAATAATGACGCAATAATGTTGTTTTTTGGCGTTAAAAAATACGTCAAAAAAACGACATTATTACGTCATTATTTTTGCACCAACCTAATAGATAAATAAATAGAAATAAACGAAAAAGAAACAGAGATAAAAAGGAAGGAAGAAGAAAGAAAAAAGAAGAAAGAAAAAAAGAAAGGAAAAAGAAAGAAAAAAAGGAAGAAATGAAAAAGAAAGAAAAAAAAAGGAGAAGAAAAGAAAAAAAGAAGGATCAGAAAAGAAAAAGAAAGAAAAAAGGAAGAAACGTTCTTCAACTTGTTTTCATTTTTCCATTCAAAATAACCGATGAATG
>OZ010596.1:28485982-28490982 GCA_963932145.1 Acanthosepion lycidas
GCCAAAACAAATATGCTTATATGATGTGATATTTTAAAATCTCAAAATTGAAATTTGAAATTCATAATCTGGGGTCGTTTTTATATATATATTATTATCGATTAAACACTCCAGATTATTATGGGTTTTTTTGTTGTTGTTTTTTACTTTTCCCGAAATTAAGTTACATAAGCATATGCGGATCAATTTCATAGGGAGTCAATTTACAATGAAGTTATATAGTAAATTGGACCCTATAATTAGCTTCTATATATAAAATTCTGTGACTTCCGTCAGTCCGTCTGTCACTCTCTCTAAAATAGCTATACATTAACCGATCTAAACCAGATTAAAATATTGTTTACCATGAAGTCTTATAAAATTAAATTAAATTAAGCAAATTATTATACCGCGAAGAAGGGTTTTTGTCAAAGTATTATTCAAAAAAAAAAAAAAATCAACTTTCATCGATTGGTTTACGAAATTGGACGAAATGTAGAGTTTGTAAAACTTGACCAAAAATATTAGCGATAATTTCAACAATATTAAATATTGGGAGGATTTTAAGCCGTGCCAGTGCGTTGCAAAATAAATCTCGTATATAAAATTTAATAAAACTTTTCATAATCTGAAATACTTGATAAAAAAGTGATATGAAAAGAATTCTTGTATCTGTCTATATTTCTGAGATGAGGTATTATGTACACTATTTACATTATTCGGACTATTGTCCTCATCTTTGTCGCCATATTTATCACAACGTTTCGGCCTTTCAGTATCTGTCTATATTTCTGAGATGAGGTATTATATACACTATTTACATTATTCGGACTATTGTCCTCATCTTTGTCGCCATATTTATTACAAAGTTTCGGCCGTTCTATGCTCCGGCCTTCTTCAGGTGGTTGGAATGTCGAATAACTGATAACTAACATCCATTAAACATGGCAGGTGGAACTAGAACAGTCTACCTTAGTGAGCGAAATAAAGGGTTCAGTTCGACATTCCAACCACCTGAAGAAGGCCGGAGCGTAAATATGGCGACAAAGATGAGGACAATAGTCCGAATAATGTGAAAAGAATTTTTGATAAAAAAAAAGAAAAGATACTTTCTGGCTGGTCACAGAACCTATTTTATAACAGCATTAAATGTATTTATCCCAACCCAAACGTATTGCTTCTAATTCGTTAAAATCTCTCATTTGATGATGATTTAAAAAAAAAAAAATTGAAAAATTGCCTGAAGATGAAGTATTGCTAAAATATCTTAAAATGTCTCGAACGGAACGCGTGACAAGGCCGGGTTTAAATCGCGTGCCCTGCCAGTATACAATGTCTTTTATCATCCAGAGCCTTTGATTCTAGGATGCACGGTGAAGTAATGGATAACGTCTCGCACTGAAGAATCAGAGAGCCGAGTTCGAATCCATTATATTCACTTACATGTTAATACCCTTGGGAAAGGTATGAATCTTCTTTTTCTTCCCCAGCTATGGATGAATAGCAGGATACACCGGAATCTATAGCTTTGGATAGCTACTGGTCTACCGCAGAAAGAAATGGCGACCTACTGCGGGAAAAATCTGCCTCGTTAGTCATGTATCGAAAGATACATGATCGCCTAAGCGTGTATTATGCCTGGCACGTAACTGACCTTCGACACTTCCACTTTTGAGTACATCTCAGGTGCTAGATAGAAACTTTACCCCACTCTCGAACCGAATGCAGGAAGGAGACGTGCTCGCTATAAACTGTAGAAGGTCGTTGTTGATCAAAGCCGATTGCATGGTGATTTTCATAAGGCACCTAGTGAGGATCGAACTCACTATTCGGTCGTAATTGATTTAGCGGGACAGGCTAAATCAGGGTACCACTTCGAGGTACCCTGATTGTTTTTATGTATTGTATTTATGTCTCGGAAGTGTTCTTAATATATTCCCATTGCATATGGTGATGTAATGGCCAGCAATCTGGACGTCTACATTGCTAGTAGTGAGTTTGATTCTCACTAGGTGCCCTAATTCTTGTGGCATTGTGTCGAAATTGCGCTACGCTTAATCACTCTGATAGCTATTTCCAGTAGACCGCAAATTGACATCGGTTAATACTGTATTTCATATCTTAAATTAAAAATCCCTCTAACTATAAGTCCTTGTCACGGATCATGGAATAGCGCTTAAAGTTTGTGGGTGTGTTCAGACATAAATGTCATACTTTGAAAGAACGAATTTATTTTTTTCACCTGTTTGCAAAGGAGAAACGTTACCATCCGAATGCATGTGCGAGTAAAGTAGATAAAAAGATGTCGTATACATTTGAACGTCACCTCTCCGAATATAGTATCCCGTCCTAGGTATGGCGATAAACTACATCCGCGTCCTGGGTAAGACGATAAACTACGTCTAGCAGCGGGGCCTCTGATCAGGAGTTTTTGGGAAGCGTGGAACCACCTCTTGATTACTGGTGTTCCCAGGTTCACCGTGACCCAGGGTGGTAGCACCTGTTAGGGTCCCAGCTATGGGCATGTAGTTGACCCCGAAACTGAGGTAAAAAGCATTATAAAGTGTAAAAATAGATTTTAATACCAGAAATACTTTGTAAAAAATTATTACCAGAAATAAATTTTTCAAGAAAAAAACTATTACCAGTCATATATTTTTGAAAACAATATTGCTAGCAATATGTTTTTTTTTTGTTTTTTTTTTTAAATTACCAGCAATACATGTGATTGTATTCAAAAAGATGAGTAATTGAAAAATGGTTCAAATATATATGTATACATACACACCTTTTTTTTTTACCAAACTATCGCTATGAATCTATTTCAAAAATTTTGTTGGCATTAAATGACCCACTGAGTTTGATATACCATAAAATAAAACAACTAACCAACCGAACATGATAAGCCAGTAATAATCACACGACTGATCCGATCTTAAACAGAAAATGTCTGTAAATCACGTTTTAAATAAAATAAATGTAGGTTAAATTTGATATGTTTTACTTTTCGTTCAATCGATAAAATAAGTAAAAACATCCAGAATATTGCTTTAAAAAATGTGTATTATTTTTAATTAACTGATATAATATAAACTCCTATCAGTACTGGAAAGAGCGATAACATTCGCTTATGTACTAATACCACTGGGAAAGGTATGGATCCATCTCACGCTAAAATATCAGGACAGACTAGTGGCAACCAATCTAGAAGAAAAACTCTGAATTCAAATCAGCCTGGAATATCCGATGGAGAGACCCTAAAGCAGTTAAAATAACTCAGTACTATCTGGCATTATCTGGCATCCCACCACTTGAGGACTGTCAAGAGCAACAACCACATTGGATGGCACATGTTACTCGAAGAGAAAATAATTACATTATCATGTTGTTGACGTTCCATACTACTTCAAACAAAAGGTTAGGAAGGAAATCCTCATTAATGCTAGGAAGAGCGATAACAGTTACTGGACTAGAGAAACCTGTTTTCCTGAAAAATTATTTCAAGATAAAGATTTTATAAATTCTCACTGACATTAGTTTAATAACAAAAGTACTCACGTGTAGGCGTTAAGAAAGCTTTATTCAAATGAGAATACAAGGTTTGCGTATAATATCCTTTTATAGTCCCAGTAAATAGAAAAAAAGCTCTCTCAAAGAGGAAATAAAACGAAACAAGGGGAGACCACTTTTGATTATTCATAACAATTAGTTGTTACTGCTCGGTCAATGTATGCTGAATATTTCCTTGTTGGGGTGAGCACCCGGTTGAACGCTATAAATCCGCATATATTTTGTCTTTGAGCGCATGTTTACGTGGGACCCCCACTTTAAACCGGGCCTTGTCCTGAATTCTGTTCGTGTGAGCGTTTAGATAAATCAATTAACATCAGCTTTTCTATCTGTCTTCATTTCTGAGATGTGATATTGTAGTTATTTACTTTGATCGGACTGTTGTCCTCATCTTTATTGTCATGATCACGACGTTTCGGCCTTTGTACGCTTCGGCCTTCTTCAGGTGATTGGAATTTCGAACTGAACCCTCACGGACACATGGCCCGGTAGATAAAAGTGTTGTTTGGATACAAAGACCCAAAGAGTTGTGAGCTTAGTACCTGGCTACGGCAGTGGTGAAAAAAAAATGGGATGTTGATTTAAAGAGAGATAACTGAGAACATCCGGAAGAGGCATGACACGTGGAACTAGAACAATCTATCGCGGTTGACGAAATAACGGGTTCAGTTCGAAATACCAATCACCTGAAGAAGACCAGAGCGCACAACGGCCGAAACGTCGTAAACATGTCTATAAAGATGATAACAGTCCGAATGATGTAAAAAATAAGCATTTCTTTCAATACTTTTCTATTTTATGCTAATTACGGCAGAACAAACACCGCCACAAATTGGTTTCTCGAGGACAAATGCACCAGAAAAGTTGCTGTTATTGGTTTGGCTTGGTTTGCTTTGTTTTGTTTTACGGTATATCAACCTCAGTGGGTTATTTAATGCCGACAACATTTTTATTGCTGGTAATTTTTTTTTCGAAAATGTGTTGCTGGTAATTTTTTTTTTTTAATTATTGCTGGTAATATTTTTTTACAAAGTATTTCTTATTATAAAACCTATTTTTACACCTTCATTGTGTTTTGACCCCAATTTGGGGTTAACTAATTGCCCATAGCTGAGACCCTAACAGGTTCTACCACCTCGGGTCAGGAAGGACCTGGTAACACCAGCAATTAAGAGGCGATTACACACTCCTCAAAACCTTCTGATCAGAGGCCTTGCTGTCAGATGTAGTTTATCGTCTTACCCATAACGCGGACGGTGCTGTTATTGACAAAATTAGTGAATGTAAATAAAGATATATATATATATATATATATATATATATATATATATATATATATATAAAGAATAGTATATTTAATTAATTTACAGGTTACTTTATTTAAATTTTCGTGGTTTATTTTTCTCGATGAGGCAATCTTGATGTTATATAAATCTAGGTAATGAGGCAGC
>OZ010596.1:28500982-28545982 GCA_963932145.1 Acanthosepion lycidas
TTCTCCAGGAATACGTTTAAATTGACACCTGACCCCCGAACCTTTTGTATTTTCTTGATTTTTTCGAGAAATATGCATGCCGAAATAGCACTGTCTTTGACGTGTTCTTCAAGCTTTATTTGTAGGGGGCTTACGGTCATATCTCGTTGAAAAATCGGTTCTCGTACGAACGATCACCGAAGTTAAACAACGTAGAGCCTGGTCAGTAACAAGGTGAGTGACCACTTTGGAATACCAGGCGCTTGGGTGCGCGATGTGTTATATAATAGAAGGCGGCTCGAAAAGAGAAATCGGAGAGACTAGATCAGATTTCTGTCAGGTTCGTTATATTTACGTAAGCCCAAATAACCTTGGAAAAGGTACGAATCCACTTATTATCAATTATGGGTTAATTAGTAGGACATGTATCAATAATTCATTATCTCCAAAATATTCTTAAATCTAAAAAAAAAAAATTCTGCTTTTAAATAACATGTAAAATGTTGATAAGCCGTTAAAAAAATCAACTGAAATCGAATTTATTTACAGGCAAGGAAATGAAGTAACCTCATAAATCCTCGAATTTTTATTGGTCCTTTAGACTTGATTTATGAATAAATATCGCCTATATCGTTGGAATGAAATTCAAATCATCAATTGATTATTTTCGCTGGTCTCCAATAAAACATCAATTGACAATGCTTGTTTTTTAAGGACTAATAAGAATGTTTCAACCGGATTTGCCAGATTTAACTACTTTTAAATGCACACAGTTATTTCGAGAGCCGAGTTCCAGTTCTAGTCGGGTTTATTATATTCACTCAGGGACAAATACCCTTAGGAAAGGTATTAATCTACTTATTCTCCTCTCAGATGTCGGTTAATTAGTAGACTTGTATCAGTAAACCATTATTATCAAGAAAAATCCTTACAATCTAAAAATATTTTCTGGTTTTAAAATAACCTTCAAAAGTTTGATAAACCGTAAAATAAATAACCAATCAATCAAACTGACAGCTGATCGATCTTGAATTTCGTTACTCCCGACTCTTAGGGATACTTTTAAAATAACCTGGACTAACTTGCGGTACCAATAATAATAAAGTCAATTCAAAATTTAGTAACGCTTTGTTTTAAATACACTATATACAATTATATTTAATAAATCTAATTTAAGTGATTAGTATAGTAAACTATTTACATTGTTCGGACTATTGTCCTCATCTTTATTGCAGCATTCACGACGTTTTGGTCGTTGTACGCTCCGGCCATCTTCAATGTTTCAACCGGGGTTGACAGATTTAACTATTTTTGAATACCCACAGCTATTTCAAGAGCCAAGTTCCAATTCCAGTCGGGTTTATTATAGCCATTCACACATACATACCCTTGGGGAAAGGTATGAATCAACCTTCTGCTCTCAGGTGTCGGTTAATTAGTAGATTTGTATCAGTAAAACATTATTATCAAGAAAGAATTCTTAGAATGTAAAAATATCTGGCTTTAAAATAACTTGCAAAGCGTGGTGTTTAAGGGTTAATGACAATGTTTCAACCAGGGTCGCCAGGTTTAATTATATACCTAATGTCACATTTTTACCAGAGCTCATATTACAAATGTTTGTTATTGTTGTTCTTCTCTAGCCCTCTGTATTACTTGTTCCCGTACTGAATTCATGTTTGTGCATGAGTGTAAATAGTTACAATACTTCATCACAGAAACATAGACACATCCAGAAGATGTCATAGTGACAAGCAGACAAAGCGACCTTTTAGTTTTAACTGAACCACGTTTCACATCACACACACACACACTACAGCGTATCACATAAATGTATATATATATATATATATATATATATATATATATATATATTAATGCATGTTTCATTAAATAATATAGACAAGTTTCGTCTATTTTAAGCAAATTCCTTTCATATCGTCTGATAAGCTTAATAACATTATCATTAAACGACGAAAGAAAATCACAATATTGATACATGTTTTCTTTAATCCTATCTAAGCTTTCGGCGTACATAAGCCATCATTAGAGATGACAATTACATTACAATATATTAAACGATACACGGACATAGCAACAATGATAGTCTGTTTTATTTTCACGGAAGATTTCCAAGCAACGACAAACTCGTGCATACGAGCCACTGGAAGCGAAAATCGCACCGTGGCCCATGACATCACACATGACCACACGAGAGTGAAAACGAGAAGTGTTAAGTATGGGAAGCCGTTGGTATAAACCAATGACTTCTGTTATCAATTATAGAAATTTAAGTAAATTTAAGAGTTTTCATAGTTTATTTTGTTCAGGTTTGGCTTCAACTGTTTTACGTATATAGCTTCAAGAATACACACAATATATATATATATATATATATATATATATATATATATATATATATATATATATATATATATTGATATGGGAATTTAACTATATTGTCGACATGGAAAAAATCCCTTACGATAAAGATAATTTGCATTAACCAGAAAAAAAGGTTTGGACAGAAGCGCCTATCTTTTTAAATTTTGATTTTTTAATGTAACTATAACAACAAAAACATTTCGCTTTCATTTTTGCCTTGAAAATGTCGGGAAAATCTAAGATTTTTTTAAAATTGTCATTTTATACCAATCTGTCTTGTCCACAGAATTGATCTGTGAATTTAACAATGTATATATATATATATATATATATATATATATATATATATATATATATATAGTTATTCACCTCGTTTGTTTCCGTTGTTTTTGTCTAGCGCTCTATATTACTGGTTCTCATATTGTATTCATGTCTGTGCTTGGCCGGCTGTGAAGATTTTTGTAGCCTGGCATATGTGCTGATTCCTTAAGTTTACGTATTTTCCAGTGATGTTATCTATTTCAACTTCATCCCACTGTGGGTAGTGATCAGCGTTTTCTTATGGTCAGCCATGCCTGATTTTTTCCCCCTCTTGTTACAATACCTCATTTCAGAAATGTAGACAGTGAAGTGTAAAAAATACCGAAAAAGAAATTGTTTACTCTTATAAGATAATTCTGCATACCTTTGCACACTATGCAAACATCTCGACAGTAAAGTATTTTAAACTATTACATAGCAGGCTTAATTGAATGGCGGTCTTAGCATTAATTATTGTATTTTTTTATTGCATACTTATTACGAATGAATGCGATATCTCTTAAAGAGGTGAAAATTTTCTATCCAGATCTTTCGTTGTGGTTCTTTAGCTAGATATTACTACTAAAATATTTACATTATTTACATTGTGTTGACTGTTTTCCTCGTCTTTATTGTCATATTCACGACGTTTCGAAGTTCTACACCCCGGCCTTCTTCAGGTGATATTCGTTGGAATTTAGAAGCGAAGCCTTTATTTCGTCTGGCAGCAGTAGATTGTTCTTGTTTCACATGCCATGCCTTTTCTGGATATCATAGTATTTCAGTTATTACCCCTTTAGTAACTGAACTCTCCAAGTTTTTGTTCACTTCTGCTGTGGCTAGGTAAATCGCTCACAACTCTTTGGGCCAAGTCACTGGATTAATTCAACCAACACTTTTACCGACTGGGCCACATGAAGAAGGCCGGAGAGTACAACGGCCGGAACGTCGTGAATATAACAATAAAAATGAGGACCACAGTCCGAACAATTTAAATAGTATAAATAGTTACAACACCTCATTTCAGAAATATAGACAGATACTAAAATAGTTTCTAGTCAACTTTCTTGTATCTCTTGTCTTTAACAAGAAACGTATACTAATTCACAATTAAATAATCCATCACTGTTACCTAAATGTTTTTATTTAGGAGCATGTAATCTTCATTTGTGTAAACTACAGTGAAATCCCTGAAAAATACGCTCCTTTTCCTGCTCTCAAAGTAGTTTCATTAATCCCACCTCGGCCTGGAAGGTAAGACTTATTTTTCTTTCCAAAGTGTTAACTTTGTGGAATGCTCTGCGACTAAACTGATTTCCTCTCTCCACATACTCGGGTGCGAGTGTGATAGCAAACATATTGGATATAAAGAACCATTGAAGAGCGGAAGGACTCTCTATGGCTCAAAGTTCACCTAACTAGAATTGGTGTCTAAATAAAAACACAATGGAGAAGGCAACGGAAAAAAAACTACTCCTGTACCTATACCAGCAATAATCTCTCTCGGTAAGGGAAGCCATAAATGAACGTAAATAATAACGATGTAAAGGGGCTTAAGTTCATTGGGGATGACTCCTTGTCTGGTAAGTATAAACATGAGCGACGTGCGTCGGTGGACCGTGATCCCGTGACTATTCGCTACACACAAATATAATAATCAGATCCCGGAACTTAAGGACGCTATGCCAATGTGGCCAGTTTGAAAGCATCAAGCAAGAGATGAATAGATTAAATTCTAACATTAGAGGCGTGTGTGGGCAAATAATAGGAATTTCGTAAGCGGCACACAGGATAATACTACAGACGGAGAGAAAAAATCCGAAGGAACCCATATGTAATAATTACCTTAACTAATGAAACTTTTATATTTTTAATTTTCTGGTGAATAATTAATTTTTAAACGAATGATTGAAGAAGCGTTTGCGATTACCATGACTGTCAAATACCTCTGTTGCATAGTTAAATATTTCCGCTTAACAGCTTTAACATAGGAAGTAAAAGGGTTACAAATGAAGATTCAAAATTGACATTTTCATTTCACTAAAGCAGACGTTAAACGCATTATCCCCATCCTCTATCTTTTCTTTCTCTCTTTTCCTAATATGTACTTGCATATTATAAATCTAACATTCGTTAGTGTATTGAATACTGTTGCTACATTTAGTCTGGAGCTCCTGCTGTACATCTCAAGATTCTTGACAAAATCCAAAGAAGGATCTTTAATCTGTCTACGTTTCTGAGATGAGGTATTATGTACATTATTCGGGCTATTGTTCTCATCTTTGTCGCCATATTGATTACAACGTTTCGGCCGTTGTACACCCCGGACTTCTTCAGGTGGTTGGAATGTTTGAATCCTTTTATTTCGCTCACTGGGGTAGACTGTTCTAGTTCCACGTGACAGGACCCAAAGAGTGTGAATTCAATAACCGGTTAAGGCAGTGGAGAACTTGTAGAGGGGAATTAACAGGAGATAACCGATAACTATCATCCATTAAACATGGTACGTGGAACTAGAACAGTCTACCCCATAGTAGGGTAGACTGAGTTCTTCAGACTTGGGTGGCAACTAATATAGAAGAAGGATATCTCTGAATTCAAAAACCATATGTATCTCTGGTGATGCAGATGCTATGCACATAAGGAAAGGACTGTATAGTTTACCATGAATTTACGATCCCGACGGCGTTCGATTTTGTCTTATAGTTTCATATTTAAAAAATGAACAATAAATCAGTTATCTTGGACAAAAATAAAAGCTAAAATAACTGTCAGAACCAACGTTTTCTGTGGCCTTCAATAAAGCCTAAGAAGTATAACCGCTCGTCAAATACGCATTAATATATCTTCAGTACACGTGTCACCGCTCGTGGGACAGTGATTCGGAGACTAATTTCTATTCTCACCAGATCTTATATGGAACAAACTTTATCTAACAAACTTTAAACTCTACAACTGATAAGTAATCGTTTTCAAATCTAATAAACTTTCTGTAATGTAATGCGATTGGCCCAGATCTGGCATTTCGTTTACAGTCGCTCTCCCACAGACGTGCCAACGCTTCCCTCTGTCTTTTCTATAAATACTTTCACGGTAACTGCTCCGACGAGCTATTTTTGCTAGTTCCCAAACTGCATGAATTTAAACGTGCTACTAGGCTGGCATCTCAGTCCCACTCTTTCATTGTCGAAACGGTTAAATGTAACCGTCTCTTCTACTCCAATAGCTTCATGTCTCGCACTTCCCGTCAGTGGAACTCCCTTCCTCTTACTTGCTTCCCTGGTAGCTATAATCTCCAAATATTCAAATGCAATGTCAATCGACATCTCCAGATGCCTTCATCTAATTTCCCGTCCTTCTCTTCATCCTTTCCTCTATCACGCCTCTTTCCTCTTGCTCCCATTCTCTGTAATCCTTTACTTGCTAGTGGCACTCCCGCCTTGCTTAGGGTGAAAAATATCGGTATAGTGCTGTGCACATACATTTCACATTTCTGTATGAATGTTTGGGCCAAGAAGTTATTAATATCCTCATCTTGTTAGTATCACAACGCTTCTGTCGTCCCGCTTCCTTGACTTCTGCAGGTGTCAGTCCATATGAATAACCTTCAAGGGGTTTGGAATTGAACCCTTTACTTAATCTACGGAGAATAGAATGCTCTCGTCTCGTTAACAATGTCTAGAGATATCTCGTCTAGTTCTTATTTTTTTGTACTGCTGAGCTATTGCTCTCCCCGTTTTCTACTGAATCTAAGTCTGCGCTACCCGGCACGGAGATTGAACTCATAATTACTGTGTCATCAAATTTACGAAGACAACTGGACGAGGACAATCTATACCCATAGATTAAATAACAGGTTTTGTTTGCAATTACGTGAAAGTGACCCGGACCGATATACAGCCGAAGAAGACCAAAGAGCATAACGGCCAAAATTATTGTTATCACAACAAAGATGAGAATATCTGTCAGACTGTAAATAAGGTATATACTTTCGCTCATTTCCAAGCAGAATTTATTTGCCTTGTAGCGAGTGCAAAAAGACCCACACGTTTAGTGCGTGGAAACCGACATGTTTTCTTGATGAGGCTCTCCAGAAATAACTGAATTTGAAGAGGTGGGTGTGAACGCTGTATGTTGGTGGTGATGGCTGGAAAACAGTTTACCTCATGTCAAGCTACTGTGATTGTTCCGATAGCTTTCTGTCCAGACGCTTTAAGTTACTTAAAATTTTAGGTAGCACTCTGTTTAATCTGGTCTACTCGTAAACCAGCTTGACTTGTGATAAGTCGCTCTGAACTAAAGGTAACAAAAATCTCTCCAGTAAATAAAACCGAAATAAAAAGAAAAAAGAAAGTAACAATAAATAAAACTGAAATTTACCTATCACCGTCGGAAATCGGCTAAAGAACCTGTAAAATAAAAACAGAATAAAGTTTCTAAACGATAAGAAAAACGTTTCATTTTACGATGTTCATTTATTTATTTAGTTTCGTTTTATTTTCCTTCCCGGTAAGTGTTTCTGAATGAAAGAAAAAAATAAAAAATGAATATGATAAAACCAACATAAAATAAAATACGATAAAAAAACTGAAACATTCTATAAATAAATTAATATAACATGGCAGCTCCTCTTGAAAAAGACCGTCAATCAGTAGTTAGCTGGGTCAAGAAATGGCTTGTAAATTTCAACATCTCCCCCCCCCCCAAAAAAAAAATGGCTGCTTCAGTTAATCACCGCAAAGAAGCTTTTCTGTCTACGATTAGGAGGATGACTGATTCTGAACTCCAATAGAGCAACATTCCTTCTTGGCTTCATGTTTTCAACTGAGATAAAGTGGACCGAACACATCCAGTCAATTGCTATGTCTGCTGCGACGGAGGTTGGTTCACTGTGCCGTGCCAAAAGATTTTATCTCGTATGAATCGATCTTGCACATTTATAAATCCATCATCTGTTCGTGCATTGAATAATGTTGACATATTTGGTTTGATGCTCCTCCTATGCATCTCTAGTTTCTTGACAAAATCCAGAGAAGGTTCTGCAATATAATCGATCCTGAGAAGGCATCTTGTTTCCAGTCACTTTCTCACCAACGTGACGTGCCGTCCCTTTGTCTTTTCTACATATATTTTTATGACAACTGCTAAGGGGTAGGGAGCTTTTTTTTATTATTCCTGCGGCCCCGAATACATGAATTTAAGCGTGCTAATAAATTAGCAATTAACTAACTTCTAAGTTTTTTTCGTGCACTTTACAACTGTGGAACTCTATTCTGATTTCTTGCTGTCCAGATAACTACAATCTTCAAACATTTAAATGCAACACCAATTACCATAACACTATTTACATTATTCGGACTATTGTCCTTATCTTTGTTGCCATATTTATTACAACGTTTCGGTCGTTGTACGCTCCGGCCTTCTTCAGGTGGTTGGAATGTCGAACTGAACCCTTTATTTCGCTCACTGGGATAGACTGTTCTAGTTTCACGTTCCATGTTTAATGGATGACAGTTATCAGTTATCTCCTGTTAATTTCCCTCTGAAATTTTTCCACTTGGGGAACTAACAGGAGATAACTGAAAATTGACATCCATTAAACACGGCATGTGGAACTAGAACAGTATAACCCAGTGAGCGAAATAAAGGTTCAGTTCGATATTCCAACCACCTGAAAAAGGCCGGAGCGTACATCGGCCGAAACGTTGTAATAAATATGGCAACAAAGATGAGGACAACAGTCCGAATAATATAAATAGTGTACATAATACCTCATCTCTGAAATAAAGACAGATACCAATTGCCATCTTCTGTTTTCTCGAATCCAATTGCTTTTTTGCCCTTTCTTGAATCTCTTTTTCATTCTCTTTCACTTTCACTTTCACTTTCATTCCCAGTAACTATTAAGTTGGTGCAAAAATAATCTCGTTTTCTCACATAGTAACATATGTGAGAAAACGACAATAATTTTGCACCAACCTAAGACAAACTATCCCTAGTGGCGTTGTGGCCTTGCTTAGGGTGAAACAATAAAATAAATAAAAAAAACTAATATAATATTTTTTTAATAAAAATACATCGGTGTAATTCTTTGGCAGACATCATCAGTGATGTAAAACGTGTTCCAATAACAAAACGTAGCAAGTAGCATTGTCTGCTTGGTCAACGAATGCCGAATGTTTCCTAATAAGGAAACAGCTAATATTACAATTGGCATATTATTTATAATCTTCTGGGTAACCGTAGAAAGGGTGCATGATGTTGAAAGATCCAAAAAACTCTCGTTGAAATACCCGAAATCCTCGTTTAAATAAAGAGTGTTCCAATAAGACTGATTTTAAATGCGAATTAAGTTTAAGCGTCTAATGATTTTTTTTCCTTTTCTTTCAGATTTAACAACTTAAGTCTTTGCCAATTTCAAAGATTAACAATCAAAAGCGTTGAAGTTTCAAGTGTGCGATTGTAAAATTTTTTCGTAAATTCAAACAATCTAGGTCAGTGGCAGTTGTGAAAACATCATGCGTGTTCGTTTACGCCGTTCAGCTGAAACGTTGTTTCTGTGCACGAGAATGTGGCCGAAAATCCAGACACTTCTATTCGTCATTGCGCGCTGGGATTGAACGACAACATCGTTACATCGTTTCCAAAGGCACCCTCGGCTGATCGATTATGTTGACAAAAATTTTCGAATGCGCGAAATGCATTTTTGTTTGAACGTCTATTTTCGTAATAGGCTTCGATTACTTTAACACGTTGTTTGATTGTTAAGCTTTCCATGATTGAAATTGCCAAAGACTTAAGTTGTTAAATCTAAAAGAAAAAAAAATATTAGACGCTTAAACTTAATTGACATTTAAAATCGGTCCAAGTTATTGGAACACCCTTTATCTAACCGAGGATTTCGGGTATTTCAAAGAGAGGTTTTGGGTCTTTTAACATCATCTACCCTTTCCACGGTTACTCAGAAGATTATAAATAATATGGGAATTGTAATATTAGCTGTTTACTTAATAGGAAACATTCGGCATTCTTTGACCAAACAGATAGTGCTACCTTCGCTTGAAACTTGTAAAACCTATTTTCTTAAAAAAATAGCCAAAGATTTTATAAGTCCAGTAGCTGTTATGGCTCTTTCCAATTTTGATGGAAGCTTCTCTCTAAACATTTTTTTGAATATCAACATTTTGAATCTCTCTTTGTATCTAGCCAATTCAACTGTAAATTGATGAGACCTTGCCGCAAATCTAGTGCTGGGCTTAAATTCTTAAAGTCTAGATACCATAGCAGTGAGCTCATCAGAAAAATTATCATTAAACTATTTATAAAAAAGACACAGTGAGGCTACGTTGTGGCGGTGGGAAAGTGATTGAGACCTAGCTACCAGATCAGGGCCAATAATATTACTTAAAAAATAATAGAAATAAATAATATCTTTCTATCAACAAGATAACATGAAGAATGTGGATACAAATTATAAACATCTGTGTTCAGAGAATTCACCTTTTTCAATTATATATTCGTCGGGATGTAGGTGATTATGGCTTTCCACAACTTTCTTTTACTCTTATTTTTCCTATGTATTGCTATATTTGTTCTTGGAAGACATCGGGCAATGAATTTGTATTTTCCTTCTTAAGTTTTGAATTTAGTATTGTCTTTCTCCAAGACTAATTTCCAACCGAAGTTAAAGGGCTAGTCTGTGAAGTTTGAGCTTGAGATTTCGAATCTTTTTTTTTAAACGTTTGTCTAAATGCGCCTTTTGAGGATAGATATAATTTGCCAACTGATTTTATAGCCTCCATAACCCCCGAAGTAACACTGTGTTCTTTTATTCGCCAATATTAGAGTTTAAAGTTTTCAAAATTTAGAATACGCACAAGATTTTCAATTTTGTCCAAGAATTTGATTTATAAATTCTATTTTTATTATTGTTTTGTTTTATGCAGAAAATGAAATTCCTGTCTCTTTTGCGCATCTGGTGCTGCCAATTCTTGGGTGGCATGAACAGTTTGTTTTTTTTTTTATTTGGCGTTGGGTGGAGTTTCCCTTTCCTTCCCCTTTCTTTTCATTTCTTTCCTTTCTCTTTCTTTCCTTTTCTTTTTTTTACATTCCTGTCTTTTCCCTCTCCTGTGTTTTTCATCTTCTTTCCTTTCTGTTTTTGCTTTTCTTTCCTTGTTTTCTTTTCCTTTTCTTTTCCCTTCTTTTTCTTTTCTTTTTCTTTTTTTTTTAACTTCATGTATCCCTTGCCAGCCCCCACATGCTAGCTATTTTGTTTTGATGTATATTATTTTCTCTTGAGGTGCATGTGGTGTCATTTTGCTCTTTGTCCCTACTTTCCGTCATTTGTATTTCCGATGCTGTCGCTGAACGGGTGGGGCCTGCTATGCATCACAGGGTATTTTTTTAACCTGTTATTTCCGTCTGTCTCTTATTTGGGGATGTATGTATATTTATCTAAACATTTTAATTTTCATATGATGTATTAAATGACTACGCGTTTCTAAAAAAAAAAAAAAAACTTCAGCCATTTTCTTCTCTTATGAACCACGTTTTTCGTGATGTAGGCGATTAGGCTCTCCACTGTTTCCTGTATTTTGTCGCTCTAAATAACTTTTGATTCTTTACTGTTCTTCTTACTCCTTGTTCTTTCATCCATTCACACAAACATATATAAGTTACTTTTCCCTGTTTCGTTGCTTTTAACGTCTTTTGAGTGTTACATTCTCTAAACCGTTTTTTCTTACTATGTGTATCAGAAAGGTCCACTGGCGCTCCATGATTGTAAACATCAGTTTCTCTGTAGATTCTATTTTTCTTAAGATTTCCTCGTTAGTCATACATCTCTGTTTCTTCAGTTCTCTCTAATCAGATTTCACCCTGTACAAGGCCCAAGAGCCACTTGAGGTAGAAGGTTACAGAATTATGTAGTCTAGGTTAACCCTAGACTTGAACAGGTTAACATTGTAGTGCTCGAGGAAGCATTCTGTTAGCAGTCGGTTCTACAAAGCAGAGGTTCGTGGGAAAAAGAGTGGTATGTCGGGTCTTAGCCGTGGAGGTTAGAACTGTTAATAAGGAATGTATGTCGTCTGAATGCTTTCCATGTAAAAGAACGCTAAAGCAGAGAGGGTTTTGCAAAAGAGATTAGATATTCCATAGTAGTTCAAAATTCTTTTCTTTATTTGTTTTCCTAACGATATTTTCTGTTTCTTAATACTGTGCTTAATTTCAGAAAGACACCTTTCACTATTTCTATGCAGCTTGGGGTTTCTTTGTTACATTTTCTGTCTTCTGTTACTAAACTACGCATATTGTTCAATTACTCCACCGGTTTGATTTTAACGTCCGCAGTACGTTGCTTACACTTTCGATTGTGTCTTTTGCTGACAACCATGCTTACACGATTTATTGCGTATAAATACAGCAATTGTGGCACAAGGCCTAAAAGGATGGTCGACACTAACTATCCTATACCTAGCTAAGACCCATTTATTCATTACAATTTGCCCATCCACTACTAAGACTTGTCCACCGTCATTCAATCCTACATATACCAAAATACCACACACATACAGGGAACCTACAAAAAACACCCCATGACAAAAAAATTCCTGCCTGTAAAAATTTGCTGATGATAAGCCATGAGGTGGAGGAGATGAACCCCAAAACAAACTTAAGTATACCAAAATATACAAACTAAAGGTAACTGATGTTAATAGGACCCGTCCAGCCCTCAAAAGAAATGAGATAGGCCGCTGTATTCTGTCCTCAGATAAAATCAAGAAGCTCTCTCGCTAAGAGAGAGAGAGAGAGAGAGGGAAAGGTAAAATAAATACGGCCATGGGAGAAAAGAAACTGACCCAGTAGAGATAAAAAAAGGGACCAAAAATAAACTGGGTAGGTTGGGAATATCAAATTAGATCATAACCAAAGAAGAAACCGGAAACAGACCAGAAACAAAACTAACTAGGTACACAAGAAAGGTCTATCCTAACCGGGGGAGGGATCCACAGGAGCGCCGACCCAGTGTGAATTAGTGAGACTTAAAAAAGAAAATCAAGGTTAGCCTCGTTCACACGAACCAGGTTCGCAGCATTTACCCATCTTTCGCAGAAATTTATCGATATCAAACACTTTCTATCAGTTCTAATCTTCACCCTCAGTTGATGCTGAAAGAATCAAATTAAATCCTGTTGAGAATAGCGTTCTTATCGCAAGATTTCCTCCGTTCGCGTCGCCCAAATCTCCATTCGATCGATGGCTAGCAGCGTCAGAAACACTATCCATTTCGCCCCAGAATACGGGGCCGACACATTGTCATACGCGTATGCGCGATCAATGAGTACAAACTTTTCGACAACCATGCTTACAATTAATAGTTACTTCTGACTTTCCTTTAGTACCTTGTGTAGGATGTATTGTAGTTTTCTTACGAACCTGTCTTCTGCATATCCAATCTTTTTGGATTATTTTAACCCAATAATAAATCCTAACATGTATAAAAATTGCGACTGTTCAAATTTTAGTATTAAAAATTCATTGCTTCAAACGGTTTCTTTTTTTGTTTGCAATTAACTCCGAGAAGAGAAAGTAATATAAACTCTCTAGTATCGTTCGGATTTTCCCTGTATTATAAATTCCAGTTACCCTACCTGTTTGCAGTAGATTTAGACAGAAGAATTTAACTTTGTTGGCTATAGTGATTTACTAAGTGTTTATTTTGACTATAAAATCGACCTTTCGATCAGGCGATAATGATCTTGACCCGAGAACGGACGCTTCTCTCAATATTTAACTCATAATAAGGAAAGGCCATCTTGACGCGGTGTAATGGTTAACAAGCCTGTCTCGATATAACAATGACGACTAATCTGTCTATATTTCTGAGATGAGGTATTATGTACACTATTTACAATATTCGGACTATTGTCCTCATATTTGTCGCCATATTTATTACAACGTTTCGGCCTCAAGGACACATGGCACAGTGGATAAAGGCGTTAGTTAGATCCAGTGACAGGACCCAAGGAGTGTGAGCTCAATACCTGGTTAAGGCGGTGGAGAACTTGGAGAGGGAATTAAGCAGGAGATAACTGATAACTGACATCCATTAGACATGGTACGTCGAACTAGAACAGTCTACCCCACTCAGTGAAATAAAGGGTTCAGCTTGACATTCCACCCAAGTGGAGAAGCCCGGAGCGTACAACAGCCGAAACGTTGTAATAAATATGGCGACAAAGATGATGACAATAGTTCGAATAATGTAAATAATTACGACTGAGTAGTGACTTCGATCCTCACAGGGTGCCTCATAATTTTGGCCTTGTGCCACATCTAAGCTAGTCGGTGTAATGCTAGCAAGCTTGTCTCACTATAACAATTACGACTGAGCTGTGACTTCGATCCTCACTGGGTGCCCCATACTTTCGACCTTGTGCCACATCTAAGCTACGCTTGGAAAATCGCTTTGGACACTTCGACGTGGCGTAGTGGTTAGCAAGCTACTCTCGCTCGGGCAATTACGACTGTATAGTGAGTTCGATCTTCACTGTGTGGCGCCTGCTTTAAACCTTGTGCCAAATCTAAGCTACGTTTGGAAAATCACTATTTAGAGCACCTCGAGTTGGTATAATGTTTTGCAATCTTGTCTCGCTATAACAATTACGACTGAGTAGTGACTTCGATCCTCACTGGCTGCCCCATACTTTCGGCCTTAAATCGCAGGTCAATTGTAATGAACTCGACTGGGAATCGAACTCTGCTCTCAGATTCCTGTATGCAAGCCGCATTCCATTCATCCACTGTGCCTCTCTCTGTCTCTATCTCTCTTACACAAACACGCACACACTCACATATCTCTTTCTCTCTCTTTCTCTCTCTCTCTCTCTCTCTCTCTCTCTCTCTATATATATATATATATATATATATATATATATATATATATATATATATAAAAGTGGCGATTCTAGGTTATTAGTGCTGTTGGACTCAGTACAATCTTTAAGAAAACCTACTATCAGTATAACTTAGATACTAAAATGATTACTTTACTCTAAATAAAATATTATTTTTTTAAAATCTGTGCATGAAATTAAAAAAAAGCACGTTTTGGTATTTCAGTATTAATTGTAATAATTCTATAAAAATTAATATAATTGTAATAATTCTTCTATAAAAATAAACAAGTATTTAAAAAAACAAACTTTTCAGATATGTAAGAAAAAAGAGGACAAATTAAATTATTAATTTAATTTGTCCTAATATTAATTATTTTTTATCGTTTTAAAGTCTGGTTATCAAGTTACTGATGGTAGAGATAGGAATATTTGATCGATATCATATTTCTTTAAAACTACCTCAGTCACACCCCTCACCTCAAGTTTCTAGTTGACTAAATAATGCTGCTACTTTCTTTGATTTTCGCCGGCTTCAAGTCGGGCTAAATTTAATTAACCCTTTTTCCACTGATACATTCTGTTAAAAAACCTTATACTGTACGGAATAAATTAATTAAAAGAACATTTGAAAATAATAAGTTGAAATAAAAACGGGTTCTTTGAAAAACAGGGCAGTAAAAAATTTTAAATGATTATTCATAAACTGAAAGAAAGAAATAGATTGCCTATTAAGTATGTCTCCAGCTGATAGTGCTCAGATTTACGAAACCCGACTAGTCACATTAATTTAATTTTATGTTTTTATTTTCTTTCTTTCTTTCTTTCTTTCTTTCTTTCTTTCTTTCTTTCTTTCTTATGAACAATTTCAACGAAATCTGTATTCGGCCAATATTTTGAGGCACGAAGTTAAAACAATTAATTTTGGATCCAGCCGAAGTCAAGAATGAAAACGACGGTGACCGGTCTCCGGAAACATTTGCCCGCGATAGTAATCTCCCTCATTGCACTAAATGTGTGTGAAATGTGGCGGGGAGATCGCTAGTAATACCAATGTCAGCGCATCCGACTTTTGCGGCTGCTAGGTTCTTTATGGACCTGGTCCGGGTGCACGTGCTCGAGCTCCCCACATTAAACTGACCTTGTGTCACATGCTGCCAGCGCGGCGCGGCAAGAAATCGATTCTCGGCCTTTTGGATGGGATCAAAGTGTAGTATTTGTTCTTATCAGCTTAACCCGCTTCTCCCTCTCTCTCTCTACACAAACTTCTACCTTCTCATCTTTCTTTCTTTCACTGAAACCAAGTCGTATATTTTCATTCTCTTTCCACACGATCAAAACGGAAGAGTCCGTAATTTATGAGGAATTAGCAGGGCGTAACGGTCGTGCGAACTAACGAAGTCGGTGTGACAGGCACAATTATAATAGGATTAAACAGGCTGCGGTAGGAATATCTCCCAGAATTACATCCCACAATGGTAAGACATTGTCACTAATATCTTACCATTATGTGGGAGGTATTTCTGGAAGGTGTTTCTGTCGCACCCTAACATGTCCTATATGAAATAAAAACAACAAAATATTTTTGACTGAATTTCTGGGATCGGGAATTTATAATTTACATTTGGATTAATGGCCTCATTGTTTTCTATTATAACAACGTTTCGGCTGTTCTGTCCTCTGGTCTTCCTCATGTAACTCAAACTGAACCCTTTGTTTAATCAGGGAGGAAAGATTGCTCTCGTTCGGCAGTTTACGGGGAAATAACTTTGTTGATTAAAACGTTGGTTCGTGAATTTGATGGCACGCTAATTGTGAGTTCAATCATTGGACCGATTGATAAAGAATTAGACTAGCTAGAAAACAAGTTATGTAAAGTAAGCCAATAATTGAGCACGATTTAAAGAATAATTGAGCAGTATTTAAAAAATAAATCTCTGAACATGAACAGCGGAATGAAAACCATCTACTAACCCCCCCCCCCCCCGAAGATTCTATAAAGTTTCAGTGCTGAATTCCCTGAAGTTTTACCTGGATCAATAGACACCTGAAGAAAGCCGGAAATTACAACAGACGAAATATTGAAATATTGAGACGTTGACAAGAAAGATGAGGGCATCTAAATATTAGAATGTTCAAACCCATCAAACTGTAATTACAATTTCACTTTTTTTTACAGAAAAGACAATATAGCGCAGTGAAGAAAAAAGAGACTTAGCTTGCGTACCCCATGCACATTTTTAAAAATTTAAATTGTATTTATCTTTAAGGACCTTCTATAGGACTTACAATTAGAAGTTAAAGATCTGTAGTCCAATGAAGGAAATACAAGTCTGCTTAGTAATTGATTCTTTGGTTTTAACACTATTGCTAAATGAATTGTATTAGAGTTTGTATTTTTATATAATGGAAAATTTATTTTTTTGGCTTTAGTTAATCCAGTACAAGTATAAAAAGCCACTCGGGGTATAAGGTTACCGAGTGAGATTGTTAGGGGAAAAGAATGGGATTTAGGAATTTTATATTATGAAGCGATGTAGGATAGATATTCGTTGACCTTAGACTTGAAGTGGTTAAGACTGTAGTTGTAGGGGATTGATTGATTGTTTTGTTTAACGGCATCTCAACCTTAGTGGTCATTTTATGCCGGAAATGATTTTGAGTGACTTTAAAAGTCAAAAACGCATAGTTGGCAACACCATTGTTTCAAAAACGCACAGCCGGCAACATTATTGCTTCAAAAACGCACAGCTGGCAACATTATTGCTTCAAAATTGTACAGCTGGCAACATTTTTTTTTGTTTTTTTTTATAAAAAACGTATAGCTGGCAACATTGTTTCAAAAACGTATAGCTTGCAGCATTATGGTACAAAAACGTATAGCTGGCAACATTATGGTTTCAAAAACGGATAGCTGGCAACATTATTGTTTCAAAAACGGATAGCTGGCAACATTATTGTTTCAAAAACCTTTATCTGAGGCCTTACCGTTAGATGTAGTTTATCGTCATACCCGGGACGCGGATGTAGTTTATCGCCATACCCAGCACGCGGATGTAGTTTATTGTCATACCCAGGACGTGGGTGACAGCTGAGGCCTTGCTGTTGGATGTAGTTTATCGTCATACCCAGGACGTGGATGTAGTTTATTGTCATACCCAGGACGTAGTTGTAGGGGAAAGCATCCTCTTGGGAGTCTGTTCCACAAAGTAACAGTTCTGGGGAAGAAGCTGTCCTAATGGAACTTACTCCTTACCAAAGGAACAAAAAAGAAATTGGAATAATTTGACGCCGTTAACATGGCATGGAAGGTCGTAGCTATGAACGATCTGAATTGATTTGACTAAGGAATTCAGCTAAGTTGGTAGTAAACTGTTGTAGGACATTTCAGTTGGTGGCATTAACTTTCAAAATCACTAGTGCTGTACAATATGAATCAATAAATATATAAATAAATATAAATGTGCATGTATATGCATATCATTTATGCAAATTAAGTATGAGGTACTGTTGCGGGAATCACCACTTTTGTTGCGAGGGGTTGTCGTTTTGTAGTTAACATTTCTCTCGGAAACAACATGTGGTGGACTCATGAGAGTCCCGGTTAAAAATAAGGAACACAAAAAGTGAATTTTATAACAAGCAAATAGTTGTTATTAACAAAAGGAATTATATGTGTAGACAACTAAAATCAAAAGGAACGGGAGTAAAACTAGCTACAAGAATGTGCTTTTCGGGTTTGTGTGAAACAAGCGTGTGTCATACACGGGTGTGCGCGCGCGTGCGCAAAACTGTTAGATTTCAGTCACCAGAGGGCCACGGAAACGAACGTTCCCCAGCGGGGGACACTTTACCAACGTCTGATACATCTGCAAGCAAAAGGAAAAAGAAATAAATAGAAGGAAACGTTTGCCTTTTTATAGACTTAAATAGCGCCACCTAACGTACGTTTTTGGTAAAGACAAATGGGTTAACCCAGAGCGCTGCCCTCTGGGAAATGCATGTTCAAATAAGATCTAATAAAATCATAACATGAACTGTTTAAACTAACGTACTACTATAGAGTCATTATTTTGTTTAGTTATCAGTTTGGAAAATAGTTGAATAATTATTTATTACAAAAGGTAAAATTAGATTATATATAGCCAAAGTATTATATAATAACATATTATTCCATAATTATATTGCATTGTTACTAAAACTGTTTTATTATAAGAACTGGGAAGGATAGAAAAATGAAATTATACACCAGCTAAAACATGGAATTTTGCTGCATAAGCAGCTAAGATGATAAAATAATAAACAATTGTAGGTTTTTTTAGTTGGTGGTATTAACTTTCAAAATCACTAGTGCAATACAATATAAACCTATATGCGTGTGTTGGCATTTAATCATTGACAACCTTGGACCTTCATTCCTACAAAAATTGGTTTGTCAAGAGGATGTTTCTTCTGTTGTATTAGGATGGTGCAAAAATAATGACGTAATAATGTCGTTTTTTGACGTATTTTTAACGTAAAAAAACGACATTATTACGTCATTATTTTTGCACCAACCTAATATATGGTTCACATATTTTTTATCATCTTGTAAATAAAGATTGCTGAGAGAGTCTCAGTAGTTTAAAGTAATAACAGTGTCAACAGAAAAACAATACTACCAACTACCCTTCCCATTTATTTTAATAAAACAGTTTTAGTAACAATGCAATAATATGTTATTATATAATACTTTCGCTATATACAACCTAATTTTACCTTTTGTAATAAATATATATTACTATTTATCATTTTATAAAGAAATAAATTAAAGAAAATCTTTTATACAAAAATTTATAGAAACCTGCAAAATCTTTAAGAATTTGTGTTATTTTGAATGTTTGACAAAACATGAGACAATTCAAACTTAATAAAATGGTAAATAAAGATTTCATTATGTTTTGTTAAAAAAATTGTTTCCGTATTTATTTCTTTAAATTGGTGAATAATAAACATTGGATTGTATTAGTTGGTTCACATTTTTAGAAAATGTATAAATTCATTTTCATATGTTTGGTTTTTATTAAAATCTTAATCATTGCTTTTTATAAAAATAAAAAAAAAACATTGCCGAGGGAGTGAAACTAGTACAAAATAATAACAGTGTTAAGGGGGGAGGAAACATCCTTTTGACACACCATTTTATTGTTGGCATGAAGGTTTGTTTGCCTAATTACTATTATATCACATAACCTAACAAGTGCTTTGAAAATGGGTTTTAATTTTGAACCTTTTTATCTTGCATATATTTGGCGATCATCTTCCATTTAATTTTCATTGTTATTTCAAAATAGTCAGACCTTAACAAATCATGCAATCACTGTTAATCTGTAATTCTTTAAAGCAATGGTTGGCAACCTACAGCCTGCAGGCTAAATCCAGCTCACCATGATTTTTCAGCCACTCTACTGAACTTATGGATTATGCTATTGTTCCAGAATAACAATTTCTGTTATTTTTCCTTTATATATATAATTTTTTTTAAATTGTCTTTTGTTTATGCATTACTGTGAACTTGTCATCAGATGTAAAATTAAGTGATTGACCTAGTGTTCAGTGACATGCTGAAAGTTAAATACAAAGAGATACAAGTGGCTTTTGAAAATGCCTTCCAAGTGAAGGATATTCTACTTAAAGATCTTTCACCTGCCAATTTCTACATTTGACACAACATATTTATATGAGAAAATATTTTCAAATATGAAGTAGGCTCAATCTGCTTATAAGTTGGTCTTAACTAATCATACTTATTATAAAACCCAGTTTGTGTGTGTGTGTTTGTGTGTGTCTGTACGTTTATATATTGGATTGGATTTCCTACATTTTTCAACCGATTTCAACAAAACTTCACAGGACAACGTAAAATTACCTTGCAGTGGTTCTGACAGCGCCAAAAATTGGAAAAACACAATTGTTTTTGCACAAAATCAATTTGAAAATAAGATTAAGAGGCATCGCGAAAATGAAAGTGGGACAATTCATATCAAGTTATATTTATTATAAAACCCAGGTTGTTTGTGTGTGTGTGTGTGTGTGTGTGTGTGTGTGTGTGTGTGTTCGTTTATATATGGGATCGGATTTCCTACATTTTTCAACTGATTTCAACAAAACTTCACTTTTTTTTTGGCAGTTAGTGTTTCTAATTGTCTTGCACCCTTTTTTCTTTATTTTTACATTCAGAATGCTTTAAAAATTCTATTTACAAGACAATTGTTTATAATAATTCAATTCGTAAAAAAAAACAAAAAACAAAAAAAAAAAAAAAAAAAACTAATTAAGACATGCGTGTCCGTCAACCTTAAACAATAATCTTTGTCAATTTTATTTTTCAGTCCTTATGATGGTCGATACTTGATTTATCTCTTACTGTTACATCCCCGGGCAATGCCGGGCTCTACTGCTAGTTATTAATATTTTCATTCCATTTTGATGATAGGAAACAGAAAATTAGAGTTGAAATTTAACTGAGTTTTATCTTCAAAAAGAGAATTTTGTTTTTCTAATTGATTCTTTGTCTTTAATACTACTACCAAATGAATTGTATTAGTTTGTTCTTATGTATAATGGAAAATATTTTTTATTTTTATTTTAATTCACCTAATGCAAAGCCTAAGGGTCTCTCAGAGAATTACTGAGTGAAATTGTTGGAAGGGCGTAAGGGAGAGGCAAGGATGAATTCTGAAGTGCATATTATGTAGGATAGATAACTGTTAACCCTGAACTTGAAGAGGTTAAAATTATAGTGATCTGAGAAGCATTCTCTTGGGAGTCTGTTCCAGAAAGTAGTAGTTCTGGGGAAGAGGCTGTTTGAGTGAAACTTACTCCTTACCAAAGGAAAATAAAGTCAATGTGGATGATTTGCTACCATAAACATAGCATGGTGGGTCCTAGCTGTGAAGGTCTCAGCAGGTGAAACTAAGGATTGTAATACATTAGAACATTTGTCATAGAAATAGGGTAGTGAGAGGCTAGCAATGTTTCATCTATGGGATAAAGGTTACAGGGTGGAAAATAATTAATCACCCACAAAGCCACACAATTGCTTTAGAACTCTGTCAAGGCAGTTCAGTGCTCTATTCTTGGTCAGATCTGAGAGAGAGAGAGAGAGAGAGAATTTCATTTTTTTAATTGACTCTTTTTCTTTAATACTACGACCGAATGAGTTACGTTTTTAATTATAATAGAAATGGCCGAAGCCTTGATGCTAGATCAGGGCCAATAACATTGCAGATTCTTCTTTAGATTTTATTCAAAAAATATTTAAATATATAGCAGGAGCACTATATATATAGCAAAAAGTTTAGCGATATGAGACTTACCAATTAGCCCGTGGGGAGAAGAGGTGAAGTCATACCTTTCCCCAGGGGTATTTGAGCATAAGTGATCATAACGAACCTAACTGGAATTGGAACTTGGCTGTCCGATTAACAATTCCGAGCCATTACACATTACACCGAGCACACTCAACCTTAAAGGACCTGGTATGCCCAAGCGGTCACCCATTCAGGTAGTGACCCAGCTCGACGTTGCTTAACTTCGATGAACTTACAGGTACAGGTGTTTCGACTTAATGTGGAAATGCGGGTACAGGAAAACCTAATGGATTATTTTTTTTAAGCAAATCACCCCAAGTAAGGCGGGAGTGCCACTATCACGTAAGGAGTTACAGAGAATGAGAGTAAGATGAAAGAAGAAGTATTTGGGAAAAGGATAAAGAGAAGGACAGGAAACCAAGGTCAGGGCATCAGCAGATATCGATTGACATTACGTTTGAATATTTGAACATTATAGCTATAAGGGAAGCAAGTAGTAGGAAGTGAGTTCCGCTGACAGGATGTGTGAGATAAGAAGCTGTTGGAATAGAAGAGGCGGCTACATTTTGCCGTTTCGACAGTGAAAGGGTTGGACTGAGATGCCAACCTAGTAGCACGCTTAAATTCATGCAGTTAAGAAACCAGTGAATTCTTCCAAATTGTTTTCCCCTTCTTATTTTTATTTTTTAAGAGCGGACCAATTACCCTTAGTAGTTCCATAACTTTATATCCAACATTTGGTTGAAGTATTTAGAATAATATATTTATGATAGAACACTTAGTCAAAGATAAAGCATGCTCAAATATTGGTCAGCCTTAAATGATCCATATTTATAGTCAGTTTTACTGATAATAGGGACAACTTTTGAACTAGTTTGAGTTCATTTATCTCCTAATAAAAATTCTTGTCATTCTCATCAAATTTTAAACCTTTTTCTTCAACACTATTACTTAAAGAAGCATATTGTTTTGTTTATTCAAGATCTCATTATTTTACTGTCAAAATGGTTAGCTGCAACCATAAGTTCTATGCTAATAGTTTCTTTTTTATCTGAATTTCTAGGATGAAGAGTTATTATTAGGTTGGTGCCAAAAATAATGTCGTTTTCTCACATAGTAACATATGTGAGAAAACGACATTATTTTTGGCACCAACCTATTTTGGCACCAATCTAATATTATTTACACTATTTATATTCAGGCTATATTTTGTTGTTTTTTATCATGACGTTTCGGCTGTTGTGCACGCGGTCTTCCTCAGATGCATATCAATCTGGGTAACCGACAGGGAATTCAGAACTGACCCCTTTATTTAATTCAGTTCTGGTTACTCAAATAGATATACACCTTATGAAAGCCGGATAAGCCGTTGTGATAAAGACAGAGATGAGGATACTAGTGCGAATATAAATAGTGTAAATAACATTTTGCTTTCTCGCACTTATCGATTGTGGGAATTTCTACCGACTTTTCGCTTTCGAGTCAAGTATGAGCGTCAACAACTTAAATGCAATGTCAATCGTTGTCTTCTGTCTTAATTTCTGTTCTTTTATTGCCCTCTCTCACCTTAATAAGTTGTTTTTTACATTCTTTTACACTCAGTACTCCCCTGCGTGTTAGTGACTTTTACCAAAGCTCACAAGAAAATAAATTTTCGTTATTAAATGACCCAGAAGGTGTTGATATGCCGTTAAACATACAAATCAAACCAAAGTAGTTGTTGGCATCGTATTTGTGTTGGAATGTGTCACGAAAAATAAATGATTTCGTCTCTTTCTCTCCTGCTGTCGTAGCGACAGACACAGTCTCCACTTCTGAGAGTGTAAACGGCCCTCCTTCTCATTCCAGCCCTTTTCATAGAGCTTGGTAACTCACCTACGCAAAACACCAACAAGCCAGCTACCAATCACAGTTCCCGCGCCTGTCCACCTCCAATCGCTTTGGGGGTTTCAAGTTGACCGACCAACTCATTACATTATTTAATCCATTCTTGCAACATTTCATCTTCGCAGATGGATTATCACAATGTGGGATACATACAGAAGTGATAAAAGCACGTAGAAATAAGAAACTAAATGAAATTGGATATATACCCAAATTATTATTATTGGATTATATACCCAAAAACATATTTAAAAAAAATTAAAGATTAAAATTTCAGCTTTCCCTCTCCTTCATTCTCATGTGCAATCACATCAACGTATAGACATCACTTTAGCCTGATGAAGTCCTAAGGGCCGAAACGCGTCATATTAGAAAAATGTTTTGCGCTTTGTCAATGATTTTTCTCATGTATTTGAACACCGTAGTTGGTAACATAGTGAAAATGTTTTCAATTAGTTTCGTATAAAAAGCGAGTCATTGCTTTTGAGGCTACTCTCTTTTCTTTGCTAATATAGGTCAGAAGGATGAACCAAACATATGAAGCTTGGTAGGGCAGTCGCATATATTTATCAGGATTCTTAAAGAAGCAATGACGGTATCAATTTCACTTTAAAGTGATATTTACGTCCAGCGCATGCACACTGTGCTCACAGCATTCAATGTCTCCAATGATTGCGCTGTAGAAATGTATTACGGCAAAACGCGAATACTTGAGCATGGCTATTGAGGGTAAAGTTGTATAAAATTTTGTTACAATAAGCCATTTATTTATTTATTTATTTTGAAAAAGAATATTTGACAAAATCTGTAATACTAGTAAAACCATTTATCGCAGGCGAGCGGCTGATATCCTGCAAGAAATTTCTTTGTCCTTTTTCTAATTCTTTCCGTGTGTTTTTTTTAATTATTTTTGTTTTTGCCTATTTTTTGTTTTATTTTTTGTTATTTATGCATGCGCTTGTTTGTTTCTTTTCTTGTTTTTGTTTGCATTTTTCTTTCTTTTTGTGTATTTTTGTTTCCTTTTGTGTATTTTCTGTTTCCATTAGTGTATTTTCTGTGTCCTTTTGTGTATTTTCTGTTTCCTTTTGTGTATTTCTGTTTCCTTTTGTGTATTTTCTGTTTCCTTTCGTGTATTTTCTGTTTCCTTTTGTGTATTTTCTGTTTTATTTTTGTGTATTTCTGTTTCCTTTTGTGTATTTCTGTTTCCTTTTGACTATTTTCTGTTTTCATTAGTTTATTTTCGGTTTCCATTAGTGTATTTTCTGTTTCCTTTTTTGTATTTCTGTTTCCTTTTTTTGTATTTTCTGTTTCCTTTTGTGTATTTTCTGTTTCCATTAGTGTATTTTCTGTTTCCTTTTGTCTTTTCTGTTTCCATTAGTGTATTTTCTGTTTCCTTTTGTGTATTTCTGTTTCCTTTTTGTATTTTCTGTTTCCTTTTTATTTATTTTTTATTTTTTGTATCTGTTTCTTTTTGTGTTTTTGTATTATTTTTTGTTTTTGCTTTTTGTTTTCTTATACTATTTGTGCTTTTTGATTTTGCTTTTTTTTGTTTTTTACGATTTTGTTTTTGTGGTATTTGTTTTTATTTTTCTGTGTTTTTTCGTTTTTCTTTGTGTTTTATGTTGTTTTTCCTTTTTTGTGTTAATATTACGGCTCGGATTGAGGAATCGGATAGTCGAGTTCGAATTCCGATCAAGTTCATTACATACATTTTAGCAAGGTATGAATTCAACTCTTTCCCCCTCCAGTTCTGTGTAAATAGTAGGACAGACAGTTCTATAACCTTAGGTTACAACCGGTCTAGGAGAAGGAAAACTTTGAATTAAATACTGTGTAGCCCCCTTGAAGCACATACTGTGCTGCTAAGGAAAGGATCGTTCGCATTGATTCGATGACCTCCCCTACGGGTGACTCCATTTTTTAAATTTTATTTTAGTTATTCTGATTTTTGTGGTAGTTAGTTGTAGCCTTTGTTTTCCTATTTTGTTTTTCTTTTCTGGAATTGAATCGTGATTCAAGTTGATGCAAAGAAGAATATGAATCCCAAAAATTGCTTAAATTTTTTCGGGCATATCATGCAGGAAGAAATCTTGTGAACTTTAACAATCGGTGTGTACACTGGAAACAGAAGGACCAGAGTGGAACAGCGAGTAAATTTATTAATGTCTCTGTGCGAATGGAGTGTAGAGCGTGGACAAAGCGGGATGGTAAAGAATCAAACTTTTCTTACATTAACATAAGACAGGAAATTGTGGAGAGCCATGATTGTTCACAACTTGAACGGAGGGAACACAAAGAAGACGATGTATTTCACTGATATGAAAATGTTCACATCTGACATGATTAAAAGTGTTAATGTCTGCATATGTCCCGAATTTCAATCTTTATTTCATTCGATAATTTCAATAACAATACAACTAAGGGTTCTTCTTACTTCCGTTTTATGCTTAAACTCAGAATTGATTGTCCACGCTGGGTGTTGACTACAATGTCCACACACTCACACACACACACACACACACACACACACACACACATATATATATATATATATATATATATATATATATATATATATATATATATATATATTATGTATTTAGGCACCAATTTTTCTTTCATGCACATTTCATTAAATACGACAGACAAGGTGCTTTTATTTAGTTTTTTTTTATACAATTTCTCATGCGATCTAATAATGTTTTTCTTTTCGGATGATAAATTATATAAAAACTGTCCGAATGTTCTTTTTATCCGAGCGCTTTCGGATTACGATGGAATAACTAGTTTTGGTTCGATGCTGAGGCTTATGGACAATTATTGAATTTTAGCAAAGATGCTTAACAGACTTAATTCTTTAAAAAATATTCAGTGGAATAGCTGATATTTGAGTTTTTACCTTGAATGTCCGAGGTGTCGTTTTTGACACCTAGGCTATTTATAGGGTAAATGCATTGAAAAATTTCTCGCAAGCAATAATACTTGTGTTTATGTCACCTATCTATCTATCTATTTATCTATCTATCTATCTATACACACGCATAATCTATCTATCTATCTATCTCTCTCTCTCTCTCTCTCTCTCTCTATATATATATATATATATATATATATATATATATATAATCACTTTCTTTCAGTATGAGGTATACTAATATTTGTGAATTTCTTTTCAGACTTGTTATTCCTGACTTGAATATATTAACGATGGCTGCTTCACAGCGTAATGTAAATAAAGATGTCAAAAGAGTTGACCATCCTAGTGTTAAAACATTTTTGAAAATGTCATCATAAACATAGCGTAAATTTTCTTTCATACGTAAAATACTGTTTTTAATTACGCATAGATCGATACAAACATTGAAAATACTGTATAAAATATGAGTAACAAGGCATAAAATATAAAGTTTAAAACATTTACTAAAAATAGAACTGTGATGACTTAGCATACGCCACTTTTAAAACCCTAGCCGCAGCCCCTAACAATGAACAAAGCCCAAGCACTACGCATGTTTTTGCGTTTCTTTTTTACAATAAAGATGTAAAATTCTTCCAATTTTTACCATAAAAATGGACTGTTGTATTTTTTAAGCCACTTAATTAACAGGAACAAAATACAAGAATATTTTAAATATGTTCTATCCAAAAAGCACGCGAATCGATAGCGTTTTCAGCGAATACGTTTTACATATGTTCTTCAGAAAAACGCGAATATTCGGAGTGTCCACGAATAACATGTTCTAAAGAAAGATTCGCGAATGTATGAAGCTGCGAATGCAGAAACGCGAATAAGCGGGAGCTCACTATAAATGGCTTTTATAGTCACGAATATTAATCCCATATCAATTATTGAGAATGCATAAGTTTTCTTTCAACTTGTCAGAAAGCTTGGTAATTGAAGACTGGAGTCGCTGATTAATTTTATCAAAATATAAAATAAATATAAGTTTTGAATTTGTTACAAAAATATTATTAATTTATTATTATATTTATACTGGTGACACTTCTAAAGTAATGTCATCAAGTTTTGACGTAAATGCTGTCACAAAATGTGGTCAATATTCGCCCCAAGCTCTAAGTACCCTTGTTCTCTTTTGGCAAGACAGAGCACAAATTTGAATCGCATATGCTTGATGCCAGGAAATTCCAACTTTAGGCCACTAGCACTCTATTGTATTACAAGGATTACATCCAAGATTGCTCCGAGTCGTTAGTGACACAGGTCACAGAGACTGGTCAGTTTTGTCTGTCAACGCCTGTTACATAATCTGGGAAGCACATTTTTATCATATTTGTCCAATTGGGTAGGCAGAGAAATATGAAACCCATTTCAATTACCCGAAGAAGGCCGGAGCGTACAATGGCCGAAACGTTGTAATAAATATGGCCACAAAGATGAGGACAATAGTCCGAATAATGTAAATAATGGCCATTTCAGTTGATTAATATCAATGTTCCTTCAGGCCACAAGCGGTCCTGACTCTCTATAGAATATTTTTTCATTATGCGTTCCTTGTTATGTATTCTTTGGGAATATAATGAGATGTTTTCTCGTTGCATTCTCCAGATTTTATAATATCACTTTTCTTTCTCTTAGACTGGTTCCACTCAGAAGAGCCTCGTATAACCTGTTTTTTTTTTTTTTTTTTTTTTTAAAGTCCTGGCTAGGGGAAGAAGTGACCATCTAATCCTTTCCCAAGGGCATTACTTCGAAATTGAATGCAATAGACTAACCTGGATTTGAAACTCTACTCGCTGATTCCGCTTTCCAAGTCGATACCAATTGCACTGCCGCACATCTTAACTGAAAATTATTGTCCTGCTTTTTTAAACTACCGAGTCTTCAGTGGTCCACTTTAGCAACTATTTATACAGCATTTAACAGTATTTTAGACGTCCTCCTACTTTAGTGGGATCTGTTCAGAAAAGAAGATTTTAGTGTCCAAAATGTCCCTAAGTTTTGATACATAGGCAAAAATGCACATTTTCATGAAATAAAATTTTCACCCACATTTTTATCAAATTGGAAAATATATATGTAAAAAGTTAATATGATTTTCCAAGTATCTAGACTCCATATATTTTTATGTGGCCGTAAATTTATGGTCTACGGGTAGTGTTTTACGATTACATCCTTTGAGTTACGTCTCTTTCTTATACAGTATCATGTTGATTAACGATTGTAAGGCATATTTACTTATGTATTTGCTGGTATCGATGAACGTCGCTGATACTTAATTCCTGTTTGATTAAATGATAATGTCGTTTGAGTGGTTGATATTATTATGGAGTTTAATAGGGAGAGATGGCCGTCTTAACTAAAATTATATCCTACGTCAGTGAAAGCTGCGCAGTAGGCCTCATTTCTGCATCTTAGATGCAAGAAGACTTTTTATCCTTTTTTTGTTTTTGGTGGGGGAGAAATACGTCTTATAGGCCGTCAAATACAGAATAAAGATTGTTTGATAACAAGTTTATATATTAGAAGAGAAATGTTTCTCTTACTGTTTCGTGAACGAAATTCAATTATATATTGTAATAATGTTCACCACCATAGAAACCTCAAGAATCATTCATAGTAAAGGGACACGGTATCACGCGTGCGATATTAATGTAAAAGAATGTAGAAGAAAACGAAGATTGCGGGGATAAGGTAGATAGATGACTTAAGATTTATCCGGAAAGCACCTACGCGGGAGTTGTTTTCTACAATGTAGTAGTTCTTGGGAGTGGAACTTCTTCCGTGCAAAATGAATACTGAGGAAATATAGATGATTGGACTCCGTGGACGTAGCGTGGTGTGCCCTAGATGCAAAGGTCTAAACTAGTGGGATTATATACAGAGGAGCTCATCTGAACATTTTCTATGGAAATAGTGATAGGTTAGCGATAGGTTTCCAACTATGCGTCTGTGGGGAAAGAACCTGTAGAGTAGAAAATAAGTCATCTCCTACAAGACCACGTAAATGATTTTGAACCCTGTCAGTGCTGAAAATTATAACCTAAGGACCTCCAGATATGGCAGCAACACTTCATTTTTTGTTTAATCTGATACTTGCAAATATAAAACATGGCAGAAGTTGTCGGGTACTTTCTGGTGCGGTAAATGAGTCAATAATTTTTCAGCTTTTTTAACTAATGATTGTTTTGTTTTGTTTTGTTTTACGGTATATCAACCTCAATGGGTTATTTGATACCGACAAGATTTTTATTGCAGATAATTTTTTTCAAAAATGTATTGCTGGTAATAAATTTTACAAATTATTTCTGGTTTTAAAACCTGTTTTTACACTTTCATAGTGTTTTTACCCCAGTTTGGGGGTTAACTATTTGCCCATAGCTGGGACCCTAACAGGTGCTAACACCCCGGGTCAGGGTAAACCTGGGAACACCAGCAATTAAGAAGTTGTACACGATCCTCAAAACCTGATCAGATGCCTTGCTGTTGGACGTAGTTTATCGTCTTGCGCAGGAAACGGATGTAATTTATCGTCATACCCAGGATGTTTTTTAACTAATGAGTTTATTATATATTAGTGCTTAACTAGCTTCACTTGCAAAATTAAGCAACCCAGATAAGTTGTTACCTAATTAAAGAATTATATTTTCGAGAGCTGAGATTTTGGTTTGGTTTGGTTTGTTTTGTTTTACGGCATATCAACATCTCAATGATTTATTTAATGCCGACAATATTTTTTATTGCTGGTTATATTTTCTATCTATCTATCTATCTATCTATCTATCTATCTATCTATCTATCTATCTATCTATCTCGGTATATATTGGTTTGTTTTGTTTTGTTTTACGGCATATAAACCTCAAGGGTGTGGAGGAATTAGGAACAGAAACATTAATGGTCAGGGAGAGAAAATGAATAATCAAGAGGACAGTAGATAGCGATTGACATTGCATTTAAATTTTTTCAGATAAAAGTTGGCTGGAAATCATGAAGCCGGAAGGGAATTCCACAAGGAAGAATTGTAAGAAAATAAGCTTAGCATAGAACTTATGGCTACATCTAGCCAGCTCAACTGTAATTAGATCAGATCTCGACGCCAGACTATTACTGCGATTAAATTCATAATGTCTACGTACCATAGCGAAGAGTTCATCCGAACAATTCAAATAAAGACATTTTATCGGAACGTGAAAATAGTAGACACACCTGAGCATATACATCACAGAATGAGAGTAAAGGGCAGTAAAAATCTGTTGACTTTTTAAAAAATATATTCAAATACTTTCATTTACGAGGTCGTGCTAAACGATTGTTTGATTACATTTTAGGAAGTGGAACGAGAATTGTTCAATTCAACTATTCATTCGACTTCGAGCGTAGCAATAAGATGTTAAACAAAATACAAGCTAGTAAAAGATATGGTTGTACATAACCTCAGTTATATACATCAGCTCACATAATTACCGTTTATACTCGTATATAAAGAGTGTGAGTTCAATACCTGGTTAAGGCGGTGGAGAACTTGGAGAGGGGAATTAACAGGAGATAACTGACATCCATTAGACATAGCACGTGGAACTAGAACAGTCTACCCCAGCGAGCGAAATAAGGGTTCAGTTCGACATTCCAACAACCTGAAGAAGGTCGGAGTGTACAACAGCCGAAACATTGTAATAAATACGGCAACAAACATGTGCCCGATAGTCTGAGCAATGTAAATAGTTTCGTATATAAGCCGACTTTTAGATAAAATTTACCCCCATCTAGAGAAGAATATACCATTGTATTGTACAACCGGTCACCGAAAATACATAATTTTTATCCTCTTCTATTGTACAACCCTCTGAAAACCCGCACTATATGGGATAACGATGTATAAATTTTTATGTATTATATTGTATTAGTTTTTTCACATATTTTTATAATTTTGTAAATATAAAATTTTTCTTTTAAATAAAAAATCTAATGAATAGTGTAAATAGGTTTGTCCTTTTAACACTTTTTTTGCTGACGAAGTTTAAATGTGGCCTATGTCAGTCTTCTGATATGAATCCTGTTCAATATGGATTGATAAATAAAGAAAATTTACTTTGTGTTTTGAGCCAAACATGTTTAAATGTCCTATAAGAGAAGACAGCAGATTTGATAAATTCTGTACCTGAAAGAGTAAATTCGTTAAATCTGATTATATCTAGTTTACCAAATTTTTAATTTACAAAATATTTTCAAATTTCTTCCAAAATAGAGATGTCTATATACTTTAATCCATACCCACTCCTGGCATCCGTTAAAAATGACACCTTCTTTTTCCATATTTTTAATTTTGAAAACTAAAATATGCTGAAAAGTTTTCATGTAAAATCAAGAAAATATGAACTTTATGCAGAACTGTCACACTACAAAGAAAAAAGTGTCAGTTTAAACTTATCTCAGGAGGATAATGCTTAATCAGGTCTATTATATATTCAGGTGCTTCTATGAGATAACGATATATAAATTTTTACATATCAAGAACAATTTTAGCGGGAAAGATATATGTCAAAGTGAAAAAGTTTTCACATTTCGTCTTTTAGGATTTCATCGGACTAAGTTTGAAGACTTAATCAATGCAAAACAATAAGTTAATTCTTGAAGGAGGAATTTACTCTATCACCCGTAATAATTGCCACAAAGACTACATTGGAGAAACCTCAGGGAATTTAAATAAAAATCATATAAACAGAAAAGGTATATTTTATAAAACAACAAATTAAACACATTAGTTGCTCACCGTAACAAGAGTTACAAAAACTTTGATATAAAAATGTTACTCGAAATAAAACAATTCACTAAAACGAAAATGTTGAAAATGCTTTAATCGCAAGATAATCTACAGTAAAATTTATATCCTGATTCTTACTACGTTTCACCATTATTGGCAGATCTATTATCACAATGTGCGATATTTAATAACAAAAGTGATGGAAACAAAAAGAAAAAGAATCGAAAACGAATAGGCGAGATTTTATACGTAAAACATAAAAAAAATATTTAAAATTTAAAATTTCCCAGCGTTTCTCGTTCGTGCGAATGTGTAGCCGCATCAACGTCAAAAAAAAAAAAAAATTTATTCGATGTGAAAAAGTTTTTCCACTTTTTCATACTCGAGTATAAGGGAGCCATTTTTATTTTTTCTTAATTTCTGGAAAGCTAATGAAGCGATTAATAAAGATATTATGACTAATAACGTGCGAAATATTGTCTATATGTATATATCTATGTATATAAATTAGAAGAGCTTTTAAGTCATTTTTACGATGACAAGGTTTTATGATATTTAACATCCTTACAATATTTCCCGTTATTAGCTATTATTTAGAAAATTAAGCCCATTATAGGAGAATGGCATCAAATTTTATCAGAAGGAAGAAATCGACCTATCAAGGCTCAGAATTGGACACACTCACTGATTTCTCCTACTCTTCTTTTCTTCAGAAGACACTCACTTTAGCATGATCACAAACACGCATACATAGACATACATACACACATATATATATATATATATATATATATATATATATATATATATATATTCCAACTTATTCAAGATGATCTTCACCCTCTCTAATCTAACTTTCTGTCCCGGAGTAACAAAATGTCTCACCGGTTTCTCATACGATTTCATTTTCAAGACTTTTTTTTTAACTGCGCTTTGGACTGTCATGGCTGAAACTCCTCTGTCACGTGCTAAACGTCTTATGGATTGAGTTGGATCTTTTCTAATTGATGTATTTAGCTCTAAGTTGAAATGATGATCCCTCTTCCTGTTTCCATTTTATAAAAGCATATTCACTGTTCTCTTGATGTTTCGTGTCGGCTTGTGTAGCAGAAAGATTCCTTGATTGTCCTGAGTGCGCCAACCACTAAAGGGATAACTTGACCTGCTGCTTGTTAGCATTAGCGCGGAAGTGAAACCACCAAACGCTGTCGTAAATTGAACTAAGTTCGTAAATTCCATTTTCTGCACCGATAGCCGTTACTCTATCTGTAGATCCTTTGCGCGTATATATGAAAAAAACAAAAAAATTCTAACGCACTTGTTTTTCTTTTTTAAATACCCTTGTGTTTTTGTTCCTAAGTAAAACATGCCTTCTCCCTGAAAGACAAAATGCATATCTCAAAATTTCTTCTTTTTTTTTCTTTCAGGTTTAAGTCTTCAGAACTAATGTGAATAAATGCTGTTGCCATGGACGAGGTAAAATGTTTTCTTACCCTGTCTCTACTGGTGATATTGGCAAGTACTGAAGATCCAGTCGTTGAGACGGGGTCAGGGAAGGTCCGGGGCGACACCATCTCCGTCCTCGGGCAGGACGTAGAAGTCTTTCGCAGCATACCATTTGCTAAACCCCCTGTCGGTACCCTCAGATTCCGCAAGCCAGAACCTGTAGAACCCTGGGATGGTATCCGCGATGCGAGACCTCTCCCAAATTCTTGTATGCAGAGTTTGGATGATTTCAGAGATTTCGAAGGGGTCAACATGTGGAATGCAAACACCAAGATAAGCGAAGATTGTCTGTACCTCAGCCTGTGGATTCCGTCCAACGCGAGAAAGTCTAAACTGAAACTGTCGACTATGGTGTGGATCTACGGTGGGTCCCTAACGAGCGGGACAAGCACTCTGACTCTGTACGACGGGAGCTGGTTGGCCGCTAGTAAGGACGTCATTGTGGCTTCGTTTAACTACCGATTGGGTCCTTTCGGTTTCTTGTATCTGGATGAAAAGCTGGCTCCGGGGAACATGGGTCTTCTCGATCAAAATATGGCTCTACGGTGGCTGAACAAAAACATAAACATGTTTGGAGGTGACCCCTCGAAGATAACTCTGTTTGGAGAGAGTGCGGGTTCCGTTTCTGTTAGTTATCAAGTCGTCTCTCCGCTATCGCAAAAGCTATTCCGAAACGCCATCATGATGAGCGGAACACTCATTGCTGGTTGGGCCATGCTGTCAAAACAGGAAAACATCCGAAGAGCTAAAATAATGTGCAACGCTTTAAAGTGTCCAATCAGCAGCCGTCGTGATATGCTGAATTGCCTAATCAAGGCCAATGCCACTGATATAACCAACGCCCAGTGGAATGTTCTGGTTCGATATTTTGACTTGTCGTTCGGTCCAGTCATTGATGGCTATTTTCTGCCCGACAACAGCCACCAAACAGTTCGGGACTACATCAACAACGATACAAAGAAAGATATCCTGCTCGGTTTTGTCAAGAATGAGGGGACGTATTTTCTCACCTATGGTTTTAAGAAAAACTTTAAACCAAGCGGAGAAATAGCCTTGGACGCATCCAGTTACGAACGGATAGTCGGCACTATAGTAAAACCAGACGATATTAATTCCTTACAATTGGACAGCATCTCGTATTTGTATGGTTTATCTTCGTTGACCAATGATACGGAAAAATATACACACATACTGGAATCTGTAGTTGGGGACCGAGAATTCAAATGTCCAACCATTGAATTTGCAATGGCTATGAGCCAATTTGCCAATGTATATATGTATTCACTGGAACATCGGTCGTCGGTTAACCCCTGGCCAAAGTGGATGGGAGTTATGCATGGATATGATATTGAATTTGTGTTTGCCCGCGCTTTAAGCGGTACCAAAAATTACACAACAGAAGAAAGAACATTAACTGACCAAATGACAGGATTTTGGGCTAATTTTTCTAAATCAGGGTAAGGATTTTTTTTCTTAAATTCTTTTTACATGTTGTGATTTTACTTCAAGATAAAACTCTATTAAATTTTGTAGTGAATGTACAGGAAGTGTAATAGTTAAAGGCTCCAAACAGGAAATCGGGATACCGAGTTCGAATTCTGATCGAGATCGTTATATCCAATTTTGCACAAATATTCTTGGGAAAGACTTGAATCTCCCTATTCTCCTCTTATCTATGATTTAAATAGTAGATCAGACTATTATCCATGTTGGCAGCCAGTATAAAGGAAACTCAAATCCTAGTGGGACACATACTTGAACTGTAACTATTTTTTCAATACATATAATAGCGTTATCCTGTCAGTAACCCTCCCTATTTCCTGACTACTGACAATCGATTCTGATTATTTTCCAAGCATTTCTATAAGATACATTTTGCAAGGCATTTAAATTATACATATTTTCTGTTTATAATTCTTTTCTGTTTTTCAATTAACAATATCAAAAATAAATTTAAAAATATGCCAAAATTAATTGTTTGGTTTAAAACATAAAAGCCGTGGTTGGCAGCCAGTATAGGAGAAGAACTCCTTATGTGTCTCTTGTGTGGTATATAAATGAATTGTAAGTAAAGTTCGTCCAGTCGTTGTATAAATCAGCATATAAGTTTACCTATCTGCTGGTTCAAACCATCCCCGGTTTTTTGAACAGGAGTAGAGTTCTATCCCTTGTTTCCTGTTTAGGGTTGTGATTCCGGTACCTTCTAAATTCTTTTAATTCTTTCACTCTCAATAACCCCCTGCGTTTTAGTGACATTTTTGCCTTTCTAGGGGTGAAATGATTAAAACAAAAAATAAAGTTTGGCCCTGTGAGCGTTGAAGAAACAGAAATTGGCCTGATCAAATGGGTATGCTTAGAAACGAGCAGCCTTGCTGAAAATAAGAAATTTAGTGTGCCTTCAAGACGAAACAGTTATGATATTTTACTTCTGTTTTTATGCGTTTGTCTTAAAAGAACAAACTCGGTTTTAAAACAGTTTCTTCCCATACATAGATTAAAAAATATCAATTCTAAAAAATAACAAACTCGAATTTTATGGGAAATACGACTCTGATGTAGGAAACAATTATAAGTAGAAACGTCATTGTGTGCCAGGAACCGTTTTATGACAAACTTAGATGAGAAAAAAAAGATGCAATATGTTACTGTTATATTCTGTGCTTAGGGAATAAACACATAACAAGAGGTGGATACTAGAAGAAAAGTACACAAGTACAATATGAAGTACGGTACAGTTATACACACAGGTCAATCTAGTGAGTGCCACTAATTGGAAGGTCAGACGTGCTTGCGTCGTCTCGCTCTCACCTATATTTATTGTAGAAAAAAATACAATTTCGGTACAAGGCCTAAAAAGTGGAGGGGTTCAGGCTGGTCTTCACTAAATATCTTATACCTAGTTAATCCGATTCACAGCTCATTCACTCATTACAATTTGCACATTCACAACAAAAACTCGCCCATCACAAATCAATCCTCCATACACCATAATACCACATCCTCTCAGAGGGACCTATGAAAACGCACCCCATGATATTAAAAAAATTCATGATAATAAAATACATATATAAAAATTTATTGATGATTAAATATGAGAGGAGAGGGCGGATGAACCCAATAAACAAACTAAATATCAACACAAAATAAATTACACATAACTGATGTTAGTAAGGACCGTCCAACTCGTCTCGCACTCCCCCCCCGCCTCTGTCTCACGTAGACGGTTGGCTTTATAGGTACTTGCTATCTTTAGTGTAATCATTCATGGAGGTGACTGGTTATTCCATTATATCAGTTACTCAGAGTGGTTACTGAGAAAACGGTTATGGAAAGAAAAATACGTAAGTGAGGAGTGAGGTCAATAAAAGAACAAAATTTAAGGGACGGAAGATTACAATTAGCTTTAATTTTCAAATATTTAAATGCAAAGCTGATTAGAGAGCTAGAACCCTGAAGAGAATTTCACAATCGTGAAGTATCATTTAATAAACTTACATCCTACGGTTATATTCATCAATTTTTAACCATCATTCTCGACAATATTCAAAGAGGGATCTGTAATGTTCATCAGTTTTGATCTGGTATATCGACTTCAGTGACTTTTCGACCGCCATATTGTGGCTTTCCTCTGTGTTTTCTATAAAAAATTTCATCGCAATTGTTCTATTGAGCTCAATTCTTGGTACCCCGCATGTATGAATTTGAGCTTACCAATAGATTGTCAGCTAGGCCTTATCGTATTACTGTTGAAATAGCTATAGATGTAACCATAGATTCTATTCTGATAGTTTCTCTTCTCACTTGCGGAACTCACTTCCGGTTTCTTGCTTCCCTGCCACCTACGATCATCAAAAATGTAAATACAACGTTAATCGCCATCTTCTGTCTTCCTGAATTCTGTTCTTTTATTGTCGTTTCCCTCACTAAAGTTTTCTCATTCTCTTTCACTCACAGTAATCTCTTGCGTCTTAGTGGCATTATCGCCTTTCTTGCTGTTAAATGACAAAAAAATCTATATTGAAAATATTAATTTCAAACTTTGTATCTTAGGGTCCTCCGTCTTTTCTCTAAATATGCTTGCATTTGGCAGGCTTTTCGTTGTGGATTAACTTGATTTGAAATGCCGAAACGGTTATCAGCATAGAAAACAGAATCACCGAACTTAGCTCAAATTTCGGGTGAAGACATTTCTGTTCACGGGGCACTAATATCCACTTCTGTTCGTTCAATCGCCATTTACGATCTTAGATAGAAGCAACGAAAAAGAAAAGCTGTTATTTCTACTGTCGGTCGTTTTATTTAATAATTATGGAAACGTTATTTATTTTTTTACTCGCTTATGCTATTTTAAATGCACTTATTATCTTTAATAAAATACTTCAGTGTCATAAAAATTGGTTTGGATGTCTATTAGTTTTGGAAAGTCTAAACACAACGAGAAAATTGCATTTTATATTAAATTCTGACATTGAGAATCAGTCTAGCAGCCGCCGGCACCTATCGGCGAAATTAAACGCTCAGCTACCTTTGCAGCAATTTGGTATACTGGCAGTAATAGTTTCCTCGATTTGAAGAGTATGAGACTGGTTAAGTGGAGGTTAGAAATGAACTTTCTGAACAGAGTTTTTACCTTTTTTTCTTTCTAGGAAAATATAAACCGTTTCTTCTTCCTCACCACCGATACAAAAAGCGTGGGTGTAATAAAAGAAATTTATGTTATCGAGAATTCGGTTCTGTGCGGTGCTATAAAAAATACTACTTTGATGTTAAAAAGGAATATATAATTGAAAAGGCACATTTCAATTTCTTTCTCGTCAAGGCCAGAATATCGCGTTTGTATGCAAATTGTAAAAGAAAGGAAAAGTCTATTCAATAATGGAAATATCGAACCAGAATCGAATTTATTGAATAAACAACTTTCAAACGGTTTCAATGTTAAACTTTTCGATGTCAACGAATCTCGATCTATTTTTGCGAGATGCAGAGGTAAAGCCTTAATCTTCCCGAGACTTTAAGATGAGAAAGTGTCGTTGGTTATTAGTTTAAAATAAAATGTATTTTATTAAATCTTATTGAACAGTGTTCGGACACGCAAAACTTTGCTTATTGTTTATTGCACAACGTTTGCAGCGAAATCGTTCTTTAGTTTTCATTATTAAAGCAAAGAAAACCTGTGGGTTTGGAGATTCAAAGGTAGTACCAACTCCAATCAAACATATACAACAACTTAAATATCTGGGAAGTGTTTTAATAGCGGACAGAGAGAGCAACATTGACATACGTATGTACGTTGGGATAGCGAAAGATGCCTTCCAAAAGCTAAGCCAAGTATTAAGAAACACGAAAAGTATCTTTAACTTCGATTAGTCTTTTTAAGCTCAGAAGTAGTTATTGGGGATATATTTAATAACATTTGGCTAACGAACATATCACGCTAAAACACCGGTTCTCGCACGATCACTGAAATTAAGCACGTCCAACCTGGTCAGTACCTAGATGAACGACTGCGTAGGAATACCAGGTTGTAAACTTGGATGTGTGGGTGGTGTAATTGATAACAGCTCGGAAGCAGAAATCTGGGAGTCGAGTTCTAATTCCTGTTCGATTCGTTATATTTAATAGGTTGGTGCAAAAATAATGACGTAATAATGTCGTTTTTTGACGTTAAAAAATACGTCAAAAACGACATTATTACTTCATTATTTTTGCACCAACCTAATACTTATGCGCAAATACGTCAGTGTTGTGCAGTAGCTGAACACCCCTATAAGGTGGACTGGTCTAAGACTATTTAAACAGCATTCTTTTTCACTGAGGGAAGGAGTTAACGATTAAAGTTAACCCCGCTTGTTGACTCTCTACGTCCGGGCGTAGAGGAAACCAGACGAGGCTATGCCGAAGTGTAGAATTTTGTCTTGGAAGGTAGACAGCTACCCGACTCCGTGTATACACAGTCAACGGGCAATTTTGCTCGGGCCTACGGGCAATTTTCCCCTGGCCTACGGTCTCGAAATGTCCCACGTAAAAAGCGGCCTTGTGCCACATCCCGCCTTGTGCGAAAATCTCGGGTTAATACCGAGTAGTTAATGATTACAGTTAACTATGTTTGTCGACTCTGGGCGGAGAGGAACCTAGACAAGGCTATGACGAAGGGCAGAGTCTCGTCTGTGGAGGTAGACAGCTACCCGACCTCGTGTATACGGGCTCTATGGGCAATTTTTGCCCGAGCTTACGGGCTCGGAACGCCCCACATAAAAACCGGCCTTGTGCTACATCCTGCCTTGTGGGAAGGTCTCGGGTAAATACCGAGTAAAAAACGATTAGGGTTAACTCTGCTTGCCGACTCTCTGCCTCTGGGCGGAAAGGAACCTAGACGAAGTTATACCGAAGAGCAGAGTTTCGACTGGGGAGGTAGCCAGCTACCCGACCCCGTGTATACGGTGTCTACGGCAATTTTTTCCCGAGCTTACGGGATCGGAACGCCCCACATAAAAACCGGCGTTGTGCTACATCCCGCCTTGTGGGGAGGTCTTGTGTAAATACCGAGGAGTAAACTGTTTATTACATTAGTCTGTATTCTCAACCGTCTACCATATTATTCTCCGGAATAAACTACTACTTATTTTCTATATGTGGCTCAAGCTTTCCTATTTACAACGCAACAGTAAGATTTGAATCTACCGTTTCTCCCCTCCCAGCTATGGATTAATTAGTAGGTCTTGTATCAGTTAATAATTATTATCTCCCAAAAAATTTCTTGAAATCTATAAAAAATATTTTCTGTCTTTAAATAACCTGCAGACTGTTGATAAACCGTAAAAAATCAATGAATCACTTAATTTAATAGAGTTGCTTTAATGAGGAAAATTGGAAATGATAGAAAAATAAAAAAAATAAAAAGGTGATATTTTCAGAAAAAGATTTGCAAACTAGGACCTTCATGACCGAAAAAAAATACTCTCAAAAGGACGTTTTTTCCATTGACACCGCTAGTATTTTAACTACATTCACCCCTCGGTAACATTTGTTTTATAAAGCGATGATTAGAATTGTAATAAATAATTATTAAGGAGAGAGGACAAAAAAGTGTTTAATAATTTTCTTGTAAATTCTTAAGAATAAAAAAATGTATAAATTCACTTATATCGTATGTTTACGTTTTATTCCAATTCCAATTATCACCTTTTAAAACAATGAACATTGCCAAGGAATGAAGGTAGTTAAAATAATAGCGGTGTCAACGGAAAAAAATGTCCTTTTGACACTCCGTCTTTTGCCGACACAAAGAGGTTGCCAAAGTTAAATTTGAACCGACATTAACACTAACTGTTCTCTCAATGAATGCGGAATGTGTCATTATAAAGGAACAATTAATCTCACCCTTACCATTGATGATATAGACACTCATAACTCTGCAGATGTCTTTATTGTATTCTTTCTAAATAGCCGTGACTTCCAACTAAAATTTCAAACCAAAACTGGAGATCCCAGTCTACTATGATTACCCATGATGATAAAATCAAATCAGATATTACAAAAGATAATCAACATTAACACATAATGAAACAAATGTAAGAAAAATATAGTGGAATGAAAGTTATATTACGTATGGAAGATTCGTTCGAAACGTAGATCTTACCTCAGTATAGACGTTTCTTTCCTTTTAACACCTACTCCAAGAGGTCAGTTACAAGTTACATCATAGGTCAATTACGGAATGTGACTGCCAGAGCTCAATCACGATATCTGGCTAACAGAGACCAGTTCAGAAATCTGACATCAGGAGGTCAATTACGAATTCTGACTATCCGAGATCAATTTCGAAATCTGACTGTCAGAATACATTTTACGAAATTTGACTGTCAGAGGTCATTTTACGAAATTTGACTGTCAGAGATCATTTTACGAAATCTGACTGCCAAAAGTAAATTTCAAAATCTGGCATCAGGTGGTCAATTACAAATTCTGACTGTCCGAGGCCAATTACGAAATCTGACACCAGAAAGACAATTACGAAATCTGGCATCGGGAAATCAATTACGAAATCTGGTATCAAGGGATCAGTTACGTAATCTGACTGTCCAAGGTCAGTGTCGTAATCTGACTGTCCAAGGTCAGTTACGAAAGCTGACTGTCCAAGGTCAGTTACGTAATCTGACTGTCCAAGGTCAGTTACAAAATCTGACTGTCCAAGGTCAGTTACGAAATCTGACTGTCCAAGGTCAGTTACGTAATCTGACTGTCCAAGGTCAGTTAAGAAATCTGACTGTCCAAGGTCAGTTACGAAATCTGACTTTCCAATGTCAGTTACGTAATCTGACTGTCCAAGGTCAGTTAAGAAATCTGACTGTCCAAGGTCAGTTACGTAATCTGACTGTCCAAGGTCAGTTACGAAATCTGACTGTCCAAGGTCAGTTACGAAATCTGACTTCAAACGTCAACTTACACAATATATTTTTCATGAGCTTTAACTGAGGTTTTAACATTGTTTTCACACTAAAAGTATCACTGCAAATAAACTCGTTTTTGGCGCCCGAGATAACTCGTCGTCGGTGTCATAATAAAACCTCTCAACCACAAGTTTTCTCGTGGTTGGCAATCAATGTGTTAAACTTGAAAACTGGCATTTATTTCATTTAAAGGAAGCATCCTTTTGGGGTTTCTCTTTAAGATACCAAAATTACTAGCAACGCACATAAGACTGACTATTTTTCGGTAAAATATATATGAAATGTTTCTTTCTTGAGACTATTTACATTATTCGGACTATTGTCCTCATCTTTGTTGCCATATTTATCACAACGTTTCGGCCGTTGTACGCTCCGGTCTTCTTCAGGTGGTTGGAATGTCGAACTGAACCCTTTATTTCGCTCGCTGGGGTAGACTGTTCTGGTTCCATGTGCGATGCCTAATGGATGTCAGTTATCAGTTATCTCCTGCTTAATTCACCTCTCCAAGTTCTCCACTGCTTTACCCAGGTATTGAACACACACTCTTTGAGTCCTGTCACTTGATCTAAGCAACGCCTTTCTTTCTGGAGTTGACACCGAGTAACTGAAGGCGTGGGGGTGCGGTTAAAGTACTGTACTAAAATCATATACAGACTTTCAGTGGAAATGATTTTGCCATAAAAAATGCCCTGCAAATTATTTTAATATCAGCTGTTTGTGACTCGTGATATGACGGATAGGATTACATAGTACAGTACAGAAAGTGTTTAGCGGGTAATGAGACTATAATCGCTGTATTTTCGGGCTGATTGCATTTGAACTATGTGGATGTAGGCACGGTTTCAGTTTGTTGCTTTCAGCTGATTCTAATATGGTGCCGATTTTCTCTTGCCAAACGATTGCCAGATTTCGAAAGTTGGAGAAAAATATTGCGACAAAATTGAGTGACAAAATTTTGCTCATAAGCTTACCTATCTATTTAGAACATTGACATTCCATTTCTTTCTTATTCTCAAATGGTGAAGAATTAAGTCTTGTATACCTTTTTTTGTTCAGTCTATTTTTGTGTACTTCCCGCCCGTGGAACTCCCTTCCGGTTTCTTGCATCCCTGTCATCTACTTTCTTCAATAACTTTACATGTAACATCAATCGTTATCTTCGGTCTTCCTGAATCCTGTTCTTTTATTGTTTTTTTTTCTCCTCACTAAATTCTTCTCATTCTCTTTTCTGCCTAGTAACCCCTTACGTCTTAGCTGCATTATCACCTTGCTTGGGGTTGAAATCATTAAAAACAAAAGTAGACAAATAGGCTTGATTTTCAGTCTATAGGTGGAGATGATACGATTATTGATTTATTGATTTGTTTTTTGTTTGTTTGTTTTTACGGTTTATCAACCCTCTTTTTCATGTTGCCCATCATAGGACACTACACTTCTCTGGAAATCTATACTACCAGGAAATAAAAGTTACTTTTTGTTTTTTGCTTAGATTTAGCACGTAATTTTTCTCTTAAATTTAAATGCAACGACAATCGCCATCATTTGTCTACTTGAAATCCTGTTCTTTTATTGTCCTTTCTCTTCATTAAAGTCTTCACATTCTCTTCCACGTCCATTAGCCTATTTCATCGTAATGACATTATCACCATTGAATAGAGTGAAATGAATAAAAAAAAAAAGTAAGTTAGGATTTTGACTAGTGATCGGGTTACTTTTGTTCTAATAATCGAAAAAAAAAACTACAATGAATCTGGACTAGTAGAATTTTTAATAAAGAAAAAAGTAAAGTATTTAGTAATTCTTTTTGTTTTATTTTACATATTTCGTTTATTTTTTTTCTTCTCTTGCTCTGTTTCTTCCATTTTTTCTTACGTCAGACTTACGTCAGACTTACGTCACTAGCGGCAACATTTAAGGTTTAGTCAGTTTTAAATTTCTTAAAAAGCGAGCAAAATAGTTTATTATTGTCAGTATATATACATAGCAAATTTTATGACAGAAATCCACTGAAAGGGACTTTACTAAAGAAATATGTCGTATAACTTCCAAGCTGTACTAATAAATGGATGCGATGGATAAATTGTCGTGTAATTACGCAAAAATGAAAATAGCACGGACATCTCATTTTAACAGATATATTTATCAAAATTACACAAAAAAAATTCTGGAAATGCTAAAGATTAAATTTATTCAATAAAATAACCATTGGCTTCAACCACAGCCTCAGGATGACTTCAGAATCTCTTGCATCTCTTCTGGAGGGTCGTTGAAGGCTGCCATAATCCTTGCCTTCAGTTCATCTTTGGTGTTACAAGGAGTTTTGTTAGTCTCACGCTCAACTGCGCACCACACATAATAATGAAGGGGTTTCCAATCTGGAGAGTTAGATGGTCAGATGTAAGGGGTGATATAGTCGCAGAAATTGTCCGACAGCCAAGACTGGGCTCTCCTGCTTGTGTGGCATGGTGCAGAGCCCTGTTGCCAGATTTATGGTCTTCTAGCAGCCACCCTCTGAACCCAATTTAACACT